>OZ018324.1:171307760-171907760 GCA_963969495.1 Ceratothoa steindachneri
AAGATTACATAGAAAATTGTGAATATCTTTTGAGGAAGGCCAAAGGAACTGATAACCCACAGGTTTTCAATTACAAAAATTGTCCTATCTTGCCATAATTTGAACCATTTTTTTGTCTCGCCCGTATTTTTTGGCAACTTAGTATCTCTGTAAATTTTACATATGAATCCACTTTATATAAAATGTTAGTCCAAAATAATACAAGGAAAAAAGTTAGAGTATATTCTATAGAATGTTCTATTTGCAATTTACCTTACTTCTGGCAAACTGCTAAATCTTTATCTACTAGAATTTACCAACATAAGTATAATATTAGAAGAGGTGAGCTAAACAGCGCTTTATTTTTACATTTATCCAAAAATAACCACCCCATTGACTGGAACTCTGCAAAATTACTTGATTTAACAAAAAGAAATATTGTCGAGTGTTCATTAATTTGGCATCTTGCCTAATATAAATTGACCCCTAGCTTATTTAAACTCGATCCTGTTTTAAAAAGACTTGTACTGAATGAAATAACTTCCTAATGCAGCCTGTTGTCACTCTTTATTAGTGTAATATCATTCGCATCGCCTCTCTCACCACGTGTCTCTGCTATGATCGTGGATTAACTCTTAGCCTTAAATGTTTTCGCTTAAATGATAATCCTTTAAAATGTTTTTTTGTTTTTCACCCACCATTTCCATTCATATACACGGCGTTGTTGTGTGTATATAGTTTTTGGGAGGCATATGTCTGTTATTAGTTGCCTATTGTTCTTTTTATTGGTATTTCTCTGTCTTGTTTTTGTGTTTTTTCCACTGCTTTGTACTATGTGATGGGCGTTCCCTTCGTATCTTCGTACCCTATATAAGGTTGTCTCCTCCATTTTCATGCGATTCCTCGAAAATGAACTTGCAAATATAGTTCGAAAGTGCTTGGATTCATCTTTTCATTTTCCTGTGGGTTAATTTTCATTTTATTGCTTTCCTCACGTGCCACTTTGTGAGTTTTTTCATTATATATATATATATATATATATATATATATATATATATATTAGTGTAGTTGGGTAGCAGTCATTCTTGAATGCAAATTTTGTTGAAGACCAATGTGTATTTTGCCTTAATTAATTTCTTTTGGCAACTTTCTCTTCTTCTAACTATCTTTTTTTATTCCATCTACATGGTCTTCAACAAAATTTGCATATATATATATATATATATATATATATATATATATATATATATATATATATATATATATATATATATATATATATATATATATATCGGTGTATGATGGGAGTAGATTCTCTTCTATACATGTTTTGTTAAAAACCCGGTTGTATTTCGACTTTACCAGTATTATTTTATCGCGTTCTAACTATCGAATACATTTTTTTATATGAGGCTGAAAATTTGAAATCAACTGAGAAAGATCCATTTTATTTGGTCTTTTTTAAAATATTCAAAATTTTTTACAAATTTGCCCGTGAGCTTTCGCCTTTCTTGAGGCATCTTCAGAGGGAATTCTTCGTTATTGTAGGCGGCTTTGATGGAGAGTTTACTCTTCGCGTTTCCTCCTTTAGCGGCGAGGTAGTTGTTTGGTGATCGTGAGCAGCAAAGAATGAATTTCGTTGGGATTGGGATACGGAAATATAAGTGAGGAATATGATGAGAGAAAGATAGGAAAGTTAATAAATATTGTGTATGAGATGAGTATTGATGAAATGATTATGATTAAAGAATATAGACGGAGGTGGTACGGTGAGGGTGATGATGAATTGCGCCAGATTGTCTGGCAAACTCTTTCGTTTTACTTTCATTTTTGCTTTTGTTGTATCAAGTTTAGTGGTTTGATTTATAGCATTCAAGCCTTTGTTTTCTGGTACTTTTGAGCATTTTGTTCATTTTGGGTTTTCGTTTTGTGTTTCTTCGCACTTTGGTGCGGGTCGTGTATCACTTTAAGCTTTCTTAATGTGTTAATTTTGCTGTTTTAACTGTATCTGGATTTTTGTGTCCTCGTCGGTTTCACATGTTCGGTTGTCATTTTCGGGTTCGTCTGATTCGGTGTTTCTCCTTAGGTAGGTCTTTGTAATTATTTAAAAATCGGGATGATGTTTCTCTTTGTTTTTTTCATTGCTGCTTCGAAACGTTCTTTGTATATAGTTCGTCTCATTTCGTTGTTTGTTTGGGTGATTTTACTTATTTCATTTTGTGGTATTGTTTTCTCTAACTTTTCCTACATATTCACTGCACGATTGTGAAGTGTGACATTCAAAGGTTCTAGCGCGGCTCTCCGATGGAGTTCTTCTGAGGTTATTGGGTCAGGCCTTTCTGAATTGGCGATGAAACTTATCCCTCAGTTCTGTACTTGTGGGGCATTTTTGATTTGCGTGTCGTTGAGGATGTGCGTGGGGATTATTGGCTATAGAATCTTTGGTCTGACGAGAGCTACATAAAATTTTATTTTGTTGTTGTCCATTGCGAGATTTCTAAATCTATAGAGAGAGGTTAGCGTTGCCTTGGCTTCTGTTACTTTTTGATTTAATTTAGCAGGTAAATCCGTTAGTTGCTAACTTCAGTTCTAAGACTTTACCTTCCGTGGAGTATGGGTACATTTCTCCGTCTACACGTACAGCGACCGTTTTTTCCGATTTATTGGAACTAATTTAAATTTATTTTTGTTGGTTTTGATCTTTTTTTTTGTTTCGTTTAAGTTCTTAATTTCTCTGGCTATTCTTTGTCCCAAGTCCCATGAGTTTTTTCGATTGCTGGAAATTATTTGCGTGATGTCATCCGCTAACCTGACGTACAGCTCGCATTCGTCTGCCGGGTGTGGCAGGTCCATTGTATAGATGGTATATAGTGTCGGAGACAGGCACCCTGCCTGGGAGACTCCTGCCAGCAACTCAAATTCTCTTCCTGTTTGGCCATTTATATGTAGGACGGCTTTTCTCTTATGTAAGTAGTTGCATAGTATTCTGCACAGATGTTTTAAAGGTTAAGATCGTAAATCTTGGATTTTAGGACGGGCAGCCATACCTTATGAAATGCCTTGGCAACATCGCAGAGTATCACGTCAACTCTGCTGCCTTTTGCTCTCTCCGTGGCGATTTTCTCCGCTATGATTGCCAGCGCAGTTTCTGTTCCTCCGACGTTCCTAAACGCGTGTGGTTGTGTGTTGTATAGATTTTGGTCTTGGAGGTATTTATTCAATCACTCGTTTAGGAGTTTTTTGAGGACCTTTCTAAGGAATTCTAATAGTAAATGGGGCTTATGGTTTTCTACTTAATATTTTGGTTTGCCCTGTTGGGTACGAAAATTATCTTTGCGGTTTTAAACGTTTGAGGAAAATAACCAATGTCTAGGCACGCGTTAAAGATTTTTACAATCGAACTATCATGCACATTGGCTGGTACATTAATTATGTTCGCTTTAGTTATGCCACTCATACCCAGTGCCTTCTGCTTGAATGTTTCGACGGTTGCTAGGTATTCCTCCATCGTGAAGGAGATACCCTACCCTGTAGGGGATGTCTCTCTCCTCATTTACGCGTCTATATGGTGCCATAGTTTCTCGTTGTGCTTCAAGGTTCTGCTGTATCTCTCCCTCGTATTCTCTGTTATACTCAGCATTCTCTCCAGGTGAAATGGAGAATACTTTCTTTCAGTGGTTTCGGGAGTGCTCTTGGAGTTCGTTCGTGTGTTCTACTTCCTTGTTTTGAATCTTCAGTTTTATTCGTTCCTTAGGTTGTAATCTTCGTAATTTTTTTATTTTAAGTCTAGAATTTCTTTGGATCTCGTTTTATGTCCATTTTTTTTTTATTATGTGATTCTAGACCTGATTCATATTTCCTTTTATTGGTATGTTTATTTGTCTCCAGGTTTCTCTTAATCTTTGGTATTTTGCTTGTGTGTTTCCTAATTCTATTATTAAGTTGTTGCATTCTTCCATTTTCCTCTTTGTTTCCTCGTCCTACCTGGGTGCTAGTATAGTATGATCTGTTGTCGGGATATAAAGGTTGCTTGCTTCTACAATCTTGTTGTAGATGGGTCTCAATCTCCTCAGCTTCTTGTTTATTTAGCGAGGGAACCGAAGGGCGCTCCGATATTCTTTATACTCGTTCCAATCCGTTTTTCCTACAACTTCCCTTCGAGATATTTTGATCTGGATAGGTGAGGTTAAGATAGTTATAAGCATACTAAGATGATCAGATGGAGTAGCAGGTCCGGGTTTGGTGTGATGGTTCAGGCTGAAACTTGAATTTGTTAGGATTATGTCTAGGGTAGTTGAGACTCTGTCTATGAGAAACTTTGGGAGGCCTGGCCCTTCCCTTTTCACGAGATGTTTATGCATTAAGAGTTGCAGGGTTCTTCCTGTGCCGCTGGCCTGTGAAGTGTTGCCAGTTTCCCTACATATTGCGTTGAGATCGCCGACGAGCATTGTTGAGGCTGGTCGATGGAAGAGCTTAATAAAATTGGGGATTGGCTGGTATGGGGGACCAGAGGTTGGTATGCCCTAGCTATTATTAGGTCCCCTGTGGTCATCGTTATTTTTACTTCAAAATATGATTCTTTAAGGTCCTTTGTTTCGGTAAAGGGAATACCTGTTTTTATTTCAATCGTTACTCCGTCAAATCTAGTTTGTGTATGATTCTTGCAGATAATTCTGTAGTTCGGGATTTTAATTTTTTATATTTCTATATTGATTCCGTCTTCGGTCAGTACTATAATATATGGATATTCCTTTTATATTATATTCGAATATGTCAACTTCTTATTTCTCCATCCGTTTACGTTAAGCGAAAAAAAATGTAATTCTACGCTGATATTTATCCAGTATCTTCTGTTTTACTTTTGTTCTCTGTCTGTTTTAGTTTTTCTGAACGGCCTGTGGATCGCGCTCGTGCGGATCTTTTCTTTTTGAACTGGTCCGATGATAGGTTGCAGCATGATTCCGGGGGAATATAAATCATTCTTTATTTTAGTGCGTTAAGGACTTCGGTTTCTCCCAATGTGAGCGTCATTATCCCATTTAAATTTGTCTTTCACTAGGACATCGACTATTTCCTCTTGTTTATAGATCTTTGGGATCGGGTATGTTTTCGAGCCGTAAATCTTAATGATCAGTGTTTGTGTAGTCGTTCACGGTTTCTGTCTTTGTTCTCCTTTATCCAAGGATTTTGAGCTCTTCGGGGTTTCTTCATCGGTTGTTTCATCTTCTGTCGCTGTCTCCATTTCGGACTTTTCTTCTTCTTGTTCCTGTGGGGTTTCTTCGTTTGTCTTTGAAGTCATATTAATCTTGTATATCTTGTCAGAGGGTGGGTTTTCTGAGAACCACATTCTTTCTAGGCCATTATTTTTTAGCATGGTATTTAGTTCTGTGGCATATGATCCTGGCTTGGCAATGTTAACTAAGTGTGCATTCATGATGCACAAAATTAGGTCAGGCCTCATGTTTCCATCTATATTTACTGTTGTAGTCTGCGAGGCTAAGGTATTTGTTGGTTCTGCTGCGGCAGCGGCGTAAGTTGTGTTCTTTCGTCTTTCCTTCTCAGAGTTAATCTTTATCTTCTTTTCACGTAACAATTTCTTCTTTACTGGGCATGACATTGCGAGAGTTCTATGGGCATTCCCACAGTTTAAACGTTTCTTGTCCGGGTTCTTGCATTCTTCCCATTGGTGGTCTTTGCTAGCGCATTCTCTGCTTTCAATAAGAATCTTTCATGTAATTTGTCCGTTGTGTTTTTCATTGTAGTGTGTTTTTATTCCTCTTTCTTGCAAATGCCTTGTTAGGTGTCGGCTGAGAGTAGTAATACTTGTAGTACTCATGGGGGCATTCAAATGTGTATACCACATTTGTTGCCTTTAGGATGGATTCTTTTTCACGGAGGTTGTTTTTCATTAGTTGGTTGCTGACTTTTCTTTTTGTTTTTATATATTCGTAGAGGTAACTTATTGTCTTTTTCTTGGATAGTGTAACTTCTTATGATATTTTCTAGTATTCTTTCGTCGGTTTTGTAGGCATCCGTCATTTGGTTCTTCTAGTAGAGTGGTATTTTCCTTTTTATTTTTCTTCCTGCACCTCGAACTTTGAGTTGAGAATTTTCTTTTGTAGTTTGTCAAATTTTCTATTGGACTAGCTATTGTTTATTAGGATCTGTCTGGATCTTCGAAGTTCTTTTTCAAGTGCGGTTCACGTCTAGCAGTTCTTGATAGCTCTTCTTATGTAGGAGCTTTTTATATTTCTCCGTACACTCCCTTTTGGCGTTAAGGCATCGACCGCAGTCTGTTCCCTTTTGGTAGACGGTGGTGATATATTTTATGTCTGTGTTCTGTTTTATGTCTACCTCAAGTAAAAGAATGCTGCCGCTTACACTCAACTCGTATGTTAATTTGATAAGGGTAATGATGATGGTGATGATGTAATAAGTGGTGAAATGTGTAGTAGGCATAAATAGATGTGAGGAATATATTTTGGTTTTGCCCTGGTGTAGAGGGCATCTCATGCATTTTTCCTTTTCTTCTTCCTTTATTTTCTTTTATTTTTGCCCGTATTCAGGGAAGCGCTATAGATGTTCGTAATTTCCTGAATGTTCTGCCGGGGGGCAAGCAACAAGTTCGTTTTAGTGATGCTCGTCCAGCCTGGTGCCATTTATATAAAGGTTTTCACAGTTGCCATGACCTCTTCTGTTGTTATCAGTCGGCCATGTTCCATCATCTCCCGCCCTTCGTCGACGTGGGCTTGTGGCTGCGTTCGATGTATTCTCAGTTTAAGATCTTCAATCGGCTGACCTTCCGTTTCCTGGTCGAATTCCCCATCGTCATCAGGTGTTATTCAGAAGATATCCTTCCAGAACGTGCAAAACCTCTCTTCTAGGACCACCGTCTCCTCCAAGTAGCCATCGCCTTTCTTAATGCGGATCTTTACTCAACATGGAAGGACTTTTATTTTCTTCACTAGTAGCCAGAATTTTGAGGAGTTCACCTGGTTGTCTACCCTGGCTATAAGCCCGTCCCAGTTTTCGGCCTGTTGTTGGTTTATAGCCTGCTTAAGTTCTCCATTCAGGCGTCGTAGCATCGAGCTTCTTTCCCGATTCGTACCTGCTTTTCGGATTTCTTCATACACCTCCCTGTGATCCCTATCGATCTCTTTCATCTCCTCAGTCTATTTTGGTTGTAGAGGAGTTTTGTACCCTGTCATAGGTACACAATCGCGGTCAGCTTTTATGGAGGCTGTTATCCTCTATAGTTCCCCGTCGATCTCCTCTAGTGTTGCTTCGCTTATGTCAGCTGGTTCAAATTCGCCAAAGATTTCTCTGTAGCGTTACAAGTTAGTCGAAGCGTAGCTTTTACGGAGAGGAACCGGAAGCTGGATCGGTGCGAGAAACATGGTCGTCAAGATCGCTATATGGTCGCTGGGTACTGTTGAACCAAGCTCGCTATGGTAGGTTAAGGGGAAGCAATCACTTTTCATGATTATGTCGGGCTTTGTTGCTGCCCAAGAGGTTTTGTTTGTCAAAAAGTCTGGTCCTATGCTCTGGATGTTCTTTCGACGCATAATCATTTCCAAGTTATGGCCTCTATTATTCATGTTTTCATAGCCAGCCGTTCGGTATCTGGCGTTGAGCTCTCCCCGAAGTAATGCCATCTGGCCGTGCTCAAATAAGATGTAGAAATTGTTGAGGAACAGATACGCTCGTAGAGGTGGTTGATAGGCTGCCGCTATCACGAGACTTCCCACTAATGTGTGCAGTTCTACCGCCACAAATGACTCGTCCAATTCTGGAAGGTGCTTGAACGAGAGATTCCTATTGATGGCGACGGCAGCACCGTCAAACCTCTCTTGAGAATGGTTCTTAGTGACAACTCTGTAGCCCTGTATCTTTAGTTCACAGGATGGTGTGGCGATACAGTGTTCTGTGATTAAGATGATGTCGGAGTCGAGTACATGAAATATGATGCCATATGTGGTAGCTTTTCCATCCCATCTATTGACGTTGAGTGTCACTATTCTCAATCTGTTGTTTTGTTTTTTTTGTTTTTTTCTGGTTTCTAGTGTCTCTTGGTAGAAAGGTTCTTTTTCTCGTTTCTCTTTTATTTAAATTATGCTATGGTAAGTTCTTCAAATGTTTCCCGGTATAAGGTAACATTTTGGTTAAAAAGCGCTTCCTTGACAGTTTGTTTTTCGCATTGTGCGTTATACTCTCACTTATAATATCTTTTACTGATGTCGACGCAGACTTTGTTTGCATCCATGTCCTTTAGGAATGGGGCCTGCTCAGATTCGTATACTGAGAGGTTGATCTCATCTGCATCGATCGGTCTCTTAGCCACTCTGTTTCCTTTCACCCGGCGACCTTCCTTGGTTGTGATCTCTGTGTGGGCGGAGTCCGTGGATTCTATGTAATCGGAAGACTCCTCTTCTTCGATCTTCTTTTCGTTTTTCCTAGTTTGTTTGGGAAGATTTGCCGTTTTGGCACCAGCCTCACCTTTCTTTTCTCGCGTCTATTCTCGGACTCAGTCGTCTGATCACGTCTTTTTGTTTTTCTTATTGTCTCTCCTCTGCTTGCGCCTCTTCAGGTTTTTAGCTTGTGACCATATGCCGTTCTTCATAAGCATCTGGTTCAGTTCTTTCCCAAATGTCCCTGGCTTCGTCAAGTTTCTGACGTGCGCGTACAGGATACAAGTCAATATTTTAGTTGAATTCTCATTTTTTATTTAAGATATGTCTTTTTATTTTCTGTCTCAGAGTATGCAGCCTAGGCGACCTGTGCGTAGGTTGTGTTCTCTTTCCTAGCTTCTTCCTGTTTGCTTTGTAGCATCTTTTCCTTAATTATCTCCTTTTTCATGGGGCAAGCCATTCTTGCCCACAGTTTGCATACTTCTCGCAGGGGCTCATGCATCTTGCAGTCCTTTCAATCGTGTCTTGGTTTGCTGGATTCACAACATATCTCCTGGGGCGCTTGACATTCTCTGGTTACGTGTGTCTCCATTTCATAATAGCGGAAGCAGAATTGTATAGGGTGAAATTCTTTCCTTTCAATCTGTTACCCAATGATTTTGGCGTTAAAACGTAGGAGTTTGACCTCCTTCTCTTTCTTAGCCATAGATGTGTCGCTGAAGATGATCTTAAACATATGATTGTAGTCGCTATTTTCTCGTTTGTTTCTGAATTTTATTATTTTGGTGTCTTTCGCCCATTTCTGATTCTTCACTTCATCTTACTTAATCTCTTTCTTGGAATGTTGACCGATCCAAGACTCCAACCTCTGGCAGATAACGCCCCTGTGCGTCTGGATCTGCGTTTCCTCTAGGTTTCTCATGTAAATGTTCGCGAGAGTAGGGCCCACTGGCGACCCCATCGCTGCTCCATCAATTTGAAGGTTAAGTTTGACATCTTGGCTAGAGAATGTAACCTCAGTTGTACCTATTCTAAAAGGTGCTTTAATATTTGGGATTCCATTCGTGGTGGAGGCAATTCTAGGTTTTCGTAGACGCACTTTAGAATTATTTTGATTGTTTCTTCTATTGGCCCATTGGTGAAAAGAATCGACATCGAATGAAGCTGGGATGCCTCCTGGCGGGGAACTGTGGAGAATATCAACGAAATCATTGGTTGGCTTTATGAAGAATTTTGATGAGGTAAATGGCGTAATAATTGAATTCAAACATTTGGCGAGTTTATATGTCAACATTGAGACTTGAGAGGTGATTTGGCGAAGGGGGTTAGTTTGCTTATGTGATTTGACATTTCCCTAGATGTATCCACCATAGCTATAGTCACCTTTAATAAGAAAAAGTTGGATTTGACTGTGGATAGTTGTTTTCGAAAATTAGTTTGTTGGCCTTTTTCTTCAGTTGGGCGGTTGGATCTTTCGTAATTCTTTGTAATTTTGAGGGGTCATTTAGTCTGTTATTTAGTTTTTACATGTATTCTTCTTTATTAAGTAGAACTTTGACTTGTTTGCTCTTCTATTGATGGTGTCGTTATCTAGAATTTCTTTTGAGAGACTCTTCCATTTCTTCTGTTAATAGGGGGCTTTTATTCTCTGTGCGTTGTTTAGTTCCTTCTGCGATGAGTTGGGGTGTAATTTCATGCTTTAATTTCATAACTTTCTGTTTCTCAAGTTTGTGTAGATCCTGGTAGAGCAGTTTTAGTTCTACTTTTTTGTTTGCTAGTTGTATTTTGGTTGAAGGTGGCAGTTTATTTCGAGGTTGAGGACTTTTGTCAGTCCTTTGTCAGGTGTGTGGTTAGACAAGTTCAAGAATCCTTTGTTTTCAGATTGGGGGAAACATTACAATTTACTAAAGCTAAATCGCCCAAGAAACTTTCTTACCTACTCTTTAAAACTTTGTGATGCGATCTTCTTCATCTGCACCACTATCATGCAAAATACATCCTAGATACTTTAAATATCCCACCTGCTTACGCATTCTAACATTACACACCTCTCCATCTCCAAGCACGAATATCGCCTTACTTTTCTTTATTACTTTTAGCTTCCCTCTCCCCGACCTATATCAAACGTTTCGATCAACATTTTAAAATCCATCTCAATGCCAGACACTAATGACAGGTCACATAAAATATCTCCATAGATAACACCCATCCTTAACTACTCTTGACCCTCCCACACCCTTTTCCCTCGTTCGTAGGAAAAGGATATAAGCATATTAAACAGCCATGTCGACATACCACACATCTTTGCATTACCCTACCCTCATGCTTATATCAAACCGGTCAATTTGGCCATTTTTCACTCGAACGCACAAAATACATCCAGTATAAATACGTTTACTCCTAAACCAGAGGTTTACCACTCCCCGCATACATTCTTAGCTCCTTCCATAATGCTTCTTCTAGATCCATAAATACAGCATAAACTTTACATCTTTTTACAACTCCATACCGGCTCTAAACCCACTTTGCTCATCCCTATTCAATCTCTGCCTGACCCTTCTTATACACCCAATTAGATTTGTCGCCACAACGCCTAAAACACTCAGACTTATACACCGTTCGTTCTTACATTTAGCCTTCTCCCTTTTACTCTTGTAGTACGGTACTATATCACTAGCTTTCTAATCTCAGACACTCTTCATCTTTCGAACTCCTTAAAATACAACTTCCCTGACCCATTTTATAACACAATTACCACCAATTTTTAGCATCTCACTGACTTTACCATCTGTTCCAGCTGCATTTCCATCTTGCAGACTTCATTGAACATAACAAGTTAGAAGGTATAGATTAGTAGAGCAAAAGTGAGAGAGTGAGAGAAGGATTGGTTTCCGTAAACCACCACCTTATTACGGGAGCGACTAGTTCCAGTTTAGAGGTGAAGGATGGCTTTACGGCGAATTATTTATCTGATTCACAAGATAAATGATTTTACGATGTTCTTCTCTTTGGCTGAGCTTATCGAAGGTTCAAAGCAAAGATGGACTTATAAAATAAATTCTTTATTCTAACAAAGGGATATTAGCATTAGCATATATATATATATATATATATATATATATATATATATATATATATATATATATATATATATATATATATATATATATATATATATATATATATATATATTATATATATATATATATATATATATATATATATATATATATATATATATATATATATATATATATATATATATATATATTTAACGCGAGTACGAGTTTAAGGGCGAGACAAGACTTAGTGGATTGAGGTTGGATCGTGAACGCGCAAGATTTCGTTTCCATTCTCTCTCTAGTGTTCTTTCTTCTTAACTGTCTTCCTGGCTGAATGATTTTTCTTATTTATATTTGCGCTCTTGATGCAGAGGGCGTAGCCTAGAGAAGGGACTGCTACCGTCGGACGGCCTACTTCCGCTTTCTGGTCCTTTCCCAACTTCTGGGCGGGGCTAGGAAGCTGGTGTACACGGTGTGTACATTTACATGATATACTCTTATTTGTATAATTTGATACTATTTTCGCTGGGCCATCTCTTATGGTATACAGCTGTGTTTACTTGGGCTCGTCCTTAAATATCCGTCTTTGGTAATTTTATCTCGAGACACAACTTAGGCAGCTCTATCAAACGCAGGTGTTTGAGAATTTCTTAGCTCCTCTTCATCTACTTACGCTTGCTTACATATCTGCACATTTACAAAGACCACCCTATTTGTCATACATAATTGGGTCTATACATTTAATATGGTATGTTTGGATTTAATAGGACCAATTCGCGTCCATTTGTGGAGGTATCTCTCGGGCTTATTGAATCAAAAAATTTTTGGTGCCAGAAGCCTACTTATGCGTAATCTGACTCTTACAAGAGTATAGTGGTGAAAGTATTTTGAAAAATATAGTAAAGATAAGTTTAGTATAAGTTTGAAATGGTTTTGCTCCTTGTGGAAGGGTATCTCCTACAAAAGTAGACAGTATAGTAAAAATAGCACACTGAGAGTAGGAATATAAAGATCCATAAACAAAGGGTAGCTCTGGTAGTGTTAATCTCCTTTTGTTGTTGTTTTTTGTCATAGATTTGTAAGCGTTCAAGGCTTTGCAGTACCTAGAAATACTCGTTACTACGATAAATCATATTTCGGAAAATGTCGTTGTGATTTGGGTTATAATAATCAGTAGGAGTGTTATATTTTAGGGTTGATGTTCCCGTTGGGGTAATGTCTTCTTCAATGTTAAAGGCTAGCTTTTGATACTATGCTCGCAGTGTGGCGTAGGTGTTATGGCGAAGGGTGTTTTATTCTCGGTCCACATTTGCTCCTTGAGGGAGGACGGAGGAGTCTTCCCCTCTGCGTCTGTGAGGACAACATAAGTGTCTGTTGAGAATTTTACAAGGTTGCGGAATAGAGCCTGCTTTACTAGATATTCAGGTATGTCAGCCTCGTAGTCCCATTTGTATTGTGCGGCCCTAAGGCCATCGACAATATCTTCTGGGTCTGCGTCGTCTGGAAACTGGTTCCCTTCGGCAGCATATACATACTCTGAGGTTTAACATCCTCGAGTAGTACATGTACCAGGAACCTTGTTCTTGGAAGATGAGTACCTACTCGCTTGACGTGACTGCGAGGCCTTTTGGTGGCGGGCCGAATGTCCCACCTTTTTAGGCCTCACAGCAGCTACTTCCGTCCGCTCGACTTGTGCTTCTGTTGGAGTAGTTATGTGTGTATGTGAGACAGTTTGCGCTTTCTGCTGGGCAGCCATAGCAGGGACTCGAGGATTCTATGAAAAGTCATTCCTCGGGTTTGGAGCTTTTTGGCCGCTCTTCTCACTCTGAAGAGGTAAATTCACTCGAAGTACCTTGTTTGACGGAGGGTTTTCCGGAAACCACATTTTTCCATGCCGCAATTCACGAGCATGGTGTTTAGTTGCTTCTCGAAGGTGCTAGGCTTGATTAACTTAGCAATATCTGCATAATAAATGCGACACATTATTTTTTGTCGACTTTTCATTTCCTATTTGCAGGTACGTAGGTGCATTGGTAACAATACTCTGTGACAGTTGCCTTGGCAACCTTTTGATAGGTGGCGTTAGCCTTCTTTCCTTCTCTTTTCGCATTTGTCCTTTGTTTTTTGTATTTGTTCCTTCTTTAGAGGACACGTCATCGCCATTGTTCTGTATGGGCCACCACAATTGAGGCATTTCTGGAACGAACTTTTACATTTGCGCCATGAATGGCCTTGGCTGGCGCATACAGAGCATACTGTGAGTATACGAGTATAGAGGTTGGGCAATTGGCGGTGGTGTGTTCGTTGTATCTGTATCACTTGAAGCACATTTGCAGGTCAACGAACTCTTCACGTTCAATCTGCTCGGGACAGATGCGGGCATTAAAGAGAAGAAGGCCGTTTTCTTTTGATTTAATCGCCATTGTAATCTCGGTAAATAAAACTCTACAAACGTGAATGTAGTCCTTAATTTTATTACTTCAGGTACTTTTGCCCACTGATGATTCCGAAGAATCTCTTCCGTGATCTGGTCGAACGAGTATCCTCCAACCCAGGGGTCGAGGCGTCGGCAGATAACACTTCTATGTGTGCATATTTGTGGCGGTGTCTGTGGTATGAGATATAATTTTTTGAGGGTGTCTGTGGCACGCGTGGAGGAGAGGGCTTCGACGTCCGCCTCCCTCGCACAGATAACCGTGTAGCCATTTGGTAAGTCAATTAGCCCTACAAGGGCAATATTAAGCTCACTCGAACTTCTTTCGAAGACTTTGCTCCTGTCCTGTTTTTGCCGGCCTGGCAAGGTCATCAGGGCAATACGCCACGTCTCCCTTATCTCTCCGTCATTGAACCCAAGTTCGTAATTTGTGAGGAAATCTTGGGCGACCCGAGTCTGTAGGTGTGTGTAACTCTGCGTGTATGTAGTTTAGGGATTCGTTGTGAAAAAAAAGGCAGAATGGTATGTGAAGAAGGTGGAAATATTGTACAATGAACAAATGGCCACTTTATCTTCAGGCAGCGTAGAGGAATCCTTCTTCCTTTCCCTCAACTAGCCTTCAACAAGGCCAGTCAAGGAGAAAATAGCCACTTCCGAATATATCACTACTTGTAGAAAATCCGGTCACGCACAACAAAGCGGAATCCAATCAACCTTATTCGAAATGAAAAAAAAAACAGTACAAATATCAAAAGTTTAACTATACCGCTTCAACGAGTAAGAGCAAAGCATATCCAATCGACTAGAACAGTCTTTGCAGTCTTCTCATACTAATTTCATCCATTTATATGGGGGTTTATTTGTTGTTTTTATTGTTGTTTCCTTTAAGAGTTTGGTTTGCTTTCAAAGAAATCTGCTTGCGTCAGCTTCTTAATAGGTTTTAACTAATAAAATAATTCGAAATAATCAGCAATTGCCCAACACGCCTTTTCTCCATTCATTATGGTATTTATGACCTTTTCCCTCCAAAACAGTCTTTATGAATAACTCGAAACGACTTTCTGCAGACTCTTTGAAAGCGGTTTTAGGCCAGTTGAGAGATGTCTCGCCTTCTGCCCTTCAGCTACAGGTGAAGTCAGAGATTCGAAACTCACCTCTGATGATTTATTTTTGTCCCCTTTACTCATTCCAACCTCCTCTTTATGCAAAACACGCATAGAACAGGGTTCATTGGATTGAACCTCGTTCAACAACTCGTTTAATTGTATTTCGTAACGCGACGAAATATTAAAGAATACGACCTATTTTATCAGATTTGGTTTTACCTCATTTACGGCTTATGATTGCTATTTTAGACTCAAGTGCCTCTGAGAATATGTCCCCTATTTTTGACAATAAGGTAACCATGATCTTCCTTTGGCGGAACTCTGAATTTTGGGAAGTGTTTATGTCATCGAGCCCTTGAGAAGATCGTTATAGATTGTCGCACAAAATCCAATACACATTGCATCCCCATTTTCTTCCAAAGAAATGGCAATTTTTTATTATATCAAAGAGCTTTACAGCGGATTTAATGGCATCCATTTTATTGGTATAGTTTCAACTCCTGTGGAAATCATTTAACGAAATTTACTTTTTTATTAATTGAATTAGGGGGATTTTCAACGGGCTGTGTTTATTTAGTGGTTTTCTCCCTAAGGAATTCAGTAATTCTGTGCGAGGATTCATCTCAACTATCATCTCCAATAAGAAGAGTATCCTTCTAAGATTTTCTTGATCTTCAAGGTATGTACATATCATCAAGCGAACACTCATGGAAACAAATCAGTAGCCTTTGTTCAATAATAAGCCCATACTCAAATGTCGGGTTTGTGTGTGTGGCGTATAATTTCCTCAGATTTATTGCCAAGCTTAAAATCCAGCAGGGGAATTAGGCAAAAGGCTCCACCTCCTGATACTTCTTTGAGTCGTATAAAAACTGTTTGAATTCGAGTCAAACGGCGTAGTATTGGAACATCTTGAAAGTTAAAATAGCAAATGTGGTATCAAGACGCATTAAATTCTTTGGTAACAGATTGTTCATCGTTCAGCAATAAATGAATGTTTCTAGGTAAACTAATATATCTGGCTTGCGCGCGTTGTTTGGATTCGAGTAATGAATGAATGCCCCCAAACAACACGCAATAGGATTTTTCTACCTAATTTATCTAGCAAGAATGAAAGTGACTAAAGCACAAAAATGAATATTTTTTATTACATTTCCTGTTATTTCATTTTATGCTATACATTGCGTTTCTTTTATTTTTTTTTACAACTCAGCGAACAAATTTTTCAACTAAATCTCAAGTGAGAGATCCAAGCTAGATTGATGGCATGGTAAGAGATAACGAACGCTGATGCTGATTTAAGAACAAACACAAAACCTTCGCTTTTCTCGATCCAAGTGGGTAGACATCCAATCTAAACGCGAAGACAAAGGACAAATGGCTTTGCTCTGTTCTGATTGAAACTGACAAAAAGAGAAACAAAACTCGCGATCGTACTTAAAGGGGTAAAATTACTATAGTCCCGAAAGACAGAAATTGAAGAAAACAATTCGACGGTTGAAGTTTTTTTTCTTTCTTATATATACATATACGAGTTATCGGCCACCTAGCGGCGAAGAATGACTAAGTGAACAATTCGATTGAATAGTTACAGAAATCGAGAAAAAACTTGTGTAATCAAACAAAGGTATTATCTCAGTGGGGGTAGAATATTGTGCGGGATCTTCAGATTAAGAAATACCGAATTATTCGAAGGAACAAGAAAAGTCACAAAGATTGCCATTTTAAAAAATCATTAACATTAAATAGTTAGGAATGAAAGGTGTATTCACTGAAACTAAAAACTACAAAAATAGAATAAAAACATTAGCCAGAATGAAAGATACATAGAGACACTGATTTCTCGTCATCACAATAATCTGCGTGTGAAACCACAGTACAAATTAATATATCCAGGACATTATTTAAATTTTTGCGTGAAGTAGAATAAAAAGAAAGCAACTGACATCATGATGTTATCTCTCCTCGGAAAGCAATTTGACCTCCTTTCTCTGTTTCTGAATGAAAGCCTCATTCGGCTCCCAAATGTGCCATATTCAAATATGGGAAAATCCTGCAAGCAGTATGTCTTACAACCTGTGAACAAAGATTGACAAGGCTGCGTCTTAAAGCTGCAGTTCCTTGTATTATTATTTTATTAAGCAATGACACGTAAGAGAATGAAAAGCTAAGCCGGAGTGAGAAAGGATTAGGTTAGAAATTGTAGTTAAATTAATCCTAAAGTAAGTGATTACGAAGACACAAATGCGGCACTTTGGAAAATCAATATATGGCTATGTCAATTTTTGCCTGCGCTAAGTGAAAACATTTTTGAATTCTATGCGATGGACGGCGAAATCCAATGACGCAAGTAAACAAACCTTTTCTGGTGAGCTCCAAAGGGCTTCGTCTCGGGCAAGTTTTTAGTAGTGGTGGGATTAATTCAGAGAGCGTGTCTACGTATGCATGTACGTAATACATGGTTTAGTTATACACATTTGTTGAGAAGCTTCGTTCAGCAGCTGAAAAATCCGACTTCCCTATCAGGTCTTATCAATGAAAGGTAAATTTTGAATAGGTCTGAACTCGGGAGGTCCTAGGTAATCTTCAGATTACCTAAAGACAAGTTGGTGGTTCCAATTTGAATAATATATATATATATATATATATATATATATATATATATATATATATATATATATATAGAATAATATCATACTTACAGTATACATACATACACACATAATAATATACAGAATAATAATAATTATTAGAATTATTATTAATACAAAAAGAACTAGTGTAGACATAGATACTCTATAATAAATACACCAATATAAACATATAAGAACAATAAACATTTATCAGCTTTGATCTTATTATGTTTGTAACATCCGCTTATAGTTTGTGAAATATCATATATGCGCTGACTCTTTATTAGGACTTGGAAGATGAGTAAAGACGTTTTCACTGCGTTATGTATTTCTTTCTAAGGGTTCGTCAAAAGCTATTTATTGACTTCCCCACAGAAAGTCCTTAAAATATATAAAGTCGCTTATATTCGTGGGCTTTGCGAAGGTGCTAAAATTTAAGTGCAAACAAAAGTACGATTTCACGCATAATAAAGCTCCATGAGGATACCGGGTCTTGCGAATCGACGAAAACAACCGGTCGATGAAGACCGATTTGTAACAGCAGCCAGTATTTCACGTCAAGGTGCAGAGATACTTCTTAATATTTTGTTCATGCGATTCTTATGTTGTTTATGGTTAAGGCTGCATCTATGTATACTTATTGTTGCATAGTTTCGGACCCATTTTTTTTAATGCACATTACTTCCTCCATAGCGTTTTTATCCTCTGTTCTATGAAATTATATTTGGAATATTTTGTGCAATTTTCATGGAAATTAAACTTGCATATTCAAAAATATTTATTTATTGTTTTTTTCATCTATAGTTTTAGACAGTAATGTACATATGTATGTAGCTTAATGTTAATAAACTGTTTAAACATCACAAAGTTATACAATATGATCTTACGAGTAACAAACATTAAAGAACTACGAGGGGCGGTCAATAAGTTTTGCAATTCTAATATAAGGAAACGAGATATGAGGAAAAGTGTTTTATTATTTTTCAATATAACTACCCTCGACTTCAATGCACTTGCACCACTTGTCCCTGAGGCTTCGAATTCCCGACAACCAGAAATCTCTAGACTGCTGTTCAATCCACTCCTGGACGGCGAGCTGGACATCTTCATTGTCCCCAAACCAGCGTCCACGCAGTGGAGCCTTGAGCTGGTGGAATAAAAAGTAGTCACTAGGGGCCAGATCTGGAGTGTAGGGAGGATGGGTGAGCTCCTTGAATTTGCACTCGCGCAGGGCAGCTTGTGCAACTCTGGCCTTGTGGACTTTGACGACGTTGAAGTCGATCATGGGGCGTGAGGCTTCTAGGGACCCAACGGGCAGAGACCTTGGTCATGGCCAAATTGTTTTGGATAATGTTGATAACAGTTCCATGTGATATTCCAAGTTCTCGCTCGATTTCTTTGACCTTCACCCGTCGATTTTCGAGGATCATCCTCTCCACACGGGCCACATTGTCCTCGTTGGTCACGTCTAACAGGCGTCTTGGACGGGGGGACTCACGACCATGGTGGAACTCCCTATTCAAGCAAGCAATGGTTGCATAGGAAGGGGCGGTGTCGGTGTACACTGCAACCATGCCTTCATGGATCTCTTTTGCATTCTTGACTTCCTTGGTCAAAAATTTGATCACTGCGCGGTGCTCAACCTTCTCCATTGTTAAAAAATTTGTGAGTGACGATCTGCGATCAGCTACTGCTTCTTAAATAGAAGAGGCAGGAGCGTGCGGCTGCAGGTGCTGACTTGTCATAACTTGTCCTAATACCCCCACAAACAGCCATCCCTCTTCCTCTGTTTTGCCCTACCGATTCGCAAAACTTATTGACCGCCCCTCGTACTTAACCTCTTTCTAAAACTTACTGGTTACCCATTTAAACAAGTTAGCAAACTAAAATTGAATTCTTTCAGCATCATAGTAATTATATTAATTACGTGTAAGCCTATCTCTCTTACTTCATCCATATCTTGCGCAAAGTTAGAGGCACAATTTCAAATGAAATCTTTCGCACCCTTTACTTTGACCTCGGTCAGTATTCTTTCCTAATTCTGAAAAAAAATCCATGCAGATATGGGGATCGAACCAAGCACAATGAAACAACGAGCAACCGCTTTAATCTCAATTAAAGATATCACTTAGAGCACTCGGCTACGCTAGGTCGAACGGAAGAACTGAAAGAGAGAGAAATTAATTGAGAATTCAAAGGACAAAGGAGAAATAGAGTTTAACGCGAGGTGAATATAGAATGTATATCTCTCCTGGAGGAAAGAAAAGGGTGGAAATAAATCAAAACGCAAGGAAAAAATGCATTTTCCTAATTAAAAACAAAATCCGCGTAAAGGTGGGGATCGAACCAAGCACACTGAGCAAGCAAGCAACCGTTTTGATTTTCCGATCAGCTAAATATCATCTATCCTATCCAAAATTAATATCTTTGCCAGAAGATCCTTACACCTCACTTCAGTTTTCATGAATGTACTTTGCTTTCCTCAAATGATTCTACGTATTATATGTGATCTTTCTTATTGTTTTGTCCTACCCTATCTTACCACTAATTTTCGCAACCTTTATTTGACTAATATCATTATCTCAGTCAGTTCAGGCCTTGCTTCACTCCCAAATCAATCTAGGAGCGATTTATGTGAAAACTGATGAAAAAGAATATAGGTGAGTGTTAGAAATCTCCACCACGAGAGTATAGAGGCATACCCACTTGAACCCATTTCAACTGTGTCTGTAGTCGAACCTTATCTCTCGAACTGCGTCTCATGCTTCGGTACACCGGTCTAAATAATTTCTCATTGTGGTTTGCAATTCCAATTAGGATTATTTTAGGAATTGTTAAAACTCACAGTATGGAACATAATTTAACTTTCCCTTGAAATCCAACCGGGAACACTGGCTTAGAAAGATGTCAGACGACTATAAATTCGGCCCTCCTGACGAAAAGAACTCCTGGGAATTGGTTACGGAAAATTCCAGCTACACTGAACCCAATACACTATGCAACGAAAAATAAACCAGGGCTTTCCCTACCCCGAATGGCCTATAGCACTCCATTACGAGTACTACTGACGGATGTACCCCTAGTTTACACACACACACACTCACACGCTCATACAAACACGTACACACATACACGAGCATATACACACATGACCTTTTCTAATGGACCCCTCCTTCAGCCCTTATTGGTTTGTCGCTAAAATATTCCCAGCCACGTACTCCTCCCTCCCCCCCACTAGGTAAGTGATATTTTTTTCGAGGGAATCCAGGTCTACACAAAGGTACACACTCATACATATACAAACATGCATACACACACACCGATCCATGAGCATACACACTCACACCCATCCACGAGTATACACACACCCATCCACGAGCATACACACACATCCATCCCCGAGCATACACACACCCATTCATGATCATACACACACACCCATCTACGAGCATACACACACATATGACCTTTTTAATGGACCTGAACCCCCCCCACACTTATTGGTTTGTCACCAAAATGTTCCCAGACTCTCCCCGCCCCTAGGTGAGTGACATTTTTTTCGAGTAAATCGGTAGGGTTTCTTTGACGTGGTTTGAATTTTCATGTATTGTCTCGTATTAGCATACCAGTGGAGTTGCCACTTAACTTTTTACAATCCTTTAATTGGTCCGACTAGTTGCCATCTTTTAAATCATTTTTTACTGGACCTCTCTGTGTGTCACACGTTCTAAGATGATCCTCCATACACACCGTGTCACACTCTCACTTAGTAAATATTTTACCACCGAAGATGCGTGAAGGCGGATTATAAATTTATCCCAGACTATTCATCTACGGTTGATTTCTTTGATCATCTTCGTCGACTTATTCATGAACACCCAATTGATCGGATTGAATTTCTATATAGTGGGTCAGTCCATAGACCTTTAACCTATAATAACGGAAAAGAAGTACTTGAACATCTCCAGTTTATGGATTAAGAAGATTTAATCATCAGTAAAAATTCAAAAAAGAGTTATGGATCAGATTTTCTATGAGGTCTGTTCGATCGTCACGGTACATAGGGGGATAAGTTTTTCTGCATTTTACAGTCTAACATTGTGAATGATGAGGAGAAAGTAGTTAACATCGCCATATTTGACCAAAACCCTTGTTATTTCGCTGTCCCTCACGGTATTCCCATTAGCTTACTAATATTATGAAAACCAAGATTAAAGAGGCAAGGACGAAAGAATTCTCCTTCTCATAAGATCAAGAAAATGTAATGAGTTATTTTGTGAACAAATTAAAACATTGGTAGTATAATGCGTATTATTTCATTTTTATTTTATTCATATTAATCAGAGAATATTATAAATGATTTGAAGGGTGTCCCTTTAGTCTACGTACACGCACATACAAACACGTACATACATACATGAGCATACACACATATGACTTTTTCTAATGGATCCCCCCTCCCTCTCTATTGGTTTGTCGCAAAAATGTTTCTAGCCCCGTCCCCCTCACCCCTCCCTAGGTCTGTGATCTTTTTCGAGGGAATCCAGATTTACACACACACACCCATTCACGAGCATACACACACATGACCTTTATAATGGACCTATCTCCCAACCCCTTATTGGTTGTCATCAAAATGTTCCTAGATTCCCCCTGAAGGTCAGTAGCCGTTTTTCAAGCAAATCGGAAGGGTTTCTTTGACGCGGTTCGAATTTTTATAACCCATCCCTCTGTTCAAACTCCATAAACTCTTAATTTTTTTTATTTTATACATCTTTTCTAGTGCAAGTTTCAATTCAGGGGTTGCGTACACTAGAACAAATCATATGTTGCTTTTCAAAGTAGTAGCATTCGTGTGAGTTTTCTCGAGCGCATGTGGTGCAGAGTGTGAAATTAAGAATTTACCGAGGTTGTGAATGAGACATATTTCGGTATCGTGAAAGTTGATGTTCACCCTCCTAATGATCAGGAGGGAGAACATCAACTTTCACCATACCGAAATATGTCCCATTCACACCCTTGGTGAATTCTTGAATAGACGGAACTTATCGCACAGATACGAAACATCGAGGTGATACTACGGGATAGGGATTGTTTTTTATGCAGCCTGAATATAAGGAGCAAAAATTGACGTAATTGATTTCCACACCTTCGATTGGTAAGTAGTGTAATATAAATTGGTTATATCTGCCGCCAAAAAGTGCACCCCCCCCCACATTTAATACACCATTCACTACATCGGTTGAAAATTCTATTAACTGTCTAACTTCATCCTAGAATGGTTTGCATCATGCTTTAAAATTCAGACTTCCAGAGAATGATAACCTTGTATTTGGTACAGAGGATTCGATCACTCTCTATTGTGTGGTAGGATCAGTCCAACGACCCACGTCCACCAATGGAAACATCTTGATTGAGACTACAGTCCTCTTTCTGACATCCATGCCAATAGCATCCATGAAAGAGAAACACGGTTCCTCCTCTTGATGGTGAAAACCCGCCATGGAAAAATACTCTCCGGCCAACAAAAAGGCTTTTTGTGGTAGGATCGGTCCAACGACCCACGTCCACCAATAAAAAAAACATCTTGATTGAGACTATAGTCCTCTTTCTGACATCCATGCCAATAGCACCCATGAAAGAGAAACATTGTTCCACATCCTAATGGTGAAAAGCCGCCAGGAAAAAATACTCTCCCACCAACAACAAGGCTTCGCTCACCAACGTTTCTTGCATGGAAAATCGGGATTCCTCTAACATGTTCTTCAAACATAAGCCAACGAATAGCCTTATATGAAAAAGCTTTTGGTTTCTTCCTGTCAATAAGTGCAATCAAATTTTCGGGTAAAAAGACATCTTATTACACCTTGTAACACAATAAGGCTATTGTAATGCAAGCCTGCATAGGATCTATGTTAAATCTTATGATGAAATAACACCTAAACTTCTCAAAACACAGGCGAGAGATAGAAACATCGTAAATGCAATAGTTACTCGTAATATACATTGTACGAATATTGTTTTTTTTCCTGGAAATTCGAGTAAAAATTACTGTCAGAATATACCATTTCCTCATTGTTTATTTTCTCATAGTTAAAATACCTTTTTTTCAGGAACCGGAACAATATAGTTCAAGGTTTCCTCTGAATGAAAATCGTAAGGAAAGTAAACTTTTTCTATTTCGGGGATTCTCATTGTTTTTAGCAGTTCTTTCAGCAATGAAGGCATGAATAGGAGTGTATCCTTAAAAATGATGCCCTAAACAAGCTCTATCTTAAATATTTTTCGTCCCCGCTTCATTGGATTTGAAGTAAAAAAGATTAGGATTAAAATATGGAAGCAGCTCGTAATAAATATATTGGCCATCGAATTTTGCATTTTTATGTGCCATCACATATGTTTTCACATTTTCTCTCAATCCTCTTATTCGTATTAATTCTTCTATAAAGGGGTTACAAGGGAAGTTTTGACCATCTTTTTCAAAAATCCTTGTTCGTAGACCATAGTTCTTACATTTGTCATATGTTTCATTGTCATTATCAAAACAGAGTTCACAGATTATATGCATAACCACTATATAAGAAAAAGTATGAGTGATCTCACTTTTTTATAGGTTTCAATGTCATAATACACGGTATTCCATTTCTTGACCAACGATATTTTCAACCTCTTCATCCAGTACGGATGCTATGCTACATCCTCTTTATAGTACATATGTATAACATTTAGAACAGAACAACTTCTCGCACTCGTGTCGTCTCATTCCGTTTGCACTCTGCATGGTTATACGATTACATCTAAGACACGACACATACAATCTTCCCACAAGTATGAAGCTTCTTGTGCGTGTTTAAACATGATTAGTTGTAGAATGATTAATTGCACTCATTACATAAAATCCCTCCATTTCTTTCTTCATCACAATGCCCAAGACACTGACTGCACACCCTTGCACGATCTTTTAGATGGGCCGTTACGTTGTCATGGAACGTAAAGAAAGAAAACACATAGCGTGATTAAAAGGAAGTATCTTATTTTTAATATACGTATCACTAAGGTTTCGAATGGGAAAGTAGGTTTCACTTTCAAGACCAATGAATAGGAGTGGGGCTGATTTTTCAGCATATGTTGGTCGATGGGGTAATTTGAATTTGCGTTAATCTCCTGTAGCTGTAATTTCTATAATCCTGCATCTGTGCTCGCGTTCTATCAAGGAGAACTTAGCTACAATGATAGCATCTTCATACATAAGATTACACTTTCTTGCTAACTCCTGAGCTTCTTTTGTTAATGTCGGGAGCCAAAAGATTTTTGCTCGAACATTCTCCTTCATTTTTTTCGAGAGAACTGAGTAAACAAAGGCGATGCCTGCAAAATTTATGTTATGTCCTTTATATATTTTATTTCAATCAAATCGAACATTATATGGTATTATAGCTTGACCTGCAGGAATCCTTTAAATACGAACTACGAGATTAAAGGTTCCAAACTCAATTGTATCCGCAAACTGGAATGCTGCCTCGAATCATCCCATGATATAATCGAATAGTCTCGATTCATGCAGTTGGACGAATGGAATGTGTAAATAGATCGTATCACTAGTTGCATCCGCAATTTCAAAACTTATATTTATTCGAAAATTGCCCTCCTGAAGCCATTGCAGATTTAATATATGCCGTAAAAGCTCACGCACTACTCGACCAAGACCAGCTTCTTCTGCCTCATTCATTATACAAAAGAAAAGTATGAGTGAAGGAATTATGAAAAAATTCAAATTCGTGTCCACATGCACTTCATCCATCATTGGGCCGACGTCTAGCGGAAAAACCCACGTCTTCTTTCGTATACTCCGAAATAGAGATAAGATGACCTTAATCGTCTAAACGCGAGCCTCTCTTTTGCTTTGCTTCATTTGTTTGGGGGAATTAAACATTTATTTTTTTATGTGATTCCTCTCAGTCCCTTCTCGATCACAATCCTTCGGTAAGTCCTGCCATGTCGGAATATTATTTGAGTATCTTTGGAGTCAGATACAAGATTAACACCACCTATCACCTCACTCATGGGACTTGAGATACCTCTCAAAAATATCCGTGACATTAATTCCCTTTCCTCTTTAATCTGGGTGACCGCTTACTTTCTTGACCAGTTTACAAATATATATATATATGCATATACGCGTGGACAATTGCTACAATTCTTCCTATTCCTGCGAGGCATTTTGCTGGTACAATTCTAGTACCAGGGCCATGCTCTCCACAACTCAACACATTGATAGAATTATCTGGTGTTAGACTGTATGGCAGAAAGACTATGAAGAATTTAAAAATGAAGTTATGTTTCACGAAGGTGTGTATGATGTGTTATCTTTGGATGGAAGAAGTCATACATTCCTTATTTTAGACGATTTAATGCAGAATATAGATGAAAATATA
Organism: Ceratothoa steindachneri; assembly: GCA_963969495.1. NCBI lineage: Eukaryota > Metazoa > Arthropoda > Malacostraca > Isopoda > Cymothoidae > Ceratothoa > Ceratothoa steindachneri. The sequence continues at coordinate 171,333,818 of OZ018324.1, forward strand.
TCAGAGATATTTACACTGAGCTCCCACGATAAGAATATCTCCATATTCCTAGTCGCTCAAAATCTATTTTATAACAATTCTTATATGCGCGATATTACCTTAAATTGTCACAATCTAGTCTCATTTAACCAGAGGAGAGACATCTTCCAGATAAATATATTCGCTGGACATTTAATGCCTGTAGAACGGAACAGCTTTATGAAGATATATAAAGAAACAGTTTCTAAATCTTATGGTTATTTACTCTGCGACTTCAGTCCGAGAAACACTGTACAATTTACTTTATAAACAGGAATGTTTCCAAACGAAATCGCAAGCGTATATCTTTTAGAATCAGGCATAGAATGAAAAGATACGCGTATTTATTCCATACGTTCCCCACTCTCTCTAAAAAAATAAAAAAAAACAATCATATGAAGCATGGATAGTGATTTTGTCAAATGTGTATGTGAAATGTGTCTTAATTTAATAAAAGGTAATGTTCCGATGACAACATCGCAAGAACAAAAGATATCACGATTCAAACGGTTGATACGTATGTTAGCTCAGAAGCCAGATCATTAACGTCTGATGAAAAAAAATAATAAATTAGCGTAGAGGATCGTTTCTATTAATCTTATCCGCTGTTCTAGCACCTATCCTCTCCAACTTTCTAAGATGGAAAAAGATTATTATTTATCCTGAAAAAGAGAAAGAAGTACCCTCAAACTTAATCCAATCACAAGAAAGACTTTTATCTTTGGAGAGAGAGTTGTATACTATACTAAAAAATTCACACATCCCACCAGATAGACGTGTTATCCTTTACCAGAACACGTTGGAACACTATTTGAAACAGTATAATAAAGTTGTGAACACATCTACCGTTAAAGTTAATGAGAGTTACAAGGATCGAATAAACGGTCATACAGATAAAGTACTGGAAACACTGGTACCTAGTGTTTGTGAAGGAGAGAGATTAATTTATCAGACACTAAAAGATACACAGGGATTCAGTTGGGGTAATTATGTGATGATTACCATCGATGGTAAAATACTTCCACAATCTAACATTATCTACATACTCAATGATTTATTTAGAACGTGAAAAAGATCACCAGCAAACACACGTCGTACTTCTCTTTATCGTCAACAGCAAACGCTAAAGAACTGGTTGAATTATTAGTCATTTTTACCAATGAAAGATTGCAAATAGACGGACCAATTAAAGAATTGTAAAAAGTTAAGTGCCAACTCCACTGATATACTAATACGAGACAATACATGGATATTCAAACCGCGTCAAAGAGATCCTATCCTATCGGACGTTTTCTCAGCGGCTGTCCAGATTCACTCGAATACTCACGCAAAAGAAGCTATGTCTCGATTTCAGGTGAAGCAAATTATACAACAAGAATATAAAATTAATATATTCAGCCTTTTGAAGATGACTAGAACAAAATCTGACTATGTTGAGTGATATTTGAAAATATCTACGAAAAAACTCATTATAACGATAAACTATTTCTTAGTGAGGATGGGTTTTGGCTTGTGTTTGGGGCAATAAACAGGTTAAAACAGGAAATATTTCCCTATGTAGATCTACTTGTGAAGGACTACGGTATAAGACAGCTAAACTTTGTAGTGAGAGCAAATACAAACAGTCTATTAACAATTTCTAAAAAGTAAAAATATTTATTGTATTAACCTAAATCAGGACAAGAGTACTACTTTTCCTGGAGAATGCTCCAATCCTATACAAAAGAGCACATTATCTATATAGCTACAGTTTAGATCTCCATTAATAGACCCGGTCTTCCTTGTTATATATGTAGAGTTTTAGTCTGTTACTGAGAGAGATAAGTCTATAAGTTACTCATTATTCTTAATACATAAAATGAATGCAATAGAAATATAAGAACTATTTTATCGAAATAAAACTACAAAACGGTTTTTCTTGGCTGTTTTGCGAGAGACACTCAGCTATGTCTACCTTTAATAATACCAGCAGCTTATATCATTAATCTGGACAGCAGCCATCGACCTGGTTCGCATTGGGTAGCTTTGTTTGATGACATAAATGTTGTGTATTATTTTGATAGCCTATATCTAGGGTTCCATAAGGATGTTTATATCCGTAAAATGAATAAAATTATTATCGTCAATCCTTTCAGTTCATAGTACCTTAGCAGACTCTTGCGGCTTTCTTTGTGTCTATTTCATTCAGCAGATGACAATAAGTAAATCATATCGAGCTTTTACTGAAAATTTGATTCCTATACTGTTCAAAGAAACAAAGAACTTGTTGTAAGGAAAACTTGTAGTAGAATGTAAGGAAAATTGATAATATACACTCAATAAATATTAATTTTTAGTTGGAAATGTGTTATTGTGTAGCCTATCTACTAAATTGTATACATTATGTCATTATGTAATCTGCTTAGTATCAATTATTTTTTTTCGATTTATTAATCTCTTGAAAATGTTTATGCATATTTGAATTTAAATGTAAAATAAATCCTGATAACAACCTTGACTTTAAAAAAAAAACAAGTTACAAAAATAAAAATAGAATGACATACTCTGTAAACGAAGCTATAAACTGTGAAACAGTGAAATGTTCTAGAATGTAGCTGATTTCGCCACATGAACTCCATTCATCTCCTGTTAATGGCTTCATATTCTTATAGTTAGTTAAAAACTTCAAGTACGATCAGCTGAACAAAGAGGAAAAAAATGTTTTCTTATCAGCAAAGCTACGAATTTCTACGATAAATGAGGAATGTTTCGAAAGGATTTTAATATCTCTACAGATGAGGAGGGGGTAGGTCGGGTCCATTAGAAAAGGCCATAGGTGTGTAAGCTCGTGTCTGTGTCTATGTTTGCAGAAAATTAGTATAGGCACCGAAAATAGTTCAAAAGCGATGTTTATTTCCTTGTCTCATTATGCGCTTCCAATTATTTTACACATATTTTCACTCGAAAAAAACTTAAATATACCAGATATGTTAAATATGGTCTAGCCATTATAACTTCCGATTAATCTTCCGATATTTACTAGTGTCGAATAGAACAATACCATTGTCGCAGAAGGCAATAACCATTGATCGAAAGAAAAATTCACTAAAATGGTTGAATGGCAATTATTATCTCCTCGCCTTATTAAACACTAAATTATTTATCACGTATTTGCACTTGAAAAAATGTAGATTCTAGATGTTAAATATGGTCTAGATATCACAATCTTTAATTAATCTTCCGATATTTACTAATGTCGAATGAAACAATACCTTTGTCGCAGACGGCAGTAACCATTGCTCGCAAACTTGGTGCGCGTATGTCAGTGAAAATGCACTTTCTTCGGTCCCATCTGGACTATTTTCCAGAAAATTGCGGAGACTTCAGTGAAGAACAGGGTGAGCGCTTTCATCAAGACATCCGTGTCATGGAGGAACGTTATCAAGGCCAATGGGATGTGAAATTTCTGGCTGACTACTGTTGGTGCCTTAAGAGGGATGTGGTGTCTGCTCGGCACAATCGGAGGGCACTGAAGAGACCATTCTTCCATGAGTAGCTTATTTTGTGCATTGTACTATTCATGCTATCTATTAAAAATATTCTGTAAACCTTCTGTGAGTAAATCGGTCCAATATTTGCTATTATGTGTCTCATTCACAACAAATATTTGGAAATATAGGAGTTTTTGGTATGTGCTCATATTTCAAAAACCTGACCTGATTGGGTAAAATGAGAAGGATTTTCAGATTCAGTGCAAAAAACTGAACCAAAATCCTGTATTATATATTTGACCTTGAAAACAACGCAGACCAGTGTAATCATTGCTCGCAGTTTTAAAGTTAACCTTTTGTTCTTAGCTCTCTTCACCTAAGAAAGTACGCTGATGGGTTCTGACTATTCATGTCAAATGCTTTTAATAGTTTCGTTTTTCAAATGAAGGGTTGAGGTTACATCATGATGTATGAAGTACAATCTTTGGTGATAGTTAATTTGTTACAATCAAATTTGTTTTATCTTTGTATCAAGAAGCGATACAAACATCTGGTTGATACTTCAGGTGCATCCTTCATTAATTAGAAATGTACACTTTCCGCATTTCAATCACTCTCTCCTCGTGTCTTTCCCTTCAACTCAGAAGGCAGGGTGTTCTGTAACGCCCTATGAGTGTCGTCTAACAATTGGGACTGCGATTCTTTTTTCCTGTCTCACATAAAGTGATGTTCCATTGTGAAGACTCCTCAAACAAAGTCTTAAGATTAGACACACAACTTTTGGAAGCACAGTTAAATGTCAGGACATATTGAACCATCATTAAAATTTAAATTTAGTTTAAAAGGTGGCAATCTAGAAAATAAAAACATGTTTTTTATATTATATATATATATATATATATATATATATATATATATATATATATATATATATATATATATATATATATATATATATATATATATATATATATATATATATATATATATATATATATATATATATATATATATATCCAGTGTTAACGAAAATAATGTCCGATTTGGGGGTATAGATTAAAAATGAAAAACTCATGGCCATGGAAATATTTAATCAAATCATGACCTTCATTGATTTCTAGAACCTCATTCGATCTATCAAGAAGCTTATAAATGTCACACTTGTAAAGTTCTTTATGTTTTAATGCAAAATATGAATACAACTCGTTTTCAACCTCTTCTCTTGTCAACCTAAGACGATCTAAATGGTTCTTTAATCTCCTAGAAAAATGATAATCGTAAGGAAAAGAGGCTGGAAAATAAAGAGAATGGAGCAATATTTCTCCATAGAGCTCCTCCAAGAGTTCTTGTCATTCACTCCTTCTGTTGACGAAATGACGAAGTTGATTGCAATAGTGTTTTGAATTTATTGTTAAATTGTTGTCTAACAGTTCATAATAGACAATTCCATTAATATCCCACCATATAGACAACCAATGGTTATTCATTATATGCGCTCTTTCCAGGGAACCAATCAACAATTCCAATATGCTATCTATCACTCACAACACTTTCATTTCTATTACAAAAAAGCATCTTAGTCCATCCAAATTGGTGAAGTCCTCTTTTTGGTTGTGGACATTCCGCGTCTTTGACTGATCCACGAACACCGGTGTTTAACATTATGATACAGGAACCACTTCTTATCACTAGTAACAAGCCTGCACCCGAATGGTGCCTAAAGGTGTCGTGAAGGCAATGACTTACAGCGACCAGCACGCTGTTGCATATTCGTCGTGGACAGTTCGTGCTGGGCCCATTTTCCAATCACTGGTACCCTTTAAATACTTTTCAGTTAGCGTAGGACGGTCTTCTGAATTAAGTGAAATTGTTCTGCGAGTTCCCTATAAGTTGTAACAGGATTACTTGTGACAACAGCTTCCATGTCTTCGGAATCAATTTCTTTTGGGAAACCTTCTTTTGGGTCGTCTTTTCGATGGAAATTTCAACTTCGGAAACAGTATAATGACCTCTGAGATCTTCTTTCATTTACTATATATATATATATATATATATATATATATATATATATATATATTTAAGTAGGGGGCCATGTTGTATGCATGCGTTATTAAAGTCAACAGTGTTCGAGGATCACTGCTCCACGATGTGTGTGAGAGGACCTTTAAAATGTATAGAGCAGCAAGCAGCCCGTTCGAAGACGGTCTTGGGATAAAGAGTTACGCTCAGGAACCGAACCTTTGGGAAGAACTTGATCTCTACAATTGTAAGGAGATGATGGGTGGCGTAACAAAAGCCTCTCTACTTGGGTGGAAATACATACAAGTAGCCTTCGTTCAGTTGTTGGAAACGCGGAATCTCCTAATTGTGTACGTTTCGAAACTGCATCGACTGCCAGCTGCAGATGACGCGTCGCTGAGGGAAGGCAAGGCAAATAGCAGTAGAGTGCCAAGTCAACGTGGCACACATTCGCCGATACACCCTCTAAAAGAGAAGAAATGATATCATTGATCGTAATTACAAAACATAAACCACTTAAAACACTCCCCTGAGGATCTCCCTCCTCTTTGGGTTACAGGGCAGAGTAGGTGTCTCCAACACGCACCGTAAATGATCAAAATGCTTTGAAACTTTGAATGAGCGAGGGTAAAATACCTCTCATACTCCAAACACTGCCTTAAGAAGCCGTATCTCCATTTCCATGTACTATTGTAGGCTTTTTCAATGTCGGTGCTTTAAGGAGAGAGCTTCGTGTTTTAGAGTCCATGTATATTAAAATGCTAAAACCTTCCCTTAACAACGACACGAGTGCGGTTCCGCTCCTCTTATTTAACTACTCCCTCAACCACCGCGCTTTCTTACTACCTCCATTCCTTAACTTATTCAGTGAGATTTTCTCACAGTTCAACCGAGTAAGTTACATACTCTGCCCTTTTTCTTCCCAATTCTCCTCCTCCATATAAATAATGTTTTATCTATCTAATTTTAATTTCACTTTATGCCAATATGAAATATGTTAGAATTTTTTAAAAAAATCTTGCTAATTATCTCTCTTTGTCAGCCCTTATGATAGGCATGGAGCCTGAAACGTTGTCATTAAAGAATTAGTATAATGGAAACTACTCTCTGTCTGGTCCTATGATTCATTCTTAAAATTAAATTATCTTTCGCTAGAAGAAACTGAAACTACTTCCAATATATATATATATATATATATATATATATATATATATATATATATATATATATATATATATATATATATATATATATATATTTATATAGCAGGAGGAATATGAAGACCAACGTGATATCTCCAAACATTGATTTTCCGGACGTTTCAGTCATTAACAATGACCATCTTCAGCGGATTGAACTCTAATACAAATACAAGAAATTTTTAAGAATTATATTAAAAATTTCAAAAATAGCACAAACAATTCAATATTAGTAACAATATTAAAAATAAGTCAATCTCAACGAGAGAGGAAACAGAAATGAAACCAGAATGATAAGCAAGTAGTTAAATATAAGTTAATTTACGGATATATGATATTGAAAAAATATGTTAAAAAGAGTTGAATGCAAGGGATAAAGCGGGCGATAAATACGAGTTTGACCAGGAAAGGAAAATTTAAAATATGAAACTTAATTAAACAATATTCCCGGTAATAACAAATGTGAATAATAAACATGAATTAAACTCAATAAGAATGCAACAAATTTGTTTTAAAGTAATACCCGACAAAATTGTAAGGGCAGGGCGAACAATGAAAAATGAAAGGTTCGTAAAATAAAAAAGCCAGGAATCCGAAAGGAAAACAAAAAGCAAAGCAAACAGTTCAATATAAGTTAAAAATAAAAATATATGATAGTGAAAAATAAAGATAAAAAACAGTTAAATACTAGGAAAAGAAAGTTTAAAACTTAATTAAGCAATAGTAAAGCAACAAAATAAGAATGAAAAAAAAACATGAAATTAAGGGAAAACTTTTATATATGAGATCATTTAGATACAAAGGGCTCAAACTTTTTAAAATATACACAAAGAATAAAAATGAAACTAAGAACTTTTAGACAGAAACTAACCTTATTTTGTTGGAGCTGATGATATCGACTGATTACTATGATCAGGACTAACCATGATTAAAACTATGTAGGGGGGGATAATTTGTTTGGTTGTAAGTTTATTTATTTGACTATATAGTGAACAATCATAAAAAACGCCATGTTTCACCATTTGGTTGTAACTTGCATATGTCAAATCCTGAGAGGGGTAATTTTCTCTAAGCCATAACAGCCTAGTGTTTGAAAATTGAGCAAACTTTGATTCATCAGGACAAATTATCTTGCTGCCAATTTCAAAAAGGCCGCTCACTCGTTTCTTTCGCTCACTTTTTACTCCTGTGAAAAATTATTATACTTAAAAGAGGCTTTCTTTTCGCTACACATCCATAAAATACAATACAGTGAAAGTAATTTACTGCTGTTTTGGGGCTTATTCGGAATATTTCCGCCACTTCAGAAGCTTTTAACCCGAGCTTCTTCTTTGTGGATCTTCAAACAGTTAAGGACATCTTTTAGAAACCCAGAACGATGAACTCATGAATCGGTAATGTTGTACACTTTACTTTAAGCAGAATTATGAGTCTGTCAACGCTAGGGGTATAACAGGATACTTAGCAATTTGTATTTGGGAGAGTTCTCACTCAAGTTTGTTCGACAATCCGCCCTCTTTGAAAATCTGAAATTTCCTTGGAATTTCGATCTTTAGATCGTTAATATTCAAAATATTCAATTATGAAAAAGATTGAAACATATACTAGTATTAATAATGGAAAAAAAAATCAGGATAAAAGATTTTATCATAAACTTTGAGTGTAATGATCACCAGTACATTCATCAACGGAAATTTCACCGACGGAGATTTCAACGAAATTCATAGACATTGGCGAACAACCAACATTTTTAGTACTATAAGAGCTGGATAGTTTGCTTCTTCCGAAGCGAAAGAAATGGCGCTTCATTTTATAGGATCCGAGAGGGAAAGGAAAAAGCTTTGTGTTAAATCTCATTCGTATTACAACGAAAAGCACAATAATGATACACCTCATTGGAAGTGTGAACAATATCCTAAAACTAAATGTCGAACAAGAGTATCTACGAGTACAATTGATAATAAATAAAATTAAGCATTCAAACGAGTACAACCTAAAAGCAGACGCAGCAAGCGTCGAATTATATCTTCGAAATTTGGCATAGGGGAGAGCAGCTAAAGGCATAAAAAAGAACAAACTTGAAAAAAGCGAATAGCGACTAATAAATACATTGCAGATAAGGAGCTACCGAGGAAAAAAAAAATAAACAGAGTATACAAAAAGAATGAGAAGAATCTTTCTGAATTTCGGAACCCGACCAATTTGTCAACACTTTTTTAAGAAGTCTAGCTCTAATAAAGCTTTTTAATTTTTATTATTATTAATAATATATGATCACGACTGGTGACTGCTAAGACAAAGTTTATTCTTCCTTTCGTGGAATAAACTAACTCAATTGGTACTAAAAATGGTTGTTTGGTTCACCGACGTATTTGAATGTTTTTTAATTTTTGGGCGATGAATCAACCGCACACCAGTGAATTGAATATGAGGATTCATGATGGTAGGGTGATTTCCTTCAAGCGGAATATTGTTACTCGATTCTATATATTTCACTTGGTGTAATTTTGAATCGTACATATGTTCAATAGACTTGAAAATGTGTATAGGGTCTTAGTTTTAATAGAGTCCATTTAAATCGCAAAGTCGCTTTGGCGTAGTTTTATAAGTAGGTAAGAAGATCAAGATTGTATTAATTTATTTCAATTGGATGAGAGCCTAGTACCAGGACTTATACTCAATTAAATTAATAATCCGGCTGTATTCAAGTCCAATTATCTTTGTATTACTTCCACATTATCATCCCAATTATTCACAATAGATGTATGATATCTCTACGAATGAGAATATCGCAAACGAAGATTTGGTTCCTATTTAGTATGGATCAGTGTCAATTAGCCTGCAATGTAGGTGGCTGTATTAAGGGATTATTAGTATAACAGGCGTCTTTTAGACATGTTACAGATGTGTGCATTGTAGTAACTGTCGGTTCAATTGCACCATCCAGTATACTCACACGAAGTTAATGTAATTTGCTTCCCTCCAGACAAAATGACAGGCTTTTCTAAACCCGTTATGATGGAAAATAGATTGAACTTCCGTTGGGGAGAAAAAATTGTCGTGGACAGAAAATTCCTCTTGTTTTGATCACCTGAGGTCCACTCATGCAGAACTGACTCTTGTAGAAAGCCAGTAAGGATATGGTAGGAAAATCCATGCTCTTTGAAGCAGGAATGATCACTAATTATTAGGGGCGCTAGAATACCACACTAACAGGGTAAAGCATCAAAACCGTTCTTCTTGAATCGCGAATTTAATTATCGGGGCCTAATTCTTCGGGATTCACTCGATTTCCTCACAGGCCAATATAATAGGGAAACGAGAAACGCTGGTAGGAAAACTATAGACCGGGAAACGCTGGTAGAACAACTATAGACCGGGAAACGCTGGTAGGAAAACTATAGACCGGGAAACGCTGGTAGTAAAACTATAGACCGGGAAACGCTGGTAGGAAAACTATAGACCGGGAAACGCTGGTAGGAAAACTATAGACCAAATAAATGTAAATGTACTTCATTCGCATAGAAGTAATCATAATAGCAGAGAGTTATAATAAAATATTATTAATATGGAAATAATAGTAGAAAGTGAAAATAACGATATTTAAATTATTAATCATCATCATTATCACTAACTCTACGGCTTAATTATGTTCTTAATTAGTAAGGTTTAATTAAGTTATAAATCTGTAGGAATAATTAAGTTCTAAATTCATATGGGTGATTTAAGTTCTAGATTTGTAAGAGTAAATTAGGAAATAAATTTAACTGGGTTAAATAAATTCTAAAATTCTATGGATTAATTAATTAAATCACATTTTTAATGATTAATTATGTTCGAAATCTGTACTGGTTAATTATGTTCTAAATTGGTGCGCGTTAATTAAGATAAAAATTTCTACTGGGTCATTAAGTACTAAGTTTGTACCTGTTATTAAAGTTCTGAATTTTTTCGGTTTATTGCGATCATAATGTGAATGGGTTAGTTAAGTGTCAGGTCAGGCTAGATCTCCTGACCTCCGTTTGCTTACCGTGTCTGAGAAAGGATAGCGGATAGCACGCAGAGCACCTCTGCAATTGGGCCTTGCCTCGAATGATGCAATTTAACTATGGGTTGCAATAAATCTCGTAAGAGTGACTAGTTTCCTTATCACAACAGCTGCAATTGGCAGAATTAAGTCAATTATCTAGGAGATTCTGGATATCAAAATGAGCGAAACAAATAATCTTTACTACTGTACAAACAAATATAAAATAATGGACATGAAAGATAAATGCAAAGAAATTACTGAGCGAATAGGTTTAGAATGTTGACTCCAGGTGGGAGCCGTGAGTATACACAAGCTGCCGCACGCGACCGACTAAGGGGACTTTAATTTCGGGTGGATCTGCCACCCAAAGGTTTTGCTGCTCGAGAGGAGGAGGGATATGAGCGTCGAGCTCAATTACTTTCCAACAGCACGGGTTGGGTTTGCACTTAGGGCGAATTAGAACTCGGGTTGTTCGAAGTTATAACAGAAGATACAACCTGTCTTCCAGTAACCACTGCCAGCCTCGAAAGTAGGGATCGAGGGAGTATTTTGCCGGGAAGGGGGAGCTGGGCTTGAATACGGCAGTGTAGAAGTTTCTCCTCTCTCTAAGAAACTTACATCGAGAAATTTTTCTTTCTTTTTTTTTGTCTTCGTGCTCTTAGGGTATGGGAGGCCGAGATAAAGAAGCTATGAGGAGAGACAAAATAAACACTCGTAAGGACAATGCAAGCAATCAGGGCACTGGGTCATATTTCAATAGTTATGGCCGGGTCTTATTTAAGTCTGAAATTATTCGGAGGACAATGAATGTTTTAGTCAATATTTAACATTTATCACAACTTAATTCCCGTCTACACTAAGCCAGCAATAAGAGTCTGCAGGCCTTACCTTATGCGCCGTGTCCTCTTGGAGAAGTACTAATTTTGCCCAGGCCGATGCTTTATTATTTATACAGAGCCGCCGGAAGTTAATTTTAGACAGTTCACAACATCTCGCGGAACCTCCCATTGTTACAATTAGACTGGCTATATGGGACGTCTTATTCGAACGGAAGTTAAGTGTCTTCAAAAGAAACTGATCTCATTAGCATATTTTTAAACTAAATTAGCTAAACCGCTATAATTGATGTGTATCATTCCCGTCCTACGTCTCTCTCTCTCTCTCTCTCTCTCTCTCTCTCTCTCTCTCTCTCTCTCTCTCTCTCTCTCTCTCTCCCTCTCTCTGACATTAAGTTTTAAAAATATAAAGGTTAAATACCTTCTAAATTTGTATGGCTCAATTTATATCTAAATATGTCCATGATAAGTAAGTTTTAAATTATTTGATTAAAAAAAATTAAATTTGTAGAGCTTAATTTTATTCTAAAATTATATTGACAAATAAATTCTAAATTTGTTTAGGTTAATTAAGTTATAAATTTGTACGGGGTATTTAAATTCTTATATAGTGTTGGTTAATTGATTTCTCAACTTTTTAAGGATAAATTAAATTATAAATTTATACGGGATAATTAATTAATTATTTACGGGTTAATGAAGTTCTAAATTGGAACGTATTAATTAAAATATGTTTAGGTTAATTAAGTTCTAAATTTATACGGATTAATTAAGTTTCAAATTTGTATGGGATAATTAAGTTTTAAACTGGTCAGGGCTAATTAAGATTAAAATGTTTACGCGTTAATTAAGTCCTAAAATGCAATGGTTGATTAAGTTCTTACTTTTAACTGATTACTTAAGTTCTAAATTTTAAGGAGTTAATTAGGTCTTATTTTTAAGGGCAAATTAAGTTCTACTTGTTTGCAGATTTATTATGACCTAAAGTTTTAACGGTTAATTAAGTTCTAAATTCACACAGGTCAATTAAGTTCTAAAAATAATCAGATTGATTATGTTCTAAGTTTATACATGCATTTAAGATATAAAATTGCACAGGTTATTAAGTTCTAAATATATTGGGGTTAATTAAGTTCTAAAGTTTTACACAATAATTAAATTATAAGTTTGTAGGGGTTAATGTAGTTCTAAATTTGTAAAAGTTGATTAGAGTCTACATTTGCGGAGTAAGTAAGCTCTAAGTTAGTCATAATTTTTTGAGATATATATTTATGATCTAAATAATTTCGAAAGTTTTACGGGTTAAATTTATTTCTATAATTAGGAAGTAATTAAGTTCTAAGATTGTACGGGTTTAGGAAGTTTTAAATTTGCAAAGGTTAATTAAATTCTACATTTTACGTGTTAACTAAGTTCTATTTTTACGTTCTATATTTGTACAGATAAATTATGATCTAAATTTGTGGGCGTTTATTAAGTTCTGAATTTGCAACGGAGTAACTATGCTCTAAATTTCTACAGTTTTATTAAGTTCTTAATTTTTACGGGTTAATTGCGTTCAAAATTTGTAGAGGGAAATTATGTTCTAAAATTGTTTCTGCTGATTGCGTTCTAAATTTGTGCGAGTTAATTAAGCTCTAAATGCATACGTGTTAATTTAGTTATAATTTTTTACAGGTTAATTTTGTTTTGGTGAATTAAATTTTAAAATTGTGCGGATGAAGTTTAAAATTTGGGAGGGGCATTATTTAAGATCTAAATTTGTAAGGGTTAATTAAGATCTAAATTTGTGAGGTTAAATTAAGTTTTGAACCTGCACTTTTAATTAAATTCTAACGTTGTTCTGATTAATTCAGTTTTAAATTTATAAGTATTTTTAAGTTAGATTTTTTTAGATGTAATTAAACTTTAAATTTGTATTCGTTAATTAAGATATAAATATGTACGGGTTAAATAAGTTCAAGTTAATTAATTTATACTTCACTGATTAATTCCCGTTTACATTTGAGTGAGTCAATTATGATATAAATTTGTACAGATTAATTAAGTTATATATTTGTACATGTTAATTAAGTTTAAAAGTTGTACTGATTAATTAAGTTCTAAATATGTATGGGTTAATTAAGTTCTGAAATTGTTCTAGTTAACTCGTTTCGAAATGTGAACGTGTTATTTAAGTTCTAAATTTGTACTGGTTAATAAAATTCTAAAATTGTACGGGTTAATGAATTTCAAAATTGGTTAGGTAATTGAATTAAAACTATATGAGGAGAATTAAGTTCTAAATTTTACCTGTTAATTAAGCTCTACCCTACCGATTTATTAATTTCTAAATTTGCTGGGGTTAACTAAGATCTAAATTTGTAGTGGCTAATTGAATTCGAAACTTATACAATTTAATTAAGTTCTAAATTTGTTCAGGATAATTATGTTATAATTAATTATGGGTTAAAATAATTATATTTTACGGATTACTTACCTTTTAGTTCTAATTAGTTCCTAATAATTTGAGGTCAATTAAGTTCATTTTTATGGATTAATAATGTTCTCCAATTGTACAGAATTATAAAACTATTTTAATAGATTAATTAACCTATATTTTTAGGAATTATTTAAGCTCTATATTTTTATAGGTTAGCTAAGATCTCTTTTAAAGTATTGATGAAATTCTAAATTTTGCAATTTAGTTAAGCTTTAATTTTTAAATGTAATTAATTATGCCCTATCTTCAGGATTAATTAAATTCTAAATTTCTGCTGATTAATTAAGTTCTAATTAAGTTGGGTTTAATTCAGGGGTAAATTGAGTTATAGATGTTTAGGGATTAATTAAGTTCTATTTATACGAATTAATTGCTTTCTAATTTGTTACATGTTAAGTATGTTATACATTTAAGATCGAAAGTTTTAGAATTAATTAACTTAAATTTTCATGATTTATAAAATTCTAAATTTTTAACACTTCAATTAAGATCTAAAAATTTAGAATTGGTTCATTAACTTCTATTTCTCCGTATAAATTAACATATAAATGGCGGGGGGGATTAAGTTATATATATTTACGGGTTAATTAAGTTCTAAATTTTAAGCGTTGACTAAGTTATAATTTCTACAGGTTAATTACTTTATATTTGTACTGGTTCAATTCGTTCTAAATTTTCACTGATTAATTAAGCTTAATTCAGTTATATTTTAACGGATTAATTAAGTTTAAAAAATTGTACGAGGTAATTGAGTGAATTAAGTTCTAAATTTCTACGAGTTGCTAAAGTTTTATTTTTACAAATTATTTAATTTCCAAATTTTACAAGTTAATTAAGTTTTCTTTAAGTTCTAATTCTTAGTTTTAATCAACCTCTATTTTTATGAGTTACTTAAGTTCTATTTTCTGGATTATTTTAATTCTAAATTTATGCGGGTTAATTAAGTTTTAAATTTATATAGGTTAATTATGTTTCAATCTATTACAGGTTAATTAAATTATACTTTTGCGAATTCTATAAGTTCTAGGTTATATAAGTTCTTAGTTTGTACGGTTTAATTAAGTCTCAAATTTGCGCAGGTCAACTAAGTTCTAACTTTTATGCGTTAATTAAGTTCTAAATTTGTAAAGGTTAAGTAAGTTTTAAATTTTTGTGTTAAGTTTTGTATTGATTTATTAAGTTCAATTTTTTTACGTATCATTTTATTTCTAAATTAGTTGATTAAACGATTTACCCACGAAAATCAAATTGAAATTGGGAAGTTATAAAAAAAATACTCAGATTGGAAATAAAATAAAATAATTTTTTTTTTAAAGAATCTGCGTAAAATTGGAGGTGGAAAAGAAACATTGGCACCGTTGGATCTTACGCTTCAAACCGAGAGGAATATGGCAGAAGAAAAAAAAATTCTAATAAACGGTCGAATTCCTGGGAGGAAGAAGTGAGTGAGACGTTGATTATGGAAGATATTGAGTTCTGAGTAGTTGCTTTCATTTTGTAAAAATATAGCGAAATAGAAATGAAATCTTACCAGAAAGTTTTTAAAAAATGCTTCATAGTTTAGGGTTAAGGGATGTGATTATGTATGGCAGGAAATATATTTAGTTATCTATCAATCCAAGTGGATTCTAAATGGCAGCAAGACCAAATAGGGTCAAATTTATTATAAAAGAGGAAGAAGACCAATCTATGATAAAAATAAATAAAACTGATGGTTTAAAACATTCCTCTGCCAGAAGACAACGAAGGAGGGACAGGCGAGGTATACTTGAATGGGTCGGGAAAAGGGACGACCAGAGAATGGCAAAATAAGGACATTCAATAGAAGATGTGCGACCACGTGGTCCAATCTACAAAAACTGCAGCAAGGGGTGACACGAGCACCGGTCGAAACAAAATGGCCGTGGGTAAGTCTCGCGTGAACGATGCGAACAAAGCAAACCGCCACCTCTAGGGACCCTAGTTTTGAAGGCTCGAGGGACAAGAAAGAACAGATGGACACCCATCCAATTCGTCCTCCCACAAATGAAAACCATAATCCCTTATACAAGGAAAAGAACCTCGAAAAGGCAATCTGATCAGCCTTCTTGTTTCCCAGGAGCTCTACATACTCGGTAACCAAACAAAAGAGAACCCGTTAATGGGACGCATTCTGGATCAGCCAGTTGCCGATTTCTTGCAACTAAGTGATGGAAAGCACTAAAAGAGCGATTCGCTTGTAAAACACAACTAGAGTCAGAGCAAATAACGAAATCTTTAAAAGACAGAATTTGTATCAGCTTGAAAGCTAAAAGAATGGCAGAAAGTTCAGCAGTAAAAATAGAAGCCGCCAGCGGCAGAGACAAAATTAAATCTCACCTAAGTTAACGGCTGAACGACCTACTCCTCGGTCTGACTTGAAACGATCTGTATATATAGGGCAATGCTTGGTTAGGTGAGGTCACATGCTCGAGCAGAATGAACTTAAGGGAGAATTTGCCCACAGAGGACTTCTCCAATCTCCACATGCTTTTGCAAACTTTCGGAGGTAAAGCATGCCAACTAGGGGTCAGTGACGACAGAAAAGCAAAGACTCTTAGAGCACCCAGGATGGAGAGATGCTCTTTCTATTTAGAAGGTCAAGGGGCGGGATAAAGACCTATCGAATGCCACCATTGATTGAGCAGCATAAAGGCATTTGTAAAGTTCTGATTTAGAGACATGTTGTACACGGAAGAGGTATTGCATACAAAGCTGGAGTTGCTGATAGTAAAGAGGAGCACCTCAATCTCGCAGTGGAGACTGTTGATGGGGAAAGTGGGTGGACGAACTCTTAGGTTGCGAATCGAGTTCAGCATTTTCAGGGCTGAGGGTGAAGCCGAAATGTAAATTTGGCACCCATGTCCAATCTGGATTGGACCAGGGCAGTGTAGAGTGACCATTGTGTTCGAGGACCACTGCCCCACGACGTGTGTAAGAGGCCCTTTTCGAAGACGGTCTTGTGATAAAGATTTACCCCCAGGAACTTAAAATTCGGGAGGAACTTGATCTCTACAACTTGTAGGGAGATAGGCGGCGTAACAAGAGCCTCTCTACCTCGGTGGAAATACATAGCCTTTGTTTAGTTGTTAGAAACGCTAAATCTCCTAAATTGTGTACGTTTTGAAACAGCATCGAATGCAAGCTGCAGACGATGCGTCACTGAGGGAAGACGAGGCAAAGAGCAGTAGAGTGCCAAGTCAACGAGGCACACATTCGCCGATACACCCTCTAAGAGAGAAGAAATGATATCATTGATCGCAATTACAAAATATAAACCACTTAAAACGCTCCCCTGAGGATCTCCCTCCTCTTTGGGTTGCAGGTCAGAGTAGGTGTCTCCAGCACGCACTGTAAATGATCGAGATGCTTTGAAACTTTGAATGAAAGACGGTAAAAGACCTCTCATACTCCAAACATATAGCTGGCTTAAGAAGCCGTATCTCAGTTTCCATGTACTATTGTTGGCTATTTCAATGTTGAAAGGAGGTATCTCCAAGACTCGATGCTTTAACGAGAAAGCTTTCCTCACCGATCCCTCAAAACGTGCTAAGAGGCCAAGAGTGTTATGACCCCTGCAAAAATCGCACTTAATTGGAGACAGTAAGTGATTAGTTTCCAGAAGCTAATTCAAGTGCACCTTGAACCATCTCCTCTAGCAACTTGCTTAGACAGCTGGTAAGAGCTATAGGCTATAGGGCGATAGTGATCTGCGTTTAATCCGTATCTGCCTGGTTTGACAAAGGGGAAGACAATTCCAACTCGCTCTGATGATGGATAAGAGTCCTTCCCCTATATATGGTTGTAGCAGTCAAGTAAGAACATGAGATGAAGGTGGCAAATCCTATCATAATAGATCCCGTCAAAGCCAGGAGATGTAGACCCACAAAGGGACAATGCAATACGAAACTCGTGGATGGAGAACAAGGCATTATACAAAAGGCTTCATTTTTCTTTCTGTCGTCTTCGAATTGGACACACTCGCGAGACGCACCACCATTTGATGGAACGTTCGCATGCACCTTTCTGCGACGACTGTTCTGCTCATTCTTTTTGAATGCCGCAGTTTAGGTAATCTTCGCGCACGTTACCTGTCCCGGTATCGGAACGAGTGGGGTCGCAAAAGCTTGTCCCTTGTCCTCGGGAAGGTTTGTGAGGGCATACTTGTGGACTAGGGGACATTTTGGAGGAGACGGACCTCCTCCAATTTATTTGTTTCCCTTTGTCGTAGGTTGGATGTTCCTAATCCGGGAGGAGGCGGGCTTCTCATCGATGCCTGAGCGTGCTTCCTTTTCTTCTTTTTGCTTTTTTGCTTTTGTTTTATTGTTTTTAGTTACCTATGTTTTGGGGGGTTTTGTTAGTTCACGTCTTTTATTTTGTTTTTAATCTAGCCTAGTATTAGGCAGTAACTTGATTACGGCGACCTTTGCCCTAGTAGGCCACCCAATACACGTCAAGGCCCCGCACAGTGCACGAGCAGGACTCACAATATAAGTCATGGCCCTTCATGGCTCAGAATTAAGTCACCCAATTTACATGAAGGCTCCGCATGGTGCAGAAACACGCCACCCAATACACGTTAAAGGATTGCATGGTGCAGATGTAGGCCACCCAATACGCGTCAAGGCACCGCACGGTGCAGATTCAGGTCACCCGATATACGTCAAAGCCGCACATGATGCATAAGAAGGCCATCCTGTAAACATAAAGATCAGTATGGTGCAGAAACAGGTCACCCAATAGACATCAAGGACCTGTACAGTGCAGAAGCACGCCACCCAGTAAACGTCAAGGCCACCCCAAGGTGCATAAGCAGACCACTAATACACATGGAAAGAGCATGGTGTGGCTTATCTTGATGTGATTCAACATTTCTTATTACGAAGTTTCTGCTACATATGCTTGGTTAGTTTTAGTTTAAATTTAAAAGAAAGGTAGGTTTGTACATACGTATGTAATTACGTGCGTGCATGTGTAAGAACATTTCCATCTGCGATTTTTTACCTACAAAAGTATTGTAAAATAAAAGTATTTGAAAAAAAATCCCCCTTTGAACGGAGAAATAGCGACATTAATTAACTGTTAAATACCTGGTGCAAGAAAGGAACAATTTAAATTTCGGGATTTCTGTGAAACGCTCGAGCGAAATAGGCATTTAGTATTTTCCCTACACCATTAAGTTTCCTCGGAAGTTTCTAAGACGATGAAAACTCTTTGAAACTGTTTTGATCCTTTCCTCGCCGCCCCATAAGCTCCCACACTAAAATTTTGGAGAAGGGAAACTTGCCGTTCAATGATTGTTTCCACTTTTCAGACTCTGACCACTTTGCGGGGATCTTCTCAAAGTTCGGTGCTGTAGAGTGGATTATGGTCCGGCGCGAATAGGGTTTCTTTACGAGATGTAAGCGTTGTAAGGGAGTATCAAACTGTAATGAGATCAGTCTGTAAAACAGCAAACGCTGAAATAAACAGAATTTTAAAGGATCATAAGTTTATGATTAAGGTCATCAAAGAGAAGAACGAATTTTATCCATTCAGAATGCTGGACGGGCCCTCAAGTGTGAATGAGTGTGCCCCGGGAATGCCTGATCCAGTGTAATGAATTAAACTATGCAAACTAGGAATTCATCCTTGGATCTCTTCTATATCCCACCACCCGGCGTTTTTTCGAGTTGCTTTTTCTATAAGTTAAATGAGTTTGTTAGGTTAAAATAGTTAAAAATTAGTTTAAACTAACATAGTACTTGATCAAAACACAATAACCATAAAAACCTCGTATTTCATAAAGAAACAATCCGAAAAACATCGGGGGGTTTGGAGATCTACAAGAAATCTGCATTTTTTAATAAAATTATATTATTATTATTATAAACCAGGAATAACAGATTTGTAGTGACAGAGATGCTAATTTTAAAAAAATCTTTTCATGCAAACAAAAGCAACAAGGGCTATTTTTTAAGTTGTTTGGAATTGGTGATTTTGTATACAGTTCTGAAACCACACTCTATTTTTAAATTATTTTGGATCAGTGATTTTACCTTCAAAATCACTTATTTTGAATAGGTGAGTTTATGGGTAGTGGTAAGGTCCTGTTATTTGTTTGTGCTAAGGTAACCAATCTGTGGCTGCGTGCTCGTTAATTATAAAGGGGGTTTAATGAAGAGTCCTCGTTGCTGTTACACTGCTCAAAATCACCCGTCTAGAGCAATGCGCGGGAGAAGGTTCCGATAGGGTTGACTCGACGGGTAACGAGGAACTTAAGTAGTGGGCCTACTTGATGTCCCTGTTGAATTGGTTCTGACTCCTTATAGTTTCTCACGAGGGATTATACGTTAGGCTAGGCTTACTGAAGGTGTCTTCGTGATCGGGGTAAGAAAAGGACTTTGAAAGGACGCGGCAAAAGAAAATAACTTAAATCTTAAATTAGCCTACTAAAGGAGGCAAACGGAAACGTCTCGAGTTTTTTTGCGCTCAGTTAGTAGATTTTTGTTTTACGCAAAATATCGAGTCTAAAGGCAGCAAGATTTAGGCGAGTTAACGTGGTTTCGTAACGCTACTAAGGGATTGATTGATTCTCTGATTCGACGATTCTGATTGACTGATTGTGACTACTGATTTTTTTGCTTAATGATCGAATGAATTAACTGCCGATTTGAATGTCTGACTCTCGATCTTTTTCTCTATATATATTGTCTGCCGTCTCGAAAGGGGCATGACCTTGACTTGTCCGTGGGGATGATCCAGTGATTTAATTTGTTCGTTACTTTCACCCC
The DNA here is from genome assembly GCA_963969495.1 of Ceratothoa steindachneri. Lineage (NCBI taxonomy): Eukaryota > Metazoa > Arthropoda > Malacostraca > Isopoda > Cymothoidae > Ceratothoa > Ceratothoa steindachneri. The sequence continues at coordinate 171,354,663 of OZ018324.1, forward strand.
TTGGGCAGACTTCCGACAGCTATGTGTAACTGTTGTACTAACATATTTCCCATGTCTCAGATTTATTTTAATATAGGGAATCGCTTGTCTCTTACAGTTCTTTGTAAAATTTGGCTGACCAAAGCCTGTATTTTTTCAGCTTGCCTGCTGTCTCATGTAGTGACCTTTTCGCTGATAACTATTCTTAGCACTCGTATATGTGTGTGTGTTTACGCGTGACTCAGACGAACCGTTTTCTTTTATATCTATTTGATATATATATATTCTGGGTTTTTTTTCTAATTCTCTTTGGTTCTTTATTTATTACTGTCGTAGAATAGGCTCCCGACGATATACTATATATATAACTATTCTTTGAGGGAGATTATTCTATATTTCGAGTGCGTGGTAATCTAAATGACCGAGGTTAGTTCAAAGGGGGGGGGGAACCTGGGGAGGCTTATTTATCTTCAATATACTTAAGAAGTGGAACGGAGCTCAAGGATAAATAATATGGCTACCATTAATAAAATAGAGTTTTATTAAATAAACTATCAAACAACACACGGAAAATGTTTACATAAATGGAGATTAAAATTGGGAGAAACACAGGAAATGAAAAAGGTCATGGGAATATCTGACTAATCTGAGGATTAAGATTTGGAGAGATTTAAAACAACAAACAAACAAAAAGGGGAAATGGTTCGCTAAACCGTTTAAAGCACAGAGTTGCGTTGACAAAAGGCTAAATGATTAAAGGTAATGCTTAGCTTACGTAATTACAAGGTTGTCGTGCAGAGGAAGGCGATGGGAAGAAATCTTCGGTCCAACTGGCGATTTCCAGGAGAAGGGGTTCTTCGGGGGGTTGTCCTTAACGAGGGGGAAGGACTCTCTTCGAGGAGTGAGAGCGAGGTGGGGCTCGGAAGTACGAGCGATCCTTGTGACAGGATATTGGAGATGTTCTAGATGAACAATGGAGGTTATTGTTGTAACCAAGCGTTCTCTTGAAGAACGTTAAAAAAGGGGGGAATTAAATTATCCTGACGTGATGTCTTGGGAACGAGAACTGTTTCTTGACGAACGGGCTTTAAGAACAATGGCTGTTCTAATGTTGTTCTCTTTCTGAACAACAGGCGGGGGGGGGGGGGAGAACCGTTTCTTGTCGAACGGGCTCAAAGAAGAATGGCTGTTCTAACGTTGTTCTCTTTTTAAACAACAGGGGGACCTTGTTGACTTGGCTTCTCGAAGGGCACGAACCTTGGCACTCAAGGGATATTGTCCTCTTCTGGACAATAGGGGGTTTCTCGGCAGAGTTCCTATGTGCACAAGGGAGACCGGATCGGCTTGATGCCTCGCGAAGATAAGCTGGATCTGCTTCAATTGGGAAAAGCTATGGTATAAATAGCCGGAGCCATCCCGATGGCGTAGGGGACTTCGAGGGAATGTCCCGGTGGCGCCAGGGAAAACATCTTATCTGCCCATAAGCCTAATTCAATCTGGCGAGATCGAGGCATGGAGGCGAAACGGGGAAGTGAACCTCCTTGATTAAACATTGGCTATGATGGGCGATAACGCGCCTTCTGCTTCCTCTCGCAGGATACACGTGGGTAAGCATGTGTTTTAACATGTGATAGAGGCTGAATCAAAGCGGCCTCGGACCGTTCTATCACAATTACACGTGGCATATTATTTCTTTAATTACACTAATAGCCATTTTTAGGATTTGATAGATTCACCGAACGTTCATTTGTGGAGTTCCTCGCTGGGCATATTAAATCCTGCAATTTGGGTACCACAGACTTACCTATTTTACAACATGAGGCCCACAAGTTTTCTTCTATTTTTTGCTGGGAATCAGTGATCTTGACTTCATTTCTTTAGGATAGATGATTCTACTGAAATGTTTCTCGAGATAAGTAAGACGGATATTTCTTCAGTCTTGTTCAAAAATCTCTATACGTTTGACAGTATTATTATGTAGGTGTGAAATTATATTTAATTTTGTATTTAGTTAGCCATCGGCAATAGCATCTAGAACCCAGAAATGACATTAGCCACCACATACTCGTTGAGATGTAGAATTCTTTCCTCCTCCTTCCCGTGCAGTTAGGGGTTGGAAGATATTCTTCATATGAATTCTTCCTGTTCATGGATTAGGCAGTTATGGGTAGAAGTAACATTTTTCCCTCTTTCTAATATCTTTAATGGGAAAGATATCGTACAGATTAACGTCCCCATCACAATTGAAAGCGCTTTCTTATATACACTTTTAATTTTTAAAATATGTAAATGCTATATATTATATTAATAAATATTATATAAGTAAAATACATATATAGCACCTTCGTTTGTTATGCGCCGGGAATCTACATTTATGTAGTTAGAAAAAAAAATAGATTCGCAGCCATCATACCATTTATATCACTAGATTGTTAAATGACATTTATAACATTCTATAGAAGATATCTTTCATTTGATCGATATTTCCTTAAAAAAATACATTTAATAAAACATTAAGTATGATATTGCTCCTAATTTGTATGGCGTATATATAGCTAGCGTTAGTTATTCGTCCAAATGTATCAAAAAAAAAAAATCGTAACCCCAAAATTGGGAGTTTTTTGCTCGTTTCTTTTTTTTGTTTTTACCAGTTTAGGTTTAGGTTGGAGGAGTTTCATTTAGTTTGTTTTTAGGAGGTTATATAAAGTTTTGGGTTGTTATTTTTTTCCTCTGGTTCCCAATGCACTCAGAGATAATAGACATAACGAGTAAGAAAAAGCTTAATTTTGTTGAATAATTTAACCGAATTTCGGACGTTTTTATGTTTCTATAGGATGAAAAAGAGTGATTTGAGGCGAATTAAAGGCAAAATACACCAGAAATACCTAAAGAAGAGAATGAAAGTAAATTAAGTGTATAAACTGGGTATATGTAGAATTACGAGGGGTTGTTTCCAATAATTAAAAAACGAGAGCACACATATATTAAGATCATGAAGTTGATTATGATCTTAACCTGTTTAATATCATGACTTCTTTATATGATTTTTATTGAATGTATAAAGCTTTTTACACGAATTTCCTCGTGAAGGAAGTTCAGTATGTTTTCTAACGCTTTGTCGACGGTGGCAAAATTTGTAGTTTAAAATAAATTTCAGGAGTTTAAGAACAACTATAGAAAATTGAAAGCCTGTGCGTGGAATTTTAAAGTAGGGAAGATTTTGTCCATCATGTGTCTACCATCTTCACAAATGGTATCCTTTATCTGGTCGCTTTAGAGTTTATGACGACCAAAATAGATCCTTTGCTGCAACCTTCATTCGTCTTCACAGCCCTATGTAGACGTAGTCCCAAATACCTGATCCTCCACCATTGTAGGTTTTCAGCTTAGCCCCTTTAGCCTTCTCGCTTTTAGGGTGCCTGAAGAAGAAATGTCACGTCTCTGGCCCTGAAATCCCTTCAGGCACGTCTTGAACACGCTCGTTTGGTTTAATTAAAGGAAACCACGTCCCTTATAATTTTTTTCATAACAACGTTTATGAAAAGGTACACAGGATAGGATTAAAAATAACCGTCCAGAAAGTACACAAGATAGAAGTTAAAATAATTCTCCAGAAAGTACACAGGGTAGAAGTAACAATAATTCCCTAGAAAGTAAACAGGATAGGAGTAAAATTAGTTTTCGAGAAAGTACCGAGGATATGAGTAAATATAGTCCTTAAGTAAGTAAACAAAATAGGAGTTCAAATAGTTCTTAGTAATAAAGAGGATATGAGAAAAAATATTACTTGAAAAAATAAAGAGGATAGGAGTAAAATAGTTCTTGAGTAATTAAACAATTTAGCAGTTAAAATAGTTCTTAATAATAAACAGGATAGGACTAAAAATTGTTCATGAGTAAGTAAACAGGGTAGGAACAAAATATTTCTTGAGTAAGTAAACAGGATAAGAGTCGAAGTAGTTCTTAATAAATAAACAAGATAGGAGTTAAATAGTACTTGATTTAGTAAACAGGATAGGAATAAAATAGTTCATAATAAGTAAACAGGTTAGAAGTAATTATAGTTCTTGAGTAAGTAAACAGGGTAGGAATAAAAATAATTATTCAATAAGTAAACCGGAAAGGTGTAAAAATAGTTCTTGAGTAAGTAAACAGTGTAAAAGTAAAATAGTGTTTGAGTAAGTGAAGAGGGTATGAATAAAAAATAGTTCTTGACTAAGTAAACAGAATAGGACTAAATATGTTTTATTAGTAATTAAACAGAATATTAGTTAAAGTAGTAATTGAGTAAGTAAACAAGATAGAAGTAAAAATAATTCTTCAGTAAGTAAACATGATAGGATTAAAATAGTTCATTAGTAATTAAACAGAATAGTAGTAAAAATATTTCTTGAATAAGTAAACAGTGTAAGAGTAAAATAGTTTTTCAGACGTAAACATGGTAGAAATAAAAATTGTTTTAATGCGAAAATGAAAGGAAGAAACAAAAACGTATTCTCATTTTCAAAGAACGGATCCAAAGCGAATCAGTTCTCCACGCCTTATGCCTAATGAATAGCAAATGAAATAAGTAAAAATATTCCCAATCAGAAGAATCTCAGAAACGAAAATTGGAAGCGAGAAAATATCATACCGAATATTGCCATTGACAAAAAACGCACGCTGAAGTTCATTAATCTAATCCTCTGCCATTGCTGTTATATTATCACACTGTTTTTTCAATTGTGATTTATCTGTCCACGCAAATAAAATCCTAAAAAAACTCTTTCATTCAAAGTTTGGGTTCCCATGCACAGTGATGCATCTATGGGCTTCCTTCAAGTGAGGACGTTATGAGCACTCTTGCAAAGTGATAAAGTTATAGGATCTAGTTGAGAGTAATGAAGTTATGTTCTAGTTTGCACAGTGATAAAGTTATTGGTTTCTTTGCACAGTGATGAAGTTATGTGATCCGAAGAACAGTGATGAAGTTATGGGTTCTTTTAGAGAGTCATAAATTTATGCGCTCCATTGCCCAATGATCATTTTATGATCTGCCTTGAGCAGTGATGAATTTATGGGTTCACTTGGATAGCGATTGAGTTATTTTCTCTTTTGCACAGTGATATAGTTATGGGCTCCTTTTCGAGTAATGAAGTTATGGGCTCACTTGTCCAGTGAAGAAGTTATGTGCTCTCTTAAAAAGTAATGAAGTTGTGGGCTCTCTTACACAGGGATAAAGTTATGGTGCTACTTTGCAAAGCGATGGAATTATGGGCTCTATTACACAGTGATAAATTTATGGGCTGCCATGCGCATTGATCAATTCATGGACTCTCTTGCACAGAGATGAAGTTTAGGGGTCTATTACACAATGATCTTGTGGACTCAGTTACAGAGCGATGAATATATGGGGTTCTCTTGCACACTTATATAGGTATGGTCTCTCCTGAAAAGTGATGAAATTTTGTTCTCCCTTATACAACGATGAAGTTAGGAGATTCCTTTCACATTGATAAAGTTATGGGCTCCTCCTACAGTGATTAAATTATAGGATCCTTGGCACATTAATGAAGTCATGAGCTCCATTGGACAGTGATGAGATTTAGGGCTCCCTTACACAATGGTGAAGTTGTGGACTCCTTTGTACAATTTGGAAGTTATGGACTCCCTTTCGCAGTGATTAAGTTATGGGCTCCCTTGCACAGTGTTGAAATTTTGGGCTCCCTGGCATGAAGTTATGTGTTCTTTTGCCCAGTGATGAAGTTATGGGCTTCTTGTACAATTATAAAATTATGGGGTCCTTTGCAAAAGAAAGGAATTTATGCGCTTACCTGCACAATGATGGGCTCTTGCAAAGTGATGAAGCCATATGCATTTTCCCACTGTGATGAAGTTATTGGGTCCTTTGCACAATGATGGAGCTATGGAGAAATAGTGTAAGTGAAGATTTGTTTTCGAATTTACATAAGAAACATCATGGCATTTAATAACTCCATAGAAATAAGGAGCGTGAATTTTAAAAAAAACAACAACAAAGTCAAGATAATTGTCAATTTAATTAATTATTCAATTATTTCGTGTTGTTTATAACACCGGGTTGCCAAAAATAATCTGTATATGTTGTATTAGTTTTTATCCAACTGATTTAGGAATCCGAAAATGACATTCGTTTACTCCGGTCAGGTCAGGTTTTTATGCTAGATTGATTTTTAAAAGATATCATCTTATAACTAAATCGATTACATTTTTGTGAAATTTTCGTTCTTGAGCACAGTTTATTAATTAAATGTTACAAGAATTAATTAGTGTACACTGATAAAGGTAAGTACATATAAATCGGATATTGTTCAGAATTCAGTGAATGAACTTCCATTTCTTCGAACTTTTATAATGTTTCAGATTCCCAACATTTATCAGCCATAACGACTGCATCTCAGCGTCCCAAATTCCAGGTCTCCATCTTGTCCTGATAAAATCTATCCCCTGCTCGTAGTTCATTGATCCCAGATTCACAGGAAACGGAGCCATATGTGAGAATAAGTAATGCATTTTGACGCTCATGTTACATCCGAGGTATCTGAAAGCATTCATCATATTAGTAACAAGTTCTATGTAGTTATTGGCCTTCTTTTTGCCAAGAACGTTCTTAAAGACCAGAACAAAGCATTCCACCTTTTTAGTTTCACTTCGTTTACTGAGCTTTACAACTCTGGATCTCTAATGAGCTGACGGAGTTGAGGTCCGTCAAAGTTACCAGCTTTCAACTTCGATATGTTCAATCCTGGAAAAGCGTGGCACAATTAAGTGAAGCAGACACCATCTTTTGTCAGAGCTTTGATGAATTCTTTGATCAAGCCGAGCTTGAGTTCAGCGGTGGGAAGAGTATCCTCTCTCTGTCTATCAGAGGGTTTTTTAATGGGGTTTCTTGCTCTCACAAGGCACAAATTCTTCCTGCCAGGCCAGTCCTTCTTCGTGTAATATTGAGTTCATCACTGGTACTTGGTGAACCAGGATAGTTTGGTTAACAAAATGTTAACCATACCCAGGTCAATACAAATCATCCACTGATACTGATCATAACGAATTATTACATCACGTACTACACCGCTTCATACTTTTCCTTTAGTACAATCGACCGAGCGATGGGTACAGAGGCAAACCGGTTGCCTTTGTGCAGCACAAAACATTTCAGCGATCGCTTGTTGCTGTCATTGAACAGTCTCCAATCTTCGGGTTGGTAGTGTGCAGAATCTGCGGAATATCTGTACAGTACACCAAGTCCTTCTTTGTAGAGAAAAAACGCCTTTACTCTTGTTTCCTATTGTGATAGATGGTGATGCGCACACTGTCAGAGATTAGGTTTTCTCCTTCAATCTGGATGCCAACAGTTGGGCAGGGGACTTTTACAAGCTGAGATTGCAAGATAGATCACTTAGCTCGCTTGGAAAAAGAATTTAAAGCATCATCGACAAAAAACACTTCTTCATTTTCTTTAACAATGGAGGAAAGTTCGTCACTGTCGTAGAATGGCCCTTTCTAATCACTCCACACACAAACCGCTTTTCTCATGGTATTCTTTGTGGTGGTGATATACATCTTTGATGAAGTAGGCTTTGTTCTAAGAGTGTGTTATTTCAAAGAAGAGCCGCTTGAAACACGTAAGGGTATAGAGAAACGCACAATAATTCCCAAAATAAACTTATATTTTAACTTTAACAACTTAATACACAAAAACTAAAAATTAACCACAGAAATCTCTGAATATTATAATACACAATAATTACTTTAATTAGCTTGCCCCTCTAAAGTTGGCTAAATTCGCTACGCACTTCAATATAAAATATTTAGGCTTATTGACTCTACTGGAGTTTAAATACCTCAGGAATGTTATTGTGTCCACGACGCGTGCCGACCGGCCAGATGGAGGTGGTCGAGATCACGAGGTATTTTGGCGAGGGTAGCAGATGGGAGTCCACACGGCATTCAATGGGGTTTTCTTCAAGGACGAGAACAATCACGGTGCTTTAGGTGGCACCAAAGTAGGTGAAGTATCTCTGGCCAGAGTAAGTCGAACTTAGTTCTTAAATCAAGTTAACTTAGAGTTCGGTGTGATCACCGGGTAACTAGCTCGAGGGGAGGAGCTTTTCTCTTTCGTTACTTAATTCCTCATGGGCGAGGACTGTACTCGGGGAGGGTCTTCTTCAAGGGCGATGATCGAGGAGGGGAAACTCTCTGACGAGAATAAGTTAAACTTCAATAAGTTAACTTAAAGGTCGGTTTGGTAACCAGGAACTAGCTCGAGGATGAGTTTCTTCTTAGTTCCAGTTTTCCTTAAGGGCGAGAATAATGGAGGGGATGGATGGTTCTCTGATGAGAATAAGTTGAACTTGGTTCCTCAACTAAGTTAACTAATGAGTTTGGTGTGGCCACCGGGTAATGGGCTCGAGGGGGAGCCTTTTCTTTCTTCTTTTCTTAATTCTTCAAGGGCGAGGAACTTCCCCGGCGTTTACGATGCACCAGGATAGAAGGAGTCTCTCTGACGAGAACAAGTTGAACTTGACAAAGTTAACTTAACGTTCGATTTGATAACCAGGGACTAGCTCGAGTATGAGCTTCTTAGCCCCTTAGGTTGTTAGCCCTGCCTCTCTTGCAGGGTACTTCGTAGTATGGCGACCAAGTAATCTACCTGTCCAGTTTCGGTAGCCTGATCCTAATCCGGGGACTTCGCCACCTGGAGACTGACGTATTCTACCTATCCAGTCTCGGTAGCCCGATCTTAATCCGGGGACTTTGTCACCTGGAGACTGACGTATTGAACCCCGATTTTCCTCAGTGTTTCTTATTTATACCTTGTCACCACACTTGGGGAGCGGTAAGAGGTGGGGGGGGGGCTTGGGGACGGGCCCAAGAAGGTTCTTATTCCAAACAGGTTTTCTCACCAAGTCTTACATTGGCTCTCGTCAGCCTTCGAGCTTGAGAGAAACGCGTCTCCAATTTCTTACTTGAGCTGAAATTGAATATCACTCTCGTAGGGGAGATCTTGCATTTTAACCTTTAGGCCTTTCATAGCGACGAGTGGCGAGGCGCTGTGGTTACGAGTTTGACCCCGCGGTGGCGGGGCCGGATGTTTTTGCGGGAACCATCTCGGGTCTCCACTGAGAGAGAACGGGTGGGTGACGATTTCCCTACAGTCACTAATATCAGAAAGTTCTCCAAATACACCTACTGGAATTTCATCAGGATAAGCTATAAGCTATAGGCCGACGTGCTGGTTGAAGATGAGATTACTTAAATCTGATCCTGTTCATTTTATTAATTCCAATCAAATCAATATCACAGAAGTAATAATCAGTTCAATGTTTTGTCGGCTCCCTCTAAACCATGGGCATTGCAAATTTCAGACAACTCCTCTCGCTCTTGTTCCACCGATTCAAATACTCGGTGTATGTCTTTCATACTATGTGTGACGCCAAAAATAAGCATGGTAAGCACGCCTTATAAAAAGTTTTACTGTTAGAAACAACGGTGTATTCGCCGTAGATGGAGCTGAATAGATCCTGCTTATTTTTGCAAGATCTTCTTGCCAAATTAATTTCATTTACCTGCAAAAGAAAAATACCAGTTAGACAAAAGTCGCCGCATGTAAACTCTTCAGAATTCGTTTATTTAAAGAAATAAGAAAGATTTTTGCATCAACTAAATAGAAAATACTCATTGGTGTGAAAAGAATGTAAAATACATCATGGAGTGATAAATTAAAAAGTTGACCTGATTGAGCAAAACCAATGTGATTTTTGGATTCTGCACATAAAAATTCTGCTAAATCAGCTAAAAAATAACTTGAATAATAAAGTTGTTATTGACGAATGTAATTAATTAAAAGACACTTTATTCATCTTGACTAAAATATAGACGATTTAATTTTTCACAAAAATTCCCAACCCCTTCTTTTTTAACCATCATTTGCACTCAAATTTGAGATGATGTGAATGTAGAACTGCCCCGTGAAGCAGGAAGAATACCCATACCGTCTCCCTTTACACGATTGGTAAAAGGCGAATAAACCCTTATTTGGGCCACTGACCTGGAAAATGATGCCCTAGAAAGTTTTGTTCCTTCCGAGTGCAATGACGGTAATTGGCCGGGATATCGCGGTCCCATTCCAGCCATAGCGCTAGTAGGGTCAATGCACCCTAATCCTACTTTGCGGGAAAGCGGTGAGGATAAGGAACAAAGTTTATCGATTTATTTAATTATTTTTTAAAGAATTTAATAATATTATATGATATTGAGAGTCCACAACTCTCCTAAATCTGCCCTCACCCCATAAATAATAATAATCAGCAAATAAAGATATTTTTGTGCCAAAATCTAAGAATTTCAAACAATATTTATCTGTATTTATTTGCGACGAGACTTTTTTTCCCCGAGCAACGTCGGGTCTCTATGTTAGTTATTATTTATTCGTCAAGCCATTATTATGCTAGGAAAAAGGCTATAATTCGCAGACATTAATTTTATACATATTTTTCTGTAACAAATTATAGTTTCAGTTTCACGTCCGCCTTTGTTTTCATTTTCTCTCTCTGACTCACTTTTATCCATGGAGTGGCTCTTTCGCCGAGTCAAGAAGCAAAGGCTCTTCCACAATTGACTCCTTCGCTCTGTGTTTACTCTGTTTCACTCATTTTAACTTTTTCCAAATTTCAAACGATGCTACCTCTCTTAGATTAACGAAATTAAACATGTTTATATGGGTAATTTTTCACACATTTAATTCATCGTTCATTGCCTCAATTTGCAACAGAGATCTGATTCATCTTAAGCCTACCTTAATTCAACAAAAGCCAATTTTATTTTTTGTATCCATCTTCAGGTCATATTTTATTAATTTTATTAGCCATAATAAGGAATTTTAATCTCTTCTTTATCGAAATGTCATACGTATATTTGCCCCTCCCCCTAACCAGCGAGTTTTCCGCAGGCTAGCCCCCAACCTGCCTCTGCTTCCTAGTTAGATGGGGTTAAGACCAGCGGCCATCAGGGGTGACTAACTAATCTTTAATCATGCCTGTTCTTCTCTCCTCCCCTTCCCATCACATTTCCCTTCTTTCGTCTTCCTTCCAGCAAAGGAGTGGAAGTTGTCCCAGTACTTCCAATAGTCTCAAAACTACCTGGGCTTTATTCTTTGTCCCTTTCATTGTTTTTCTTCCTCTTTCTTTACGATTCCCTCTTCGCTTATTTTCTTGGTAGGGGCTAATTTTTTCAGGCTAGTCTCCACTAGATTTCAATCACTTATCCCTGGTCAGGGGTGGTTTGTAAAAGGGGTTTCACTCTCCCTTTGGCACCGATTCTCCTCCTAATGACCCCCTCCTCTTTACTTCTCGTTTCTTTTCTATCATTTTCATCCGCGGTGGCGTCACACCGAAGACTTTTGGCCGAGGTAGGTAGTGTTGAATAGTGTCATCTGGTCCTTCTGGCCCCACATGGCCCTATTTTGGATCGGGGTCCCGGGGAAGGAGTTTAGTTCTTGACACCCGAATTATTTACAGGTTCCACTACAAAATCATGAAGTTATAATAACTAAAAGTGCTTTTACAATGGTTAACAACCCAACTCTCCCATAGACTCTGAATTTGGATAATTCCGCAACCAACCATTACTACCCCATATCATTCTCCCTAAACCTCTGCTGCGACCAATAACAAACATACCCTCTCGCCCCGACATCTCTCTCTCTCTCTCTCGCATCAAGTCCTTTGTGTTCTCTCGTTCAATATTACAATGGATGTGTTCAAATTGACGGAAATTGGAAATTAATGCATCGGGTTCATCCAGCGTATCTCTCAAAGCGCATCGAACTTTGCGTCACAAATGGTGGAAATCCCATTGACGATATTATTATTAATATTTCAATTAAATAAAAGGTAGTTCCATATTGTTTATTGAAAATATGCATTCTGCCTGTGTGCAGACTTTAGGCCCTGTACAAGCGCATACATATGAGTAGCTTCTGTGGAAGTATTGCAAGAGAATGTTTGAGAATCTCTAGAAACCAAAGTGAATCTGAAGTCTTGATGGCCAGAGTAAAAAAAAAAGGAGGAAAAAAAAAGTAGCATCAATTCAAGAAAATGGGAAAATGTCCGGAAATAAAAACGCAATTTCCAAGTAAGATGCGCAAATTAATAATTAATATAGGTCTAAGATAGGTTTAGTATTACTCTACAAAATTAGGAACCAAAAGATTTCCTAAGATCCACTAGAGGCTAGTTCAAAGAAGAGTTGAGAAGGTGGAAGTCAGAGGAGAAGGGGCAAGTAAAGGGAATAAATGAAGTCAGAGGTGAAATACAAGTAAAAGGAATAAAAGATATTGATAAGGAATTATTTATAACATTTATTTATGTAAAGTTTTATTTTAAATGATATTTATCTCTTTTACTTTTAAATATAGTTACAGTAATGCTTTTAACGACATTCATGGACATAATTCCAAGTTTGTTTGTTTTTTATACAAACATAAATTTTGTGATATCGCAGTATTAAATATTTCGTTCACAAGTTTGAAACAGTTAAATTTAATGACTAATCGGTGATCTAACTCAAATAGTGACTCATAATTTATATTAAAGAACAAGTTTAACATTTTAAAGAATTCCATAAGTTGGTAGATACCATCGATCTTTAAACGGGAGAAAATTGACGTGCCTCAGCCTGTCTTCGTATGATTAATTTCTAATTTCAGGATTTAATTTCGTAGTTCGAAGCTAAAAACTTGAGCATATTTAAATATCCTTTCACAATATAGAGACCAGAATTAAACCGTTTACCACAAATGAAGTCTTACAAGGATTTATATAAGGGAGACTAATATGCCAAGCTACGTATCTTAGAGCCCTATTTTCCTTTTGTGTTGCTACTGTGGATTGTTTTGAAAATTTCAGATCATTCAAGATTAATACACCAAAATCCTTTTCCATATTGAATGTCTAAAATTTAAACACTCATGTTCTAGTGTCTGCGAGGCCTATCATGCTCGAGTTGCATCACCGTAAGGTGGAATTTCATTTGCTATCTTTCCGACGTTTTGCGAGTTTTCAGTCACTATACTATTTTCCCTAGTACTTTGTTTCATGCTAATAGAAAATTGAAAACTTTTACGAAATAAATTCTTTTAAAATTTTTTAGATATATTATAAAGAGCAGGAGTCATCTTGGAAGAACGCAGCTAGTGATAGTTAACCACGATGAACTATTTCCACTGACTATGTACGCTCCCCGCTTCTCCATGCGTGTTATGCTCTATCAAGAATTTGCCATGTGGGGCGGTGTGCGAGACCTTTTGAGTCAAGATAAACCTTATCTAAACCTTTATTATGGCCAAATGTTGTACTCATTTCCTGAAAAAATAGAGCACAATAGTTACGTAATATTATTCCCGTCGAAAGCTGTGATTTGAGTCATTTATTAAGTTATTTACCGATAGATACTGGACGATCCTATCTCTAACAATATACACCAAACGTTTACCTACGAACGAAGTAATGGAGAAGGGCAGAAATTCCTCGGATCATTCTTCATATCTTTTTTGAAGGTTGCCGTTACATTTGAGTCCTCAAACACCTCAGGAATTATTCCCTCGACAATATATTTTGTTTAAATTGAGCAAAGGAATTTTAACAGTTCGCTTACTATTTCTTTAAGATGGATTGGATAGATTTTATTGAAAAGCGTCTCTTTTAAAAATTTCACTATCATTTAAAAACTAATTTCATTTTAGTTTTTATCTTCGATGATAAAAATATTGGCAAAATGTTCTTGCAATTTCTTCACCACTTCGTCTAGATCATCATTCAGGACACCTTCAGCAACCTTAAGGGCCCTAATACATCCTATAATTGATTTACGATTATATCTATAAAATCGCTTTGGTTTGCTTTTTGACAACGAGACTAGTTTCATTTCATAGTTCTTTTTAGCTTGTCTTATTTTGAGTTTTACAAGGTGAAAATAGTAAAGGTATGAGATTTTATTCTTAACGGTATTGCTGATTTTATTCATTTTATACAATCCGTTCCATTCTCTTATGCACTTTTTAATCACTTGATCACTAACTCTATAATTTAAGAAGGGGATTTTTTTGAGTATTTGAATAATAATTTCATCTTAGTTTGGTTATGACCTATGTTTTTTTATCAAAGTTATTTCTAATAATTCTTTTATAATATAAAAAATTTACAAAATGGTGAAGTTCAGAAATAAATATAAGTTTCGAAATTTTGTGAATTTTTTAAAACCCAAAGAATTACAAATGGTGAAGTTCAGAAAATTTAGTTTAGAGTTCCTTTTTAAAATTATTATAATTGGCGAAGTTCATAAAATTTATAAAAAAATTAACCATAGCTGCCTTTTTTTGTACATTCCAGAAAATTTATAAAAATTTAACGATGGCTGCATTTTTAGATTTTAAATTTTAATCTTAGTAGCGAAGCGCAAGCTCCCCCCCAGTAGCGAAGCCATTGCCAGGTCTAGTTATATATCCATGACATCAATTAGAATTTTTAGATTTGTAGCGCATTATTTCGCTATTTATAGTAATAAATAAACGCTGAAAATCATTATACATTTCATGGAAATTTTCTACGTTTAAAACTTCATCCCAATTTAAAAGTTTTAATTGGGCTAAAAAATAATCAAAATTCCATACTATAATTTCAAAAATCAGTTGGAAGCTCTCGTGAACGATTTTACAAATATTTAGATTTAATCAAATTATGTTGCGATCTCAATTGCTAAGTGTTTAGCCTCCATTTAAATTCCTACTAGTTTCTTTTCTCTAGTTGAAATTTAGTCTAGGATATTTTGTTCGCGTTTCCTTTACTTTTTTAGGCACGAAGTTATCGTTACTTTTCCGTGGACTTTCCTTAGACAAAAGTGTGACTTTTATCTGTAACCATTTTCTGTGACATTTTTCCGACCATTATGATACCATGTACATGACCTACGTCACTAAATTATAAAACTTATGTACTCTAAGCTTTAGTCTAAATCACTGAGATTTATTTTATTCTATCAAACGATTTTTTTTCTTTAATGAAAAGCAAGAAAACGAAATAAAGGAAACATTACTTCGACCCATTTGTAAATCCTTAATTTTGAGACGAATTCATTTTTGAAAGGATCCAAATTTACGCCCTAGTATTTTTCGAGTTCGAGCCACTAATTGCAATAAGAACCTGAGAAATAGTGAAATTCGGGGTGTAAATGTCTTCTAAAAGATTCATGAGAAGAATTCTTCACTTAAAAAGGGAGTAAACTAAGCGAAAATTATTAATTTGAACAATGAACGTATTATCAGCAAAAAAAAACATGAATACTACATAAACCTTACCATTCGCAATGCAAGGTAATGCATATAGGTCATATAATCTATGCATATATTACAATATGGGTAAAGAATACAGGTCATGATAGTCCCCGAAGAAATTCCAATATTGGTGGTGAAATTGTAAAGTCTATCTAAATGGAAAAGTATCTAGGTGTTTTAATCTCCAGTCGTCTTACTTTTTCAAATTAATGTACTGTAGCTTCAAAAAGGGTTGATGAGGGTCCAGGAATACTTAGCAAGACATTTTGCGTTTGATTCGAAAGATTTAATCTTCTGTTAACTAAAGCGCTTATTATGATACGTCAGTCGGAGTATGCAGTGCAATTCTGGTCTCCATACATTTAAAATGTCATTGTGATGTTGGAATGCTACGCTATCGAGAGGTAAAATGAATTCCTGTACTTAGAAAGAGATCGTAAGAAAAAAGCATCTCCTTAATTACTTTACTCAATTTACTATATTCAATCCATTTACTGCCACTGAAAGATCGGTGTCTACGCGGCAAACTTATAGAGCTCTTTAAAATAATAAAGAAGTTCACTAATATAAACTTTAACTTAATATCTGAACTAGATAACCGAGTGGCCCCAAGCAATAGCAAGCACAAGGCAATAAACAAAGCACAGGATTTCTTTTCTTATAAAACAACACAAACATGGAATAACTCGATTAGGAATGTTGTTGAAAACACTACAGTTAAAATGTTTAAGAGTACAATCAGCAAATATTAATTCAAAATTTAACTAAAAGAAATAAGATTTGTTAAACAATCGCTTTTTCATATCCTCTAATCCATTCAACTTCCCTTCACCTCCGATATCCACTCTTTACTTCTTTTTTTAAACTGAACTTGAATGTAACTTAGGATCTTTTTTGGTTCGTAATTCTGTAATTATCCCTTATTAAAATTTAGTACCAAAAGTGTCAATGAGAGAAGATGCTTTTCATTCCGGTTTGAGAGTGGTTTTGCTGCAAATGGCCGAGCGAGTACTTTTCATCCTGTAGCTCTTGCCTACAGGAAGTTAGTTGTCGCAAGGTGAAATTATTTCACGATCGAGAATGAACCTTTGGCGCTAATGTTTGCAGGGGAAAAATTCAAAATATATCTCATGAATGATGCGTCATAGGTTAAGAGTGTTAATTGACCATAATCCGTTGGTTGATTTGAGTAATTTAAAAGAGAACAATCGGTTACTGCCATGGTCACTGGTAGTGCAACCATATAATTTAACGGTAGAACACATGAGGTAAATGGAAAGTTATAGCAGATGCCTTGTCTCATCCTCGTTAATGTTGGGGCGAATTCTATTTTGTTTTTACTTATTTTAAGATATTAGATTTAGAATTTTTTATTTGGTTTGTAAGGAATATGTTTTTATGTCTTTGTTCCTATTGTTGTAAAGGAGGACATTAATTTTTAGCACGCTTGTCAGGAATAAACTTATGGATTTCTCAATTTCGTAAGGGATTCTTTTTATTGTGGTTCATTGATTTGGTAGTGGGTTATTTCCATGTCTTTTTGGTTTATGTGGTAAGCATAGTAATTTTTACGAGGTGTCCTTATGGGTCCAAAGGTGGGGTTTTTGCAGAATAGAGAAACAAGATAGCTGAAGTCGACAAAAGGTGGTGTTAAGTGTAGAATGTATATGGTTTTATGACGAAAAGAGAGGCTTGTATTTTGTATGAGCCAGCAGGGGATACGTGTTTATAGCATTTTTGGAACCAGGCTGGGTAACATTTTCAGGACTCAGACTACTGTTGGGACATAGTGTTTCCTGATACGTAAAACTCTGTTGTAAAGGCAATGTGATCAGATTGCTGATCATTTTGGTTCGTTTCCCCCCTCTTACTGAATAGATTCAATGTTTAAATTTCATGTATATAAGATTTTTCTGTGTAACTTTTGGGGACAATTGTGCTAATAAATAATATTTTTTAGCTAGTCTTCGGTACTTCTCCCCTTCTTTCCTCTGGTGCAGCCAGTCGCACTCCTATTAAAAAATGAAGGTAAGCTAACCATGACATTCGGGATATAGAGTATCATGGATGCCCATAGAATGAATGGGCACATAAACGGGTGGTAATCATAAAAGACTTCGGGTTAGCTCGCTGGGAACTTCTGATTGCGATAGGATTCACTTCTTAGCCTACCAAAGTGAAATGTGGTCAACAAGTTGAACCGTTGGGACTTCTTTTTCGAACCTAAGCGAATCGCGATAAAAAAATTGTTTCAAAGTAAATTAACCTCAAATTAATGTAGGGTTGGGTTATCAAAATTAAGCTTTTTCTTCGCATTTGTTTTCTACACAAGAAAATCTATTATTTGAAGCCACCCCTCCCTTTCTTTATTTGCATGGAAAAATACATAGTATGATCTGCGCTAATAAACATGTCGAATGTGAGTAAGGGCGTGCATCGGGGTAGATTCAGAGAGACACTCCATCCTTCTTACACCAGACGCTCAACCCTGTCTGTCATCGCTTTAAGGAGGTCATCAAGGGAGGCGTCTTGCAGGTATGTGTCCTACTTCCCTTTGCAATGTTCTAGGTAGAATGTGGTTCACTAGCATAATTATTCCATTGAGTATCCGAAGATGAATCACTTTATCACTCTGGGGGTTATTGGGTGCGTTATCCAAAATGTTCCTATAAAGAAGATGAGAGACGTTGAGTTGTCTACCCAGAAACGTAGCTAAGCTCTGACTCTGTGGGGAGCATATGTTGGTCAGACAACCTTGTTCCGTCAGTCGACCTAATGAGAAGAAAGTGTTTAAAAGCCGGCGGGTTCTAAGATGCCAGTCAACTTTTGTATGAGGAACCTAAGGTCCTTGAGGCTTCGCTCTCGTTCATGCTCTTTTTTCTTGATATAGATGACGAGATTTTCCTCCTTTCTCTCACCCACACTAGGAAGTTCAAAGGCCATACCCACCATCCGAATCCTGGTCGTTTACCGGAAGGAAACGCACAGGATATGGGAGATCCCAACCCCAAATTGGCATCAGAATTGAGCGTTGGTCCCTCCAAGCTAGGATCCGACCCATTATAAGCACATCTTATCTGAGGCGAGGCCACATTGGTCCCATTATTTGGGTTCCCGGTCACCTTGCATGGGCCCTCAATCTACATCTTCATCCGTGGTGTCGCTGATCCGGTCTGGGATCTACGGGAAAATGTTTAAGCATTGGAAAAGCCGACGCACCAACACCGTACGGAAAGTCAGGACAATCAGCACACCGGCAACGTACGAGAAGTTCAGAGTAATTGGTGTACCGGTAACATACTGGAAGGTCAGGGCAATTGGGGGCACCGGCCCCCATAGATTCGATCAGCTTAGAGTAGAAAATGTGTCAGAATCCGGAGGTGCCTGCTATTGAATGTCACTCTCAAGAAATATTTTTGGGTCCCCTTGGTCCTTTTGAGAGCGGGGGAGCCTCCTCCTATTATATCTTATCATATGGAGCGGCCCATGAGAAAGCTTAGACGGAGCCATCTTCACGCGAGAGAAGTAGCCACTTGGAGGTGGCTCACAGAAAGCAGATGGCTAAGGGAAATCCCCTCCAAGGTCTGGGGGTGAGTTTGTTTTAACAGGTGGAGGGGGGGGGTATCATCTTTGGTCATGAGAACTAATATTTTAGCAGGCTGGCAAACGCTAAACGCCTACCCCAATACCCCGATCCGGAACGGTCGCATAGGGTGCCGGTTTAGTTGGCTAGGTACCCCTGGGGGCCACCTCTCCCGCTCGGTGGCCAAATGGTCCGCGGCATGGCGCGCAACCGGGCCTTACACGCCAAAAAAGAGGTGCAATGAGGGTATAGTTAAGTATGTAATAATTTAGATGTCAGCCCTCTAACAGGATGTGCCCCTTTTGATACCCTACTCTGATTGGGAGGGATTTTTTTAGTTTTATTTTTTCCTTTGAACGCAACTGAGTTTGTAACTTTCCCGGGAGAAATAATAATTAAGCGGGCCTATTTTATTGACCAAATGGATTTACTGGCGTGGTAAAAAATAAAAACAAACAGGAAAACCCTCAGTTAGGGTTACTCAGCTCAAGTTTTTTATTTACGAAAAAAACATCCCTTGAGCAATGAAGAGAATGAGCGAGACGAGAATTTATTTCGTATAACTTTGAGTCGAACTTCGACAAAACCATTTATGACCAAGAAGTTAGTCAATAAATCGAATTTCCCAGAACTTTATAATCAGGGGGAACAAAAAATTCCGATAAATTAATTGGGAGGGCTCTTTTAATTTAGAATCAAGAGAGAAAGAACAATGCTAACAAATCCCACTTAGAATATACCATAAAACACGCAAATCCACCTACGAGTATATTCCTAAGGAGAGTGGCAATGACTCTAATCAAAGTATCTGTGGAGGATTTCCTAAAATTCTTGACCAAAAAATCCATCAAAACAATTCTGGTACCCATCGTTGCTGGGGTGAAGAAGGCCAAATGATGCTGACCAATTCTAGAATCAGTTCAACAGGCTTCCGCAGACCCGCAACGATCGAATTTATTCCTGGACACTTCACTGCGACCTTCTCCAGACTTCTGAATTCATGAAGTTGGCTAATTCTTCCTCTGCATTTATCAATTTGTGCATTTTACTTCACACTCTTTGTTCACCTCACGGGTGAAAGAGGACGATTCCCACCCCAAGCACCAAATCTCAAACAAATCTCGCTTCTTGCACGAAAGGTAGCGATGAGCCGGCAATGGTGCAATATGTCGTTCTGGTACGTGTATAATACGCCTTTCCGGTCTGTCTGCGCACAAAACACGTCGAAAAAACATTATTCCTGCCCCCCCCCCCTCCTAGTCCCCTCAGGATTCCCTGCGATTGTCGATCTGATCATAATGTTGATTTCCTAAGGCGGTACACACACACACACACACACACACACTCAAGTAAAACTTGCTGAAGGGAAAGTACTCGCAACTCACTTATCCCTCTCTTTTCTCGACATTTAGCTGAGAAGCCACTCTAGCCTTGGATCAAGATCGGGATAGTAAAAGAGATGACTGTGTGAGAGGGAGATATGTAAGGTAGAACTCATTGTATAAGTGAGAGATGAGTGATGTTAATGATATGGATGAGGAGATGAGATAATTATGATACATGATTTGAATGAGGGTGATGGAGATATGTGACAGGTTGCCTGGCTAACGCTTTCTTATTGTATTATTTTACTTATCATCATCATCACTAACTATAATTTAAGAAGGGGATTTTTTTGAGTATTTGAATAATAATTTCATCTTAGTTTGGTTATGACTTTTTTTTATCAAAGTTATTTCTAATAATTCTTTTATAATATAAAAAAAACAAAATGGTGAAGTTCAGAAATAAATATAAGTATCGAAATTTTGTGAATTTTTTTAAAACCCAAAGAATTACAAATGGTGAAGTTCAGAAAATTTATTTTTATATATCTTCTATAACTATATTTTAGCAACGTGATATTTTGAAAGGAGGGAAATTTAGTTTAGATTTTCTTTTTTAAAATTATTATAAGTGGCGAAGTTCAGAAAATTTATAAAAATTTAACCATGGCTGCTTTTATTTAGATTTTAAATTTTAATCTTAGTAGCGAAGCGCAAGCTGGGGAGTGACGAAGCCATTGCCTGGTGATTATATTATTTTTCCTTTGAGCATTGAAGCCTTTGTTCTCTTGGGAGTTTTGTTTTTCCTTTATATTCGCGAGTCTAGTTGCAGACGACTCTGCATCTTACTATGTCGGTCGGTCGGTCTCCTTTTGCTTTTTTTTTGTTTTTGTAATAACATTATAACTATTCGGCCGATTCTAACGAAATTTGAAACGTTTATGTTGTTTTATATTCCTTTTCAAATGATACAATTGTCAAAGTCTTTCCATGGTTTGCCCGGGAATTATTTGTGGGGGACAATAACATCATTACTATTCGGCCGAATCTAACGAAATTTGAAATCCTAATATTGTTTTACATTTTCTTTCAAATGATATAATTGTTAAAGTCCTCCCAAGGTTAGCTAAGGAATTATTTCGTTTTGGCAATAACATCATAACTAGTTGGTTGATTCTAACGAAATTTAATATTCTTATGTTGTTTTACATTTTTTTTCGAATGATATAATTGTCAAAGTTCTCCCAAGGTTAGCCCAGAAATTATATTGTTTTGGCAATAACATCATAACTATTTAGCCGAAACTAACGAAATTTGAAATCCTAATATTGTTTTACATTTTCTTTCGAATGATATAATTATCAAAGTTCTCCCAAGGTTAGCCCAGAAATTATATTGTTTGGGCAATAACATCATAACTATTTGGCCGAATCTAACGAAATTTGAAATCCTAATATTGTTTTACATTTTCTGTCGAAGGATTTAATTGTTAGAGTCTTCCCAAGGTTAGTCCAGGAATTATTTTGTTTTGGCAATAATATCACAACTATTCGGCCGACTCTAACGAAATATGAAATCCTTATGTTGTTTTATATTCTATTTCCAATGATATAATTGCCAAAGTCCTTCCAAGGTTAGCCCATGAATTATTTTGCTTTGATAATAACATCATAACTATTCGGCCGATTCTAACGAAATTTGAAATCCAAATATTATTTTACATTTTCTTTCGAGTAATATAATTGCCAAAGTCCTCCCAAGGTTAACCCAGGAATCTTTTGCTTTTGCCAATAACATCATAACTATTCGGCCGATTCTAACGAAATTTGAAACCCTTATGTCGTTTTACATTCTCTTTTGAATGATTGAATTGCCAAGGTCTTTCCAAGGTTAGTCGGAATTATTGAAAGTTTTGAAGGTCATAAATCAGAATAAATGAGAGCACGCGTGAGCCATATTTTTGGCCGAGTTCATGGGTAAATATGTTTATTGACTCTAGTTTTGTTTTTTGCTTCAGAACACTTGATTGTATTCCGTCTCTTCTTGATGATTACGTAATGAAGCGGTTCGCTTAGTTTTGGACCCTCTGCATATGCAGGATCTCTGTCCTTGGTAAATTATGGATCGAAATGATCGGATATGGCATAATTGGGCGTACTAGTGCTAGGTATAGTTTGATTTTATTCTTCTCTGCGAGGTTGTAGTACCTGTAGTGTGTGGAGAGGACGCTCTTAGATTGTTTAACTATTTCGTTAACGTGCGAACTGCATCCTGTTTTCGATATCTTCAAAATGTGCATGTAAAATGCACAATATAAGATCCGGCTTCATCTTTTCCTCGATGTTCACGATGGTTTTCTGTTCTTGGGTCGGTTTTGTAGAGTTTGTGGTAGCTGCTGTGTAAGTGATGTTCTTCTTACGTTGTTTTTTTTCGAACCTGGCAATTTTTTTTTAATCATCTCCTTTTTCTTCGGGCATATCATTGCAAGTGTGCGGATTGGGCCTCCACAGCTTGTACACTTTTTTCCTGGCATTTACATTTCCCATCCGAGTTCTGTGTTTGAACACTCAGAACACTTCTTGCCATAGACGCACATTCTCTTGTCGAATGGTTATCTAAGTCATAGCATTTAAATCATAACTATACAGACATGATGGTTTCTTTCTCTATCTAGTCAGGTCCTAATTTGGTGTAAAAAGCCAGAAGTCTGTGTTCGGTTGCTTTCATTGCCATTTCCGTTTTCTTGAAGATAGCTTTGAAAACGTAGGAGTGTTTTTCTGATTGTTTTTTGAATTTTACTATCTTCTAGATCTTAGCCGATGTTTGATTTTTCTTTTTGAATTTCGTTTGTATTTCTTATGTGGACTACTTCCCGATCCAAGGGTTAAGGCACCTGCAGATGACCGATCTCTTGGTCGTTACGGCTAGGGGTGTCCGGGTATCGAGTCCAATTTTCA
Source organism: Ceratothoa steindachneri (assembly GCA_963969495.1). NCBI lineage: Eukaryota > Metazoa > Arthropoda > Malacostraca > Isopoda > Cymothoidae > Ceratothoa > Ceratothoa steindachneri. Next base: position 171,377,853 of record OZ018324.1, read on the forward strand.
TGAGTTTTTAGCTGCTTTTTCGCTGAGTAGGTTGTCCAAGTCCTTTTCCATAAAGCAGAGAGCAATTTAGCCACTCTACTGGTCCTTGAGTCTCAGCACAATGACTTCGATCTCTGCGAATATCATGAGGAGGGTCTTTTCACGGTCAGGTTTCGTGTAGACATTGAGGACCCTGAGAAGGGCCTTCTTGGCACCTTTTGGGTTCTCTATTACTCCACGGTGGGGACTATCCCCCATTTCCTTGAGTTCCTCTTCTTTCCTGCGGATGTTTTGATTGGAGATCGAACCTGTATTATTTTCCTGGTAAACAGTTTTTATGGATTTGTTTCTCTTTTTTCGAGAGATGAGTTTCCCCCTCCCCCCTATTTGGGGGCTTTTTTTGTCCGGTATGGAGTTTCTGCTAAGGGTGAGTTATGGTCTGAATAGATGAACGAATGGACTTGAGGGAAATCCTCCGAGGGATGACTCATGATGGACATTTTGATGAATGTTAGGTAAATCAACTCCCACCAACCGGGGTTCCGTCACCTCTGGGTTATGGATGTTTTTCACTGCTCTCCCTGTACACAGAGACGGCTTTACCTCCTCCTGGGATTTTGGCTGGACACCCAGGGGTTCATTTGGAACACTTCAATGGTTTCAGTGAAGTCCCATTGTCCAGGCCACCTATGACCTCGAGTTCCGCAGTGGTCTATTCCTCAAACCTGCTTTTTCCAAAGGCTTAAATTATGCCTTTTCAAAGCAAATGGCATAGTTTGAACGAGGCTATGATTGGCAGCCTCCTCAACCAGATGATCTGCCTCTGAGGCAGGGAAAGGTGGTGAATTTATCCAGATATATTAGAAATATGAAGGCCGAATGAAAAATATTATACTCTCTTACCCCGGTATAGGATAGGGGTAACGGTGAGATGAGATGAAGGAAGCAAATTGCAGGGAGAAGAGGTGTCGGAGGAAAACGATTATGGTTGCTCTCTGATGACCAAGCGGGTTAGTTTCCTCGGAAAGCTTTTGCGCAGCCTTCAAATAAATGAAGCGCCTTTGAGAGTGATGATATTGTGCGGACGATTCGTTCCATTTTTCTTGTACACAAAAGTTCTTCCGTAGAGGCAAGTTCTTCGGTACTAAGCGAGTGCGTGCTGTCAGTGTCGCGAGCTCTGAAGAGTTCGTGCGAGCAGGCCGAGAGCGATAACTCAAAGAATACTCCAGCCATGCATTCACGCACACAATATCCTTGCAATAAAATAAAATAGTATGCCTGAAATAAACTGCGAGACTCAAGAATAAACAAAATATCATTGCGACTTAAGTCATTGATCGTCAAATAAAGTGACTTTTGAGATATGAGTTCTAGGGACTCACATTCATGCACCCTCTTTCCCTCCGAAACACGCACCCCGCCACACGTACTACATTATTATGGTTTATATTTTTTCCGGTCTGCAGTTAGCAGAAGCGATTAGAGAGTTTAATAATGTATACGAAACAGAGAAGGGAATATACTTTCACACTTTATCCCTTCCTTTCATGAATTTCATACAAGAGACGAACGTTGCACGAATTCAAATCTGGAATGGGTCAGTCCAATTTCCAATTTTATATATGTATAACTGCGAAGCTCTGTACATTGGACATAATAAGAGATGAAATATAGGTAGAATTAGAGATAAAATAGTAAGAGAGTTTAGTAGTTAAAGGGTGAGTTTAAAGAATAGATGATGTGTAGGAGACAGAATAAAAAGGTCCCTAGTGAAAGGGTAGCTCTGTCAATGTATTAGTTTTATGTGTTTTGGGGTTGTATTTTCATTATTTAATAAACTATAAATTATAAATTTATAGTTTATTTAATTAAATCAATCATAGTTAATTTAATTAATGGTTTCGATCTTAATGATCTTTGGGCATTCAAGCCCTTATTTTTGACGGGGTTTTATTCCCGCTGTGAGTTTTTGAACAAGTTTTTATAATTTTCATTTAAAATGAATTTAAATTGAATTTAAAAAAGTGTTTGGATTTTTAATTTGCGTTTTGCAAATAGTTTTTAATTTGAGATTTAACTTTCTAAAGGAACCTGCGCTTTACATTGTATGTTTTTGTCAGTTCTGTCAAGTGTATTTCGGAGTCACCTCACCGTCTGACTGTAACTTGCTACTTTTGAATGGTCTTACTTGTCGGTCTACTTCGATTTCTAAGTGTGTACGAGAGAATTCAGGGGTCAAGCGGTCGCCAATGGCTTGCCATATCCTCTTAGCTCTCTCGTGGAGCGCCACGTTGATCTTAGATAATCCAACCGAGTCGTGAAGCTCCCTCTGTCGTTTATGTTCTCTTCTTCGGGTGTTTGTAATAAGTAAAACCGCTTTGTTCTGGATCACTTGAAGTTTTGCAATGTGGGTCTTGGCACTCGCGTTCAACGGCACCTGGGGGTATAAGAGTCTCGAGCGAATGCACGCATTGAATATCTTGAGTTTATTTGAGTGAGTTAGGTCGATGAACCTATAAAACTCCCTCAAATCTCTCTTGCTATTCGCGACTGTCCGCCCGATATGACTCTTGTATCCCCCTGTGGTGATTTTGAGCTCCAGAACCGTCCCTTCCGGGCAGTAGGGGATTCTCTCCCCCTCTACCTGTATATCGTTGAAGGTCTTGCGAAACATGGGAATTACTTTGAATTTCTGGGCATTGGTTGATATCTTCAATTTCCTCTCGTAAGAGTTGATGTTAGATATCTCCCTAGCCGTGTTTCTCGCCATAAATTCCCTGTGAACGTAAGCGGCAGTACAACTTTGCGATATATCGTCAGCGAACTGGACGTATATCGTACCTTCGGAGAGAGGTTGGGGTAAGTCTCGTGTATAAATGTTGTATAAAAGGGGACTGAGACAGCCCCCTTGTGGGACCCCTGATTCGAGCTCGAATTCGGAGCCTTTGTGTTCTCTGATTTGTATATATGCTCTCCTCTCCATTATGTTATCGCATAGAATCATCTCAAGAATGGGGTTGAGGCCTACTTAAAGGATATTAAATTGCAGGCCTTTCTTCCAAACCTTATCAAAAGCTTTTTTAACATCGCGGAGCACCAGGTCGGCATGCCTTTTGCTTGCCTTGATGTTTGCAAGTTTTTCCGTAATAACAGCTAGTTCCGTGTCATTCCCTCTTTTCTTTCTGAAGCCGTGTTGTTGCTCGTTTTGAAAGTTGGCTTCGTCGAGGAAAGAGTTGACCCTATTTGCCAATATCTTCTCGAAGACTTTGCCAGCAAATTCTAAGAGATATATCGGCCGGAAGCTGGCAGGGCAGTCCGGGGGCTTTCCCGATTTGGGAATGAAGATCATCTTGGCCACTTTCCACTGATCGAGAAAGTAGCCCGTGTTCAGAGCGGCATTCATGATGTTAAGAAGCCCACTCAGAACATTAGGCGGGGCCTTGATGAAATTCTCTCTGATCAGCCCCGTGGTGCCCGGTGCTCTTTGACGAAAGGATTTTAGTGCAACGGAGAGCTCTTGGGCAGTTATTTTACTCCCATAGCCCTCCATCACTCTTTCCTGCGGCACACAATGATGAGGGGAGGTTTTATGTATTTGTGTGTTTAGCTGTTGGATTATGTCATTTTAGAAATCAATGTCAAAATTGTCATTTTCTTCGTGGGTAATTTTGAAGATTGAAGGCCAGAAAATCCTAAATATTTCCTCAATCTCTTTCGTTTCGTCAATTTCTTTATCGTCGTGTCTGAGTGTAATTTTTTTCTGTGGGGGTTGGGAAGGATTAACTTCAGGGAAGATAAGGTGTGGTGGCTAATCTTCAAGGGAGAAAAATTGGGGTCGCTTATCTTCAGATCAGAACAGTTAGGGTGGCTTAAATTCACTTGAATAAAGTTGGGGTGGCTCATATTCAAGTGCGAATAGTTGCGGTGGCTTATCTTCAGGTGATATAAGTTTGGGGAGCTTAGCTTCGTGGGGAAAAAAGTTGGTTTATCTTATGTACATGTAAGAACAGCTTGGTTGGCTTCTCTCCATGCGAGAAAAGATGGGGGATCTATCTTCAGGTAAGAACAGATGGGGTGGCCTATCTCTATTCGATAAAGGTTGGGGTAGCTTATCTTCAAGTGGGAAATTTGTGGTAGCTTATCTTCAAGTGAGAAAAGTTGGGTAGCTTATCTTCAAGCGAGAAAATTTAGGGTAGCTTATCTTCAAGTGAGAAATTTGGGGTAGCTTATCTTCAAGTGAGAAAAGTTGGATAGCTTATCTTCAGGTGAAAATTTTGGGGTACCTTATTTTCAGTTGATAAAAGTTGGGGTTGGGGTAGCTTATCTTCAAGTGAAAGGATTTAAGCTGGCTTATTTTCACTGGAAAACACTAGGTTGGCTTATCTTAGGTGATACAGAATAAGAGAAAAGGGAAAAGGGAGGGGCAGTAGAAGGGTAAAAGTATGAAAAAATTGTAGATATATTAAAACCTGACATCCCGAACGGGGCCAAGACTGAGGGATCAACTATCCCCCGCCTCCCGGCCGGGGATGACTGGACAAAGCTAATATGCGACTAGCCTGCAAATCTAGTCGCGAATACGAAAACATATGATAAATGGGTCGTGGAGAAAGTGGCAAAAAACAGGTCATAGAGAGATCTTTAGAAGGTATACAACATATGTAGTTTTGAGACTAATATGCGGCAGTGAGGAGGAATGGCGTGTCATTCCTCCAAATGTTAGGTGTAAATTTAAAGGGAGAACCACCTCACGTGGCTGGTCGACTGCACTCAACTGTAGAGAAAGAGGCCCTGTAATGATATATGGCTAAACTCAATTCAAAGCTATAAAGTCACAGTTAAGGATTAAATCGTGCTAAAGGCATAATATAATGTATTTGGGGATTATGATAAATGCCTTGAAATAAAAAAAATGTTATCTTTCCATTAATTTATGAAATATTAAGATATTTTTAATCTTGTCTAGGTTACTAAAACTTCAAAACTATAAAGCTACTAACATTTATCTAGATTTATTCAAATCTTTTTGGTGCCAGATTAATACCTAGAGATCTGGATGACATTTCTTATATGCCTAAACTAACAAAACTCTTCGACGTTGAGCAAAGCAAAGTTGCTGCAATGAAAGGTAAAAGATTAAGTAACTGAGAGACTGACTGAAGAATTAGGTGAAACAGAGCTCCAGGCACATTTATTTAAAGATCCTGTTAATTACGAAGTTCATGCTGGTGGACAGCCAAAGTCCACCTCAAAAATGGATGAAAGAACAATTGTCTAGGCTTAAGAAGAGCGACGCTGTTCTTCACTTCCAAAATCAAGGCATCAATCAGAAAGGGTCAAAAGCTTCTGTATCCCAATTGCGACGCACAATTTTCATCTAAAAGAGCGACTGGCCGCCCGTTATTGTTCTCCTCCCACAAAGCAGCTAGATTGGAGTTTGCACGCCTCCATCAACTGTAGGTTGATCATTGTTCTGAAGTTTTGTTCTCTGATAAGAACAAAAGGAACTTGGTTAATCTTAATGGCTGCACTTGTAAAATTGTGCAAAATCTTCCTTATTTCAGGCGTCATCAAATTGAAGGAAGCGTTATTGATCAAAGAGCATTCCGTGCAAATGGAAGTTGCCACTTGTTTTCATGGATGGACTTTTCAATGCCACACGATACATCGAATTATTATATTGAACACGGAGTGACGAAGAAGGGAGAAGGATTTATGGAGAAAGGTTAATAATATTTCAGCAAAACAACGTCCTTATTTATACGGCAAAGGCCACATCAGTCTTCTTCCATGCTGTTGAAGTTCAAGCTTTACAATAGCCAGCAAGATTCCCTGATTTGAATTCCATAGAGAATGCCTAGAGATGGCTCACAAGTGTTACGTACTAAGGGGGAAAGCAATATTCAACTCTTGAAGATCTGAAAGGGGTAATTTTGAATGTATGGGAGGAGCTGCTAATTAAACTGCTGCAGAGGTTGATTGGGAGCATGAAGTCCCCTATGTTTGAAGTTATTTAGAAATGGGGAGGTCAAATACGCTATTGGTGAGAAAAAAATATTATTTGAATATGATAAAAATTTATTAATTATTTTTTTCGTTTTCACATCAGGGGTTATAGTTTTTAAGAGTGATATTTTGACATTAAATATTTTTATAAAGGCAAAAAATTCGAAGGATTTCAATAAGCCTAATATAGCAAGGGCCTTTTTAATGCTCTTTTTTGTATAATACTTTCTTTAAATTTGTTATATTATTTTGCACGAAAAAGGTGAAATTTTATGGCTTTATAGTTTTGAACTTTATTCTATATGTGTCTGCCTTGCAGACCACGTTGTAGTTCTCATATTATTTGGTTTTGTACTTTTATAGAGTATCTGAATCAAATAAAAAAATGGAACGCCAAGATTTAAACAAATGAATAACGATACTTGGAAAAATGGAATTGAACCAATACTCAAGTAATCGATTACTTCTGATATGGTTACACAGCCGCTAATTTATATAAAGTTAACAAAGGCTAAATTCGACAAAGATTACTTTGATACAAGTAGGTCAAAGATTTCTTGAGAGATCTCAAAGGGGGCACGTTCAGCTCAGACTAATGGGTTTTGTTTTCGAAAGGTCCACGAGGTGAGTCACTGATTTTAACTAAAAATATAACAACCAGCTTGATCGTTAAGAGCTTTTACATACAAACTTTTATAAATTATTTAACTATTCGTCTTTTTCCTTGTAATTTACTCTTTCTCTCTATCATTAATTAAGGAGCGATTATTCAGCAGAGATCTACCTTTGAATTATTCTTCAATTTCATATGATAATGCCGAGGAATCAGCGCCGACTGCTTCTTGAATATATGTAGGGGCAAAATCTTGTCGTGTCTGGTTCTCCTGATGGTATTTTATATATTTTTGCTCTTCTCTCTAAGTAGTATGATAATTAAATTACTTGGAGATGATGAAGAGTTAACGAGGGCTCGAGAGACCCGATTCCTTTTCCCCAGACCCCAAATCCACTCTTTTCTAAAAAAAACCTCCTTTCAACATAAGTTCTAAAGAAACCTTGACCGCTTGAGAGATTCGTCGTTGCTATGCATTCAAAACCTCTTTCTCCATCTATTATCATTCTAAGCGCGTTGCACAAAGAAACTTTCGATGACCTGATATCGTATAGAGACTTTCGTTCCTCTCTCTTCTCTTGCGCGGACAATGCCACTAATCTGGAAAATATAAGCCATGCTTTGACATAGAGCGGAACTTGGCTTATCCTTTTTTAAAACTTTGTTCACTAAACTATGGTGTAAAGGCATCTTCCCTGATTCCAGTTGAATGGCTACCGTACTTGCTTTTAGCGAACCGGAGAACTATGATCCGACACTGTCTAGTTTCTGTCCAATTACTCTAACAAATTTCGTTTGCAAGTTAGTGTATAAATTGAAAACATGTGAGAGCAGCTTAGTTCATGGAGAGTGGTGGTTATCTACCTTCCGCATTGTGCGGCACCCGTAAGTTTTACTCGACGTCGGATGATCTTCTGGCGAAGAGTACAATCTGCAAGATTTCTCTTCAGAGATACCATTTCGACAAGACATTTTTTGATTTACAGAAAACCTATGATTCTGCATAAAAATACGGTATCATGGAGACCCTCCGCCCTATGATGGCGAGATCGTCGACCCCGCAACGGGTGGCGGGAACCCTCAGTGAACCGGTAGGGAAAGAGGATGGGACTCATATGGAAATGTCCTCAGCGCATCAACGATATCTTCCGATACTATGGAAGATGTACTGGCCATTCTCTACTTAAAATACATTTTGGTCTCCTTTTCAGCAGTGCAGATGTATAATTTGTAGTACTAGCTCTAAACTCACATGCACTTCTGGTCATGCCGACACGCAAAGCTTTCAGTTCAATTTTTTAAAGACCAAGGTTGTAAACTTCTTCTGTCGCCGCAGGAATCACCCAGACCAATGCATGTTCATAATAATGCTCACATTAACGTGGTAAACCTTTAAGGTTTCCTGGGTATTATATTAGACCATACATCCTCTGAGAAGGGAAAACTCACAGTCTTCAAGTCTTTTGTACCGGTACCAAGGAGATTCACAGGTATTTAATGATCAGCACGTGCCTTGCTACAGGGCTACCCTTCTTGTTTGTTACCGTACCTTTGTTTGATCAAAACATGACTATGGATTAGAAATTTATTTCCCCGCATCAAAGCGTCTTTTCCAGATGGTTGACTCGTTATACCAAACTGGTCTTCAGTTGGTGACTACTTTCTTCTGCATGTCTCATAGAAAGAGTTTTTTTCAATGCAGGAGATATTCTACTGTTCTTACGTCGTGCATAGTGTAGGGTGCGTTTGTAACATCAGTTAATCGTTTTTCCCGGTCACCAATGGCTTTTACGTTGCCCGCAACTAATTTCAATGGTGCTTTGCCAACTTGACATATTAATTATACCCTGAACACTTTGGGTCCATAGATAGGAAACTCTTTCAAGGTTAGGTTTAACTCCTGCGCCGGTAGTGCCAATGATTCTTCCAAAGAAGCCAACTCGGATGCTACCAACACTCAATATTTTTCCCCACGCCTATACTACCAAAGCTTCCACAGCATTGGATTATTGATTTCATAATTCTTAAAGCAAACGTATCACGCTGAAGCCGTGCCGGTGTACAGAGATGCCTGCAATTACGAAGGAGGGGTTAATATCTTTCAGACTATCGCCTTGTTGGAAGCTGGAGGGCTCTTCCAAGCGCTGCATCCGACTTCACGGTCGAGTTGATTATTATAGGATACTAGGCATCGTACCTAGTTAGAATACTTCTGTGATCCATCGCGACTCACAGGAGCAATGGAGACTCAAATTGCATTGATGAATTGGAATATCCACACACCCTAGTACTCAATATCCGTGTGGTTATAGCTACTGCGTCTCTGATGGATTTCGAGATTGTCTTTTTCTGGGTTCTTTGGAATATATGATCCTGAATGGTGGGGGATGCTCTTCAAAAAGTGAGTAACCCGACTGGCGTTAGATTTTTCCCCACACTGACTATAGTTCAGGCATCAGGGGCCCTTTAGTTACATAAACGGAAAGATGGGAGACGGTGCCCATGAATTTAAGGATGCTGGTCATTGCTCCGCGGCTATTCTTATGGGCCTATCCCTCAATGCATTAGTCGTATCAAGTCATTTTTTTCGCCTACCAAATCGGACATACATACGGGATGCATCTATATCAGATGAAACGCTCTTCTGAACTATTTTATGGTGATTATTTAATATTCCACACCATTTTATAGTCGAATGAGCTGAATATGCTAGTCTTGAGTCTAGCATATCTCAATGTAGTGTTTACTGATCGCTTCCAATTTTATCTTTACAAGTGATTTGTGATATGAGATAGAGAATAGGCTCGTTTAATATTTTTATGATGATATAATGATTTTAATTATTAGAGTTCTTAATTGCAGAGATTCATAATAGATCTTGAAAGGAATAGCAACTGATGTAAAGTCTTTGGTATGAAACTAAACCCATTTAAGATGCACAACATGAATGTTAGTCGGCCTATACTCTAAACCTCCTTCACCCAAATCTTAATATTAAAATTCTCGTTTTTTTATTGCAATCTAACTTTTGAGCATTACAAATGATATTTCTTCTTGCAATTCTCAAAGTCTATTTTCATGCTTTGAATACTGTTCATCTCCTTGGTTATCCAGCAACATATTGTCATCTTTGAAATTCTTGACAGGAATTTATCACCTGGTAGTGTTTTATACTTTAAAAATTGATCTCTAGTTTGTGGGAAAAATTAATTAGTTGTACATAACACTAGTCAACGATGATTTTGCTACTTGGGTATTAGCTTGTGATTTATATTCAATCGAGTATGCTGACTCCGAATCTGCAATCAGAATTATTCTAGCACGTAAGGTTTCTGAGTTACACACATACGCTTTAGTTACACATATGGGCAGTGTTGCTTCGGCTACCGTAGTGAGAGGATGTGTTGTGTGTGTTTGATTCCTGCGTTACACTCCTGCTTTATCACGTTGCCAAATTTAGCCATTATAGTAGTGGTGTTGAAACGGTATTTAAATACAGTGATTAATTGCATTTTTCTTAATTAATTTTTAAATAAAATAAGATTGTACAAAAGTATATAACAGGATATATACAAACTAAGTTGAAAACATGAATCGGCGGCGATGTATAAATAGCCCTGCCAACTTTTTTTTTCTATCTGTGGAAGATATACCCCAAGCAACCAGTGGAAAATTTAGTTAAAAGAGTAAGAATTGCATACAATTTTTATTTTGGTTGTAAAGTTGGAGACCAAGACAAGCCCTGGGCACCTCACAAATCTTGTACTGTGTGTTATACGGGGCTCACACAGTGGTTAGATGGCAAACGGAAGGGTATGCTTTCTGCTGTACGAATGGTGTAGCATTAGCCAACAAATCATGTTTTTGATTGCTACTTTTGTATGACAAATATTGCGGGATTCTCAAATAAGAACAAGTCAAAAATTGGATATCTAGATTGTTAGTCAGCTATAAAACCAGAGCCCCATAATATGGAGATGCCAATCCTAGTTCCTCCATCAGCTAGTGTAGTTAAAGAAGATGATTCATCGCCTGAAGAGAAAGATAACAATTACGATGAAATGTATGAGGATGATTATAAGGAAAAGAAGATCCAATTGATAAATCAAGAAAGATTAAATGATTTGGTGGGGGATTTGTCATTGTCAGAGGAGAACGCAGAACTGTTGGGCTCCAGAGTACAGCAATGGAATCTTCTAGAGGACGGTGCAAAAATATCTACTTTCCGTAAACGCCATAAGGCCTTAGCTGCCATCTATAAAGAAGAAGATCGTGTTTGTTTCTGTATTGATGTTAATGGCCTTATGAATCAGTTAGCAAACGAGCATTTACCTGATGAATAGAAACTATTCAACAATGCAAGTACTGCTAGCCCTTTAAGCTGTGTTGCTACATAATGGTAACAAGAAACCTTTAATTCCTGTCACACTTATTGTTGGGATGATAGAGACATATGAGTCAATGAAATTTATTTTGGAATGTGTTCATTACTCGCATCATAAGTGGAATATCTGTGGTGATCTAAAGGTAATTTCTTTACTTCTTAGACAGCAGCTAGGATACACAAAGAATATGTGCTTCATATGCTTATAGAGGATACTATATCCACGTTAGGTGAGTACTATCTCTTTTATATGTAATGCATAGCTTGTCTGGGTCTGCAAAAGGACGTACAGAATGCCAAAGAGGGTGCCCCGATTCTAAACCCTTGCCCAGAAACGTCTCATTCGTCTCAAACTCGTAATAATTATATCAATAATTGATCTAAGGTGACAAAGTGAGCCATATAGCCTAGTTGCATAACTCAGGGGCCTTACGTGCTCGCACAAATCTGAGCACAGATTTGGAATCAGCGTACCAGGATTAGTTAGTTAAAACTACATTTACCGAAGTAGCAGAGACAAAGTTAAAAATTGTTAGCTAGTGTATAATGCGTACGGTGTTTCCCAACGGAAATTACGGATTTTAATTTTTTTATCGGATTTGTACTATCCTGTGCGTTATAATAGGAGGGGTTTTGCTAACAGTTACACCATTTTACCTGTTTCAATTGATAAGAATCGAGATCTATCCGGCTCTCGGTAGCCGAGGCGTGACGGATACCGTGAACCAGGGTGTGTTGAGATTCCAATGCTCCGAGAGCACTTATGGCACTTTTTGAGTCGCTAAAGATCACAATCCGGTCTCTGAATGTGGCAAGACGTGCCATCAACCGTACCGAGCGATATATTGCAACCAGCTCGGTTGTGAAGACAGAAGCAGTGGATTAGAAATCCCCCTCGACTTCCTCATTTTGAAAGCAACACTCTTTGATCTGTTGGCCGTATAAGGCGCTTTCCTTTTGAAGATTTGCTTGGGTAGGTTCGGTTGGCCACGCGTCTTTTACCCCTTCCGCCTCGAACCCTTTGGCTATCGGGGCGATTTAAGAGCCAGGCCAAATCTCACTCTTTTGGATGGTCCAGTGTCTCAGAGTTTTTGAGTTGCACAATTAGGCTTTGGTAGGGGACGTAGGAGCCAAGGCTGCTCTGGTGTTGCCATCCTCTCAGAGTACAGATCTTCGCAACAACCGAAGACGGTCTTACGACCACCTTCGGCGGTTTGCCTCTTGTGAGTTTAACAAGTCGGTGAAGGCACTCGGCTATGGGGCTTTTTAAAGGCAACTTGGGGTGTCAGTCCATGAAGCCACCGGTGATCTCTTGCATGGGGCGGCCAAGGTTGGGGGGGGGGTAGAACCCTTAGTAGGATTTCGAATGGGTGTGGGATCGAACGTGCTTGTAGCCCTTTATGGGCCAGGAGCAGAGGGCGCCTGTTTAACTTTTAAAGGATAGGATGCCCCAGGAAACAAAGGCGCCGACAGGGACAAGTCCTAAGGCTCGTGAAAAGAGAATAGTCTGGAGTCTGAACGGCCAGAACCTTCTCTACAAAATACATTGGCTCTCCAATATTCACTGAATTGACCATACACAATAATGACTTATCGTGTAGAGTCTTAAAAAATTCACACAAACGTCGGGTGACCAAAATTGAACGCCTACATGCGCGATTCGTCTGACCAAAGCAGTATCAGAAGTAGCAAGTCTGCGCGAGTGGTACTAATGCATTGGCATGATAGCGATACATACATGCACGCACCGCCTCAAAGAGCCTCTCACGGTCGAACGCGGCAAAGGGTGTACGGGTCAATATCTAGGCATCTACCTTATTTTCTCATCACCTTTCGACCTTGACTACTGCCTGGTCAGGCAGCTCTTCGGTTATGTATTCTAAAAAATACTTCACGAGTTCGCTCTCATAAACCAACATTTCACAAAATCCATTGTAGAGTGCTGTTTCACCTGTAAAAGAGATCCATTGAGTATCTAAAGAGCGCCCGTAATGGCCGTTTGGGAAGTGTCTGCTCATTTGCCAAGGGGTTCCTGTGCGAGAAACGGGTGACCTTTGTAATTATTTTTATTTTTTCTGAACTCTTAGAAAGAACTTTGATGAAAGCTTCCAATATGCGAAAAACCAGTCGTGCGGGTTGTTTTTCGAACTGTAAAGAAAATCTTAAAAAGAAATAAAATTCAAAACTATTAAAAAAATTGCATCCTTAAAATATAGTGTTATGGATTATGGACATCAGATGCTATATAACAACTTAATAAATTCAGGGGTGTAAATAAACAGATGAGGAACACGAAATTTTGGCGAACTTAAGAGCATGAAAAATAATAAAATACGTGTGGAAGATTTTTACACCAATTTCACCTATAAATATTGAGGCGTGATATATTGCAGAGCTACGCGGCATTTTGTTTAAAATATGTTTAAAGGGGAGAGAAGATTTTGACGGAGAGAGAAAGAGGAAGAGATAGAAAGAGAGAAAAAGTGAGGGATCTTCTGAAGAGTAGTCGTCCCATGTGACCCGTTTTAACAACAGGGGTCTCAGTTTCCTCCGTTTAAAAAATAGAAGCCTCAATATGCGTTCAATGAAGATTCTAAAAATAATATATAAGGTAAAATAAATAACAAAGATTAGTACTTTATTTAATGCTTTATTAAGTAAATCATATTAAAAATTACACAAGAAATACTTTATTAATGCTTTAATACTTAATTCAATTTAAAAATTAGACGATTACTATTTCGAAATTTCAGCACCAAAATAATCAAATAAATTTTCTTGATGCCGTTCACGATACATAAATTCAGGTAAATAGAAGTGTAAGTATTCTTATTTACATGTATACATCTTTTTACTTTAGCTTTATTCTTTTTTTAATAAGATTATACATGATGAGTGTGAACACCTATTCTATTATCATCAAAATATAACGAATGATTTATAATTATATATAGATATCCTAGGTTACTTATTTTTTGTAAGCCTTCCATTAGTTTTAGTGCCCAGTCAAGCCTTGCCTAACTACCTTTTTAATTATTGGTAAAAGAGTACCAGCATCGCGTTGTTGGACTATTTCTATGTAGCCTATGGCTGGTCTCGTCAATGAATCTACAATTCCCAAAACCCAAATTTGGGAATGGGGAAATTTTCCTCTGTGTTGTTTAAGTTTGTGCGAAAATTATAACTCGTCTACTTGTACCGTAATTCCAGGCCAATCCAGTTGAACTGGGTTACTTTCAAAATACTTATTACATATCTCAAGAAAGAAATTATATTAATTGACCATAGTTTTGAGTAAGACATTTAATGACTTAGATGCACTTCTTTCATCAATTTCATCACACTAATAGAAAATAGTTCACCCCGTTTCTGAAGGGGGATTTTAGAATTTAAAAGGAATTTTTTAAAATTCTAAAATCGGCTTCTTTTTGAAGTAACTTCCGTTTGATAAGACGCCTTATAGGGATCCTAATTTTAATAACGAGAGGGTCCGCGAGATGGCATGAACGTCTAAATTCACTCCCGGTGCCTCTGTATAGATAAAGTAAAATCTACTTCCGGTGGACACGTATAAATACTTAAGCGTTGGCGTGGGTAAGATTAGTATTTTGCCAAAGACGAGGCGATGCAGAAGAATTCTTTCTCTCGGCCTCCCTTACCCCAAAAGCCCTAAGACAAGAAAATTAAATAAGAAGAAATAAGAACTATGAACGAGGAGACTCCCACACTGCTGTATTCGACTCAGCTTCTCCGGGGCGAAATACTCCTTCGATCCCTCATTTCGAGGCTAGCAGTGGTTGTTAGAAGACTGGTTGTATTCTCCTTCATAACTCTAAGCAGGCCTATTACTAATCAGGTAAGTGCAAACCCAACCGTGCCGTTGAAAAGCAATCGAGCTTGACGCTCATACCCTCCCTCCCAACCTTTCTCTCGGGTACAAAAATCCTGGGGCGGCAGATCCGCCTGGGATGGTAGTTCCCTTTTGTCGGTCTTGTACGTTTCTGTGTACGTGCTCAAGGCTCTTGCCTGGAGCTAACGTGTGTAAACCTTTGGCCCATTTAGTTATTTTTTATTTATATGTTGTATCCATTATTTTATATTTGTTTGTACAGTAATAAAGATTATTTTCTTTCATCCAGTTTGATATCCAGAACCTCCTAGTTAGTTGATATAATTCGGCCAAGGAAATATTCACTTTTAGTTGATTTTGTGCAACCCACGTTTAAAGTACATCATTCAGGTCAGGGCCAATCGCAGAGTGTCCTGCGGGCTTGCCACGTTCCCTTCCGCGTCAAAAAAAGTAAGCGGAGGTCAGGAAATCTAACCTGACCTATAACATTCACTATAAATGATGCTACGTTTAGTTTGGGAAAATTTTAGAACTGGTGTTCTTTGTTGTAATGGAGATACTCATGAATACAGCTTTGATTCTAAAAGGAAAGTTCACTTTTCTAATGGTGAACCATCAAGAACATTATGCGGATCCAGTGATAGAAGCACAACAAATTTAAATGAAATGAGAAGCGTTACTAGTGAGCTTTTATAGTCACTACTTGATCACTTTTGCAGGAAGGTACTGAGAAAAGTTTGTTTGTGGCATTCTCAAATGCTATACGAAGTGTGTATTATTAATTAAAGTATTTAAATTAAATTGTTTGTATCAGTTATGTACCACAGTGAATTGTAAAAAGGCCTGATAGACAGCACGCTAAAGTGTAAATGACTTGATAGACCGAACTGTGGAAGAATAAGGAGAGAGTATAGGAATCTCCCCCCCACCCTCTGACTTCCCCAGTTCGCTTTGACCACTCTAAATTCGTCTGCCCTATATACTGCGAAAAATAGAACAATAGAAAGACCATTAAGGGGGCATCGCGACTTCCCTGCTGTGGACCCTTAGCGCGACCCAAGGCAATTAAGCAAGTTTGTTGGCGATGAATCTCTCTCCCCGTCTAGATAATTTCGGAGTAAATATTCCACACTTCGGAGTTCACAGGTAGATTGTGTCTGAAGCTGCCGTCAAGTACGTTAGCCGTTAACGTCTTCGTTAGTCAAGAAGGATCTTAAGGTTAGGGATATTTTAGTTCTATAAATGTACAGGTGGTGAAAGTAATTTCATCAGACAAGAAACATGGGTCACCACCTATACATTTATAGAACTAAAATATCCCATCCATATTATCAATGAATGCTTATTCAAGGCCAATTCAAACTTATATTGCCCTAAAAGTAGGAACCCAGATACTAAAAGAAACTGCCTCTCCCTTCCATTTTCTCCATTACTGAAAGGTTTAAATAGTATCTTTTCCCCTAGCCGCCCAATTTTAAATACCCTTCTACCATTAAAAAATCATTCCCTACCACCAAACCTATAGAAGGAACCAACGAAGCAGGAGATCTATTTAATCCCCTGTAAAGAAATTAACTGCCCTTTATTTTACATAGGCAAAACAGGAAGAAATCTGGATTACATAATGTACGAACACATAGGAGACATTAGACGGGGAAACACAGCTTCTAGTCTTTTCACACAAATTAATAACTTTAATCACCCGATAGACTTCCCATAGGCCAAACTAATCTACCCGTGTAAGGACTTACGCAAAAGAAAGGTCATTGAATGCACTCTTATAGATGAAATCCCCAACTTTGACCTTACGGATGGGCAATTCAAATGCAGCCCCTACGTCAAAGATCTAAGCTTAAAAGATATCCTTAATGAATATAAATTCACACCACTTGATTAGGAACTCTAATTTGTTTTCTGTAAACTATATGTATATTCTACGCTTGGTGTGACTGCATGTATTCTTAGTGTTCGACTGAGGCTGGCATGACAAACTCCATGCCAAAACCTGTCTCGAGATAATAAATATTACGTTCTTCCACAGTAGTTTTATTTACATATATATATATATATATATATATATATATATATATATATATATATATATATATATATATATATATATATATAGGGACAAAATAATAAACTGCTAACCAAAATTATATCAACTTGAGAAAATAGGACTGAGGTTGTTTATTCTTCTGTGGAGAGCATGGCCCTGGCACTAAAACTGCACCATCAAAGTGCCTCGCAGGAATAGGAAGAATTGTAACAAATGTCCTCGCGGATATACATATATATTTGTTTGTAAACCGGTCAAGGAAGTAAGCAGGAAGCTAAGAATTCAGATAGCAGTAAAATTTGCAACAATGTAATAGAAACGAACATTTCTCGTATGGAAATTGTATTAAGCCGAGACAGCTGTCTGAGTCTCAGGAATAATATTATATCGAGAAATTGTAAATTTGTAGGCGCCATGAAACGATCACCTTCGGAGACCATGAGATAGGGAATATCCCGCCAGTGGGCGGAGCTAAAAACATTGTAATCCTAGAGGCCACGCCTTCTATACTCTAATAAAAGAAAAATAGAGAATTCGAGAGGAGATTCATTCAAACTTGAGTAGACAGTTTAGTCAGATAGACGATTGATAGTAAAGAAATAATTACGGTTCCTTTAGCTTAGCGAAGCCCTCGTTGTACCCGACTTAGTCTTGTTCTCATAACACTTGCTTTCCTGACCGTAATCACGTAAACGCGAGCCTCTTGTTTGCCTTGCTTGTTTTCTTTGTTGGAATTAAACATTTATTTTTTTTCGTGATTCCTCTTTGTCCTTTCTCGATCACAAGCCCTCGGTAAGCAAAGCCAAGCCGGAATAGTATCTGAGTATCTTTAGGGTCAGATACGAGATTAACGCGACATATCACCTCACTCGTGGAACTTGAGGGTCCTCTCCAAAATATCCACGTCATTTTAGCCTTCAAACTGTTGACGTCCTTCCTCTTCCATATATTGGGTGTCCTCATTTCTCCATAAACTGGTGACGGTTTACTCTACCTGTTCCCATACTTCTACGTTGGGATTATAATTTAGACATTTTTTATTTGGATTAAATTTGCTAATTGCTTCTCTGACCGAAAGTTCAAATTCAGGAGAGCAATGGTCTCGGTTCACATCTTTAGCTCCCAGGACCCAATACGAGCTCTCCTCTTTTCTTTAAAGGGTCTGCCAGTATCTATAGGCATTAGTTATTAATTTTATATGTTTACATGATTTACTAATATTATTTGCAACGTTTGCACAGGTTGCACTACAATAGGAAACAAAGAAAAACTGGTATTTCATTACTGTATATTCGGACACTTCCAAAAGAGATATTATATGACTTTGAGAACAGGTGCTCTTTTTTAGAACACTGTTAGCTATTCGGACTCCCTTAAGTCAAATGTTATTTTGGTTCGAAGTTAACATTTCATAATATTGCATAAAAGATATCAAAGTGCTATTTTTTTAGGTTTGTTGAGTCTTTTATTCCATATTACAATGTGAACGCCACAGATACTCCCCATCCATAAGAAAAACATGCAAGGTAGTGTAAGTATTTAGAAATTAATATTTTTCAAATATATTGTAATATATTTTATGGCACTCAGAAGGTCTAAGGTTCTTTGTATATTTTATTTTTGCTACACGTTTAATACTTCAATGAAATACTTCAAAGAACCCCGGTCAAATAACGAGGAGGGAGGGTTTGTTCCTAATGCCGGTCTGATCTGTGCATGCGATGAAAACTACGAATAGTAAACATACACACACCCCTTAAAGAAAGAGAGAGCTCGCGCTGGATCTTAAGAGCAATAAGCTCAGAGCTAAGACCACCCCTCTCCTGAAGTTCAACGTTCGGCCGAAAAGTAATTTATAAACTTTATAACAATAAATAGCGTCAACCTTATAATCGGTATGTCCCCTAACGTAAAAGGATAAACAGCTTCGGTGATATTTTTCAAGGTACAATCATTTTCGGACGCAACTCCGCATTGTGTCTTAAACTAGATCATATTTTATTTCCGTTAACTCGAGGAAATTTAGTAACGTTTTAAAAGAACAAAAAACACCTATATAATATTTTAGCTTGGATAATTATAATTCTGTGTATTCAAGTATAGGCAATAATTACATAGCAATGACCTCTATATATATATATATATATATATATATATATATATATATATATATATATATATATATATATAATTTGAAGCAAATGGATGGAAGATTTAATAAATAGAATTTGTGCCCTGAGGGCTAAAATAAGAAATGTGATGGCATTTAGCAACTATTAAATTTATGTTTCCCAGCTATCACCATTTTAGCTAATTAAATATCCAAACTTATCCCTCTAAATAACATTTAATCATATCTAAAAATAATTAATATAATTTTTTTTTATCTTTGCTAAAATTAATATATCTTTAATTAAAAACAACCCATATACGATAAACTAAACTCCCAAACCCTATATGTGATTGTATTTATGGTAGGGGGGCGTTGTTTAAAGGTATTGGTTGTTAATGCGGTTTTAAAAGAAAAAGGGGGCCGTCAGTGGTCTTATGGGTTTACGTAACGGTATTTAAAGACCTTTAAAGGCTTAGTCAGATTTCGGTTGGCGTGATGGTTGACTATAGTTTGATCTCCCCATCGAGTTTGCTCTGACTCCAAAGGTTTACCTAGATTCTGGTTCTAGGCTGGGTTACAGAAGGTGCCTTGGTTACTTCGGGATTAAAGGAAAGGACTCAAAGGGAAAGTGACGATAAATAGGTTTTTACTCTTGAAATATCGTCTACCTTATTAGGTGTAGCGAAATAAATTGGGTTCTGTGCGGCAGTATGCAAGTTTTACTAATGCTGGGATAGCTTAGGCAAGGTGACAGGACTTAGTAACAAGGGACGGCCCCCGTGAAGCCAGTAATACTAAACAGACGAGGCAGGTGCCTTTACTTGAGTCTAACCTGTTAAATGATTTACCTGATTTCCCCTTGACTGCCCATAATGTTCTCCTTCGTTTATTTATGATTCTCTTGCTTAAAGGGGTGTGACGTCTTTTCTCTTCTCAAAGCGCGGGGGCGGAGTTAACGATAGGAGATTCACTTGTTAGCCCCTCTGTCGAGCGTTGGGTGGAGTTCAGAGGTAACAAGGAAAGAAAGTGCCCTAGAAGACCTTGCGGTCCATTCAATGAGGTAGCTTTGGACTAGCAATCGAGTGGGCACATCTCTGCTCAAATGCTTTACGTCCTTAAACAGACATTTTTCAAGACCCTGTCTTCTTGACTTGAACTGGTCAACAGATTCACTGTTGACAACTTCCACTGGAAGTGCGTTCCAACTACCGCAGATACTGCACGTGGAAAATTTTCCACACAGATCGCGGTTGTAACGCTTCAGTTCAAGTTTGAAGCCGTGATTTCTTGTTCTGCTTTCAACAAGTGAGAAAATATCTCTGTAGTCAATATTGTCAAACCCTCGAAGTATTTTGAAAACTTTGATGAGCTGACCACGCAGTCTACGGGTTTCCAACGAGAACAGATCTAATTCCCTTAATCTATCTTCATAACTTTTATGTCTGATAGAGGGAATCAGTTTGGTTGCCATGCCTTGCACGCGTTCCAATCTTGCGATGTCCTTTCGAAATGAAGGACTCCAAAATTGTACGGCATACTCCAAGTGCGGTCGGACAAGTGAGTTGTACAAACACAGTACAATCTCCTTGTTCCGATATCCAAACTGGCGCTTTATGTAGCCTAGCATCCTTTGGGCCTTTTTCTCCGCCTCAATGCACTGTTTCGAGAACTTGAGGTCACTAGTGATTGTTACACCCAAGTCCTTCTCAGTTTCTGTGGATTCAATAGCAGTGCCTTTAAAGATATACTGAGATTGGGGGTTTCGGTGGCCGATATGCATCACTTTGCATTTGTTCACGTTAAAAGGCATTTGCCACGTGTCCGACCACTCCCCAATCTTCCCAAGATCTTCCTGCAGGCAGGCAGTATTTCCATCCTTTGCAACGTTCATCCTAAGCTTAGTATCGTCGACAAATTTGGAAATTTAGACAACCATGTCACCGTCCATGTCGTTGACGCAGATGATGAATAGTAGTGTTCCCAGGACAGAACCTTGAGGCACCCCGTTAATAACGAGCACCCACTCAGAAGCCTGTCCATTCACCACCATCCGTTGCTGTGTGTGGTTCTCGAGTATCTGTGCACATTCTTAGACCGGGCTGGCAGATCCTATCAAGAGATGACTGTTTATTTTTCCTTTGACACCTTCTGGAAAACTCGACCGACAAAAGCATATCTCACTGTATTTGCTTTGCTTCCTTAATTATCAAGCATAGGTATCTTCCGTCCGCAGCTGCTCCTTTGTGTATATATATATATATATATATATATATATATATATATATATATATATATATATATATATGTGTGTGCGAGTGTGTGTGGTGTAGCCGTATGGGAACCACACATTTGCGCGCCTTTCGTATGCATTTCTAATAGATATACAGTTACGACATAAGTATTTCTCTATTTTTACATTGGTTTATTACTTATTACATTTCCTATTACCTAATTAGCTAATATATCTGTTCAATCTTAAGATTTCATAGATCCATTGAGCACCCATTTGTGGGCTTATTCAACGGGCCTATTTATCCTGCAATATGTGTGCCACAGGCCTGCTTTCCATGCACTCTGGGCGCCAGATATTAAATGCTCTAATGATTAACCTATTTTATCAAAGAAATACTAAAAAAAACTACTTTATTTGATAATAGCGTAGAAATAAATAACAATTGTAAGATACTATAATATTTTAAAACATTCTGAAATAAATTAATATAAGTAAAATGTAAAAAAATAATTTTATTTGAAACTCATATCGAATGTACAAAAATTGCAAGGGTTTTGTACAAAAATCTTTGTATCTGTTACTTGGCGCGGGGAGTGCGGCCCATTACTATAAAAGGGAAAGGGAGAGGACCTTAGAATTGAGATAGTAACATCTGAAGACTTTCCAAGTTCACGCCGAAGGAAGAATACTGCATCCAGCGTCGATGTTTTTTTTTTTGCCCTTAAAGAATCCCTGATCCTCTTTATCCAGCCTGCAATCAAAAAGGAAAATAACTCCTCCCCTTCGGGTGAGTGCCTCTCACAAAAGGTACTCCCAGAAGTTACTATATATATATATATATATATATATATATATTTGAAATGAATAACTTGCAAAGTAGCACGTGAGGTTAGCAATGGATGCAGTGTCCCGCAGGAAAAAAGAAAAGATGTTGCCGAGTACTTTCGAACTAAATTCAGTTCCTTATCAAGGATAACTACAAGTGAAAATTATATAATAAAGGTATATATAAGACATTGGACATTGGACATAACAAGTTAGGAAGTATAGATTAGTAGAGCAAAAGTAAGAGAGTATAGTGGTGAAAGGGTTTTGACAAGGATAGTAAAGGTAAGTTTAGTATAAGTTTGAAGTGGGTATATTTCGCGGGTAGAATGGTAGCTTCAGCAAAGTAGGTAGTAAAGTTAAAAAAAATAAAGCAAACAAAAGCAGGGATGTATAGATCCCTAGTCAAAGGGTAGCTCTGGCAATGTTAATCGCGTGTTGAGTTGTTTTACGTGTCGAAATTTCTTGGCATTCAAGCCTTTGTAGTAACTAGTAAAACTCGCTACTAGGGTAAGTCAAATTTTGGTGAAAAGTTGTCGTAATTTGGGTTGTCATAATCGGTAAGAGTGTTACATGTTTGGGTCGATGTTACTGTTCAGGTAAGGTTTTCTTCAATTTTTGGCTAGCTTTGGATATTACGCTCGCAATGTAGGGTAGGTGTTTATGGCGAGGAGGAGTCTTCCCCTTTTGCCGGATCTCTTCTTACGGAACTCTGCGTCCGTGAGAAGAGCGTAAGCATCGGTTGAGAATTGGACAAGGTCATGGAAGAGAGCCTGCTTTACCAGATCTTCAGGTATGTCAGCTTCATAGTTTCATTTGTATTGTCCGGGCCTAAGGCCATCGACAATATCTTCTGAGTCTGCGTCGTCAAGAAACTGGTTCCCTTCGGCAGCATATACTCTAAGATTTATCATCCTTAGAGTAGTACATATACTTGGGAGCCCGATTCCTGGAAGACGAATACCTACTCGGTCGACGTGACTGCCAGGCCTTTTGGGGAGGAGCGAATGCTCCACCTTCTTAGGCCTCAGAGCAGCAGCTTCCTTCCTTTCGCACTGTGCATTTGGGGGGGTAGTTGGGTGTGTGTGTGAGTTTTGTGCCTTCTCCCGCGCAGCCATAGCTTGCACTCGAGGATCCCGTGAAAGGGCATTACTCGTGTCCAGAGTTTTTGGGCCGCTCTTCTCGGTCTGCAGTTGGAGGTTCACTCGAAGAACCTCATTTGACGGAGGGTTTTCTGGGACCCACATTTTTTTCGGGCCGTTATTCACCTTCGCGAAGGTGCAAGGCTTGGTCAGGTTAGCAATGTATGCATAATATATGAACACATTATTTTTGTTGCTTTTTTGTTCTCAATTTGCAGGTACATAGGTGCAGAGGGCGTTAGCCTTTCTTTCCTCTTCTTTTCTGCCTTTGTCCTTTGCTTTTTGTATGTGTTCCTTCTTCATTGGACATGTCATTGCCATAGTTTTGTGTGGGTCACCACAAATAAGGCATTTCGGGAACGAACTTTTACATTCACGCCAGGAATGGTCTTAGTCGGCGCACGCAGAACAAACTGTGAGGGGAGCGTTGGGGCAAGTAGCGGTATTGTGTTCGTTGTACATGCAGCAATTGAAGCACATTTGAGATCAACGAATTCCTCACGTTCAATCTGCTCGGGACAGATGCGGAGATTAAAGACAAGACCGTTTTCTTTCGTTTTAATCGACATTATATTCTCAGTAAATACAACTTTAAAAACGTGAGTGTAGTCCTTAATTTTATTACCTTAGCTAATTTGGCCCACTGATGATTCCGAAGAATCTTGTCCGTGATCTGGTTGATCGAGTGGCCTCCAACCCAGGGGTTGAGGCGTCGGCAGATCACACTTCTATGTGTGCGTATTTGTGGCGGTGTCTGAGGTGCGAGATCGATTTTCCGAAGGGAATCTGAGGCACGCGGGGAGGAGAGAGCTTCGATGTCAGCCTCCCTCGAGCAGATAGCCACGTAGCCGTATGAGAACAATATTAAGCTCGCCATAAATTCTCTCGAAGACCTTGCTCCTGTCCGGTTTTTGCCGGCCTGGCGAGGTCCTCAGGGCAATACGCCGCGTCTCCTTCATCTCTCCACCATTACACCCAAGGGCATAATTTGAGAGGGAATCTGGGGGCACGCGATTCTGCAGGTGTGTGTAACTGGGTGTGTATGTAGTTTTAGGGATCCGTTATGAAAATAAGGAAACGTGGTATGGAGAAGGTGGAAAAGGATGTCCTATGAACAAAATGCAACTTTACCTTCAGGCAGCGCAGAGTCCTCCTTTCTTTCTCTCAACTAGCCTCCATCAAGGCAAGTCAAGGAGAAAATAGCCACTTCCGAACGTATCACTACTGGTGGAATATCCGGTCACGCAAAACAAAACGATATACAATCAACCTCATTTGAATGAAATCAAGAATTTGACTTTACCGTTCAATGAATATGTAAGAGAACAATCCAACGAAAAGCGTAGTCATATATAAGACAGTAAAAAATAAAAGACCACCGCTAAGACAAGAAATCACCAATGAGGAAGTAGGAGAGGGAAGGTAAATTCTCATCAATATTTATCAGGAGCAGATAGCAAGGTCAAACGAAGAGGCAGAAAGGGTAAATAATAGAGCCAGAGGGGATAAAAAGATTAATAGATAAAAAGAAGATATTCTAAAGAAAGATTAAGAGAAACACGAAAAGCAAGCAGCGAGGGGAGAGCGAGGGAGAGAGATAGAGTGATAAAACAAAGTTAATAGAAAACCAATGAAATAAGTAAATTTACAAATCGGGTACCCATAACTATGAATATTGCAGACAAAACTACCAACATAAATCAAACCTATTTTCTTTAAGAATAAGTTTGTGTTATCCTTTTCCCTTTCTTTTAAATTGTCTTTCCTTGTCTTTCCTTTTCAAAAAAGACGTTCAATAATACAGTTGCTACTCTCCCTTTTAATGCTAAAAAGATTCGGGTTTTACCCTTCTCTGATTGCTTCACTGACCTTCTCCGTCTTTGAAAAGAAATTAACATTTTTGTTGCTTCCAAATACGGGTCAACTATTTAGAATATATTACTACACAAATAATTGTAATAATTTTATTGGTGGTGTTTACTCAGTCGAATGTTCTGGTTGTCTGAGTAAATATTTTGGACAGACAGGCAAGCAATTATCTGTCCGTATTAATCAGCATTAATACACTGTTCCGAGGGGTGAAAACAATAGTGCGTTTTTACCTGCGGCGAAATGCCAGGTTAAGGATTCTCTTTTTTTTCAAAAGGAGTAAAGTTCAATTGTACCCATTTAAAGCCATGAAATAACCCGTATGACCATAGGACATATGGTTATTCAGCCTGAAGATTTCAAATCTACCTTCAGATTTGGCGCCAGTGGCAAAAGCCTCATTTAATCATTTAGAGCCATGAAATGACCCATATGACCATGGGAGACCATCCTTGCAATAACCATTTAGCATCATA
The DNA here is from genome assembly GCA_963969495.1 of Ceratothoa steindachneri. Lineage (NCBI taxonomy): Eukaryota > Metazoa > Arthropoda > Malacostraca > Isopoda > Cymothoidae > Ceratothoa > Ceratothoa steindachneri. The sequence continues at coordinate 171,403,402 of OZ018324.1, forward strand.
TCACAAAACGCACAGGTCATTGGAGGGATTTTCCCTCGTGTTGGTACATATTTCTGAAAATGACCATGTAATTAATTGGAATTCGGCAAAATTTATTTATCGTTGTCTGTTCATTTATAAGTAATTCCGATAACTTCAGCATTTCCTCTGACCTTTTAAAAAATTGAGGCTGTTATCAAAAAAAACAATTTTTAAAGAAATTAGTTTTGCTTATGTTCTTAGTTTTGTCTTCAGGATTCATATTTATGGTTACCCAATTTGCGAATTTAATTATTTCATCGGGTTTGTATTAACTTTGTTCTATTACTCTACCTCTCTTCCCCACTCTCCTTGCCACCCCCCTTAACGTAGCTGCTTGCTTCTCGTGTTTTTCCTAATCTTCTTCTTTAGAATATCTCCTTTTTATCTGTAATCTTTTTATCCCCTCTGGCTCTATTATTTACCCTTTCTGCCTCTTCGTTTGACCTTGCTATCTGCTCCTGATAAATCTTGATGAGAATTAACCTTCCCTCTCCTACTTCCTACTTCTTGTCTTAGCGGCGGTCTTTTATCTTTCACTGTCTTATATTATTTTCCCTTGTAGTTATCCTTGATAAGGAAGTGAATAAAATTCGAAAGTACTTGGAAATAGCTTTTCCTTTTTCCTGCGGGACATTGCATATATATATATATATATATATATATATATATATATATATATATATATATATATATATATATATATATATATATATATATATATATATATATATATATATATATTAACCCACAGGAAAATGAAAAAATGAATCCAAGCACTTTCGAACTATTTTTGCAAGTTCATTTTCAAGGAATAGCATGAAAATGGAGAAGACAATCATATATAGGGTACAAAGATATATAAGGTTGTCTTCTCCATTTTCATGCTATTCCTTAAAAATGAACTAACAAATATAGTTCGAAGGTGCTTGGATTCATCTTTTCATTTTCCTGTGGGATAATTTTCATATTATTGCTTTCCTCACGTGCCACTTTATGAGTTTTTTCATTAATATACATATATATATATATATATATATATATATATATATATATATATATATATATATATATATATATATATATATATATATATATATATATATAAAATATAAGTTAAAAAATACTCAATAGAGAGTTATGGCATATGATAGTAAAACTATGAGTTACTGACAATGTTTTTATTAGTGAAATGGATTTCTTCCGTCATAACTATGGACTTAGCCTGGGTAGTCCCTTATCGCCGATATTATTTAATGATTTTATGGAAATTTTGAAGTTAATTTACTCCCTTCTGTTATTTAACATCCAAATATTGTATGGTCTAGGTATATAGACGATGTCATATCCATTTGGCCTATAAACAGTTTAAATTCATTCGATAATTTCCTTATAAATCTTACCGACCTCCATCACAACATCAATTTCAAAATTGAATGGGAAAAAGAAAATTGTTTAGCCTTTCTCGATGTCTAAATTGTAAGAGTCATTGACCAAATTATTTTCACTGTGTATCGTAAACCGACCCTTTTTTACTCTCACATCCATTTCTTTTCACTTCAAGATGTTATCATTAAAATAGCTTTTGCAACAGGTTTGTTCTTGAGATTACTTAGAATCTGTGATCCTTGCTTTTTAGACGACGAAATTTCATATACCACCTGCACATTGATTGAATAAAATTATCCCCTCCACATGATCACTGAAAGCTTATCTAAAGCTAAATAATCGATATTTTACCCCCCCAAGGATAAAAACAAATTTTCTATCCCTCCCATTTTCTTCCCTACACAAAGGAGTAAACAGTGTTATTTCTCCAGGTCAAATGCCCTTTTTCCTCTATCAAATCTCTCCCCTCGACTAAGCTCATAGATCAGCCAAATGAGGCAGGTATATATGTAAACCCTTGTGCATCCACTAATTGTCTCTCGTTCTATATAGGAGAGACTGAGTGAACATTAGAAAAACGAGGCTATGAACATAAAGGTGATGTCAGGCGAGGCAGTACCACATCTAGTATTTTTAATCAGATTAATAATTATAACCACCATATAAATTATTGGAAGTCGCAAATAATATACAATTGTAAAGATTTCCGTGAGGGAAAAAATGTAAAATCGATATTGCATAATAAGAGAAGCTCCAAATTTCAATCATTATGACAGTCAATTTAAATGTAGCTCCTATGCTTGAAACCTGTAGGTAAACAGTATAACTAATCATCTCAAAAGTATACCCCCTGATTAATGACCTGTTTCTCCTTTTTTTCTTTTGTCCTGAAAATGATGCTGTGTAGCAACTTTTGTATCTATTTTATTCTTAATATAAGATTGGCTTTATAATGTCATTATAAAGCCATACCAATTTTTACTCACTAGCTAATCCTAAGGAAAGAGTATGTAATAATAATTATATTACATTCCCATATTCGCATCAATTCATTATTTTTAAAAAGCTTGCACGGGCAAACAAAATATTGCCTTCCAATACGAAAAAATGATCCGAAATAGTCTGAATAAAAATAGATACACCGATAAAGAACAGGGAGTTTATTTAATTCCATGCAATATTTGCGATCAAGTATCATTGGCGAAAGCAGCAGGTTTTTCAAGAGAATGAAGCAACACAAATGCGACATGCGCGGTGGAAGCTTGTTCCTATACATGACAAATGATTCCATTCACATTAATAATTCCAAAATTATTTACAAATTTTCACAACTATATAAATAGGCGCCTAATAGAATTAGCTCTTATAAAGAAAATTATAACTTTAATACTTCCGATGGGAAATTCAATACCAATCCCTTGATAAGCAGAAGACTCGGCGGGCCTCTCCTCAAAAAAGACGAGACTACATACCGACATGTCCACCCCCTCCCCCTAATTACATTCCGACTTGTAAATTTGTGTATCTTTAGGTGAAGTATCTGTATTCATTAGCGATTTAAGATCAGGGATGTCTCCGATGAAACCTGGTTTCGCAAATAAATCGAATCGATCCTAACACTCTGGTTTCTTTCTTGCATTTACTGGTAAGTTACTGTATTCTTTGGTTTATATATATATATATATATATATATATATATATATATATATATATATATATATATATATATATATATATATATATATATATTTTTCTATATATATATATATTCGATTTTTTTTTCAAAATCTAATCTACCTGATAACGAAGTGTTTATTCTATAGAAGCCAATGATTAAAAAAAATATTACTAGGGGCTAACCGCAATAGAACTCCAGGAATGCTTAAAAATCACCGAGCAAATGTCCCCAGCCATAATTAATAATGCAGCTTTTCATGGCTAACTATAATTTAAGAAGGGATTATTTTGAGTATTTGAATAATAATCTCATCTTAGTTTGGTTATGACTGATGTTTTTTTTAGCAAATTTACTTCTAATAATTCTTTTTTTAATATCAAAAAACAAAATGGTGAAGGTCAGAAATAAATATATGATTTTAAATGATTTCATCCGAACTATTCAGGGTTTGGGAAAAAGATGGCTCGCCATTTTTTATTTAAGTTAATAGTATTTTTTAACTATATGCATTCCTGTAAGAAATCTAGGTAAATAATATAGATGGAAGAGGAGTTGCTTCGCCACACTTCTTACACAAGAAGCTTGTGCTTTGCAGGCAGGGCTTCGGTCTGTGTCCTACGGCCTGTCTGATTCTAGCAATGAAGATTTGGTCAAAAAATTTAAAAAATTTCCATAACATTTTTTCTAATAATAATGTACTCTAGTTATTATTTCTCGGATTCATACTTATTTTCTAGTACTAAAGGCAGGAAAAAACTTTTATTGGAAATCTTTTGATATAAGGAAAAATAATCCTCAGAGCTTGTTTTATTCATCTATGTCGTAGAATGGACTCTCGACGATATACCATATATGACTATTCGTTGAGGGAACTTATTCAATTATCTTTAGAGTGCGTGGTTGTCTGGGTTGACCGATATTATTTAGCTTAGATATGCTTAAGAAGTGGAACTGAGCTCAAGGATAATAATATGGCTATCATTAATAAAATAGAGTTTTATTAATAAAAACTATCAATAACACACAAAACGGAAAATATTGACATAAACAGAGAATGGAAAGGGTCGTGGGAAATCTAGCTAATCCGAGGATTAAGAGAGACTTAAAAAGGTAAAACAAATAAAAGTTAAAGGGATGGGATGGTTTGCTAAGCGATTTAAAGCACAGGATAGGGTTGACAAAAGGGTTAAATACTCAAAGGTAATGTTCAGCTTACGTAAATACACTTGTTGTGCAGAGGAAGGTGACGTGAAGGAATCTTTTGTCCACTGGCGAATTCCAGCCGAAGGGGGGGAGGGAATTAAATGATCCTGACGTAACGTCTTGGGAATGAGTACCGTTTCTTGTCGAACGGGCTTGAAGAACAATGGCTGTTCTACGTTGTTCTTTTCTGAACAACAGGGGGGTTAGAACCGTCTCTTGTCTATGGGCTCGAGAACAATGGCTGTTCTAATGTTATTCTCTTCTGAGCAACAAGGGAGAAGGGCGAGAACCATTTCTTGGCCAACGGGCTGGAAGAACAATGGCTGTTCTATAGTGTTCTCTTCTGAACAACAGGGTGGGGGGGGGTGAGAACCGTTTCTTGTCTACGGGCTCGAAAGAACAATGGCTGTTCTAACTTTGTTCTCTTTATGAACAACAGGGAAAGCCTTGTGGACTTGGCGTCATGAAGGCTCGAACCTTGGCAATCAAGGGATATTGTCCTTCTTCTGGACAAGTGATGGTAGATCTCGAGGTCGAGGACCCTTGGCGCACAAGGTGAGAGTGGATCGTAGTGATGTTTCACGAAGAAAATCTGGATCTCGAATCTCATCTTAGTGGTAAAGTTTCCATATCAATAGTCGGGGCATCCCCTTGGCGTAGGGGACAATTAAGTGGGTCTTCGAGGAAATGCACAGCCGCGCCTGAGAACAATACCTTATCTGCCCATAAGCCTAACTCAATCTGGCGAGGTCGGCGTATGGGGCGAAACGGGGGAAGATAAACCTCCTTGTTTAAACATTGACTCAGGTGGCGGCTATAATGCGCTTGGCTTCAAGGCGAAGATGCACGTGGGTAGCCTCGTGTTTTTAAACAACATGTGATAACGGTTGAAATTAAGCGGCCTCAAACCGTTCTATCACAATATAAATTTACTTTTATATACGAAAATATTAAAAAAATAGACCATGCCTAAATTTTAAGGCATCTTTTGAATTTTACGATCAGTAATTTTTTTTAATCCTAAAAATTCAATAATAATATATTTTTTTCTGATCTCCGAGGAAAAACTTTGAGAAAAGCTTCAGATATACGAAAAACTAGTCTTATTTATTGTTTATTTTTGAAAATCTATCTTTTTTACAATTCTTTTAATTTATTAAACTCTCAAACATTGAATAATAGTCTTTAATTTCAAAACATTTCATTATTTTAAATTTTTTAATTAAATTGCAATAACAGAGAAAGTCATTTAAACTAAGAATAAATATTAATTCCAGTAGGTAAAAAAATTGGCTTCCTAAATTACGTCTAAAATTTTAACTCCCAAGCTAGTGAAAAATAGTAAGAAAATAAATTTCGTTGTAATTATAGGCCATTAAAGCAAATAGGAGTACGATATTTTGCGTTTTGAAATGCACTTTACATAAATTAGACAAAGATTAACGGTCATAAGCAGTGACTTCAATTTTTGAAAAATAATTCTATTTTCAAATGAAACGGCGGACAATGCATGAAATCGGCCTTTAGAATTTATAAAGGATAACTACTTGCATTAAAAAGTACATGAGAAGATAAGTGAACACATTATCCTATACTTAACTTTCATTACCGAAAATATGTAAGTTGAGAGTTTACATATGAGCGGAAGACTTGGGAACAGCGATCACGACATAATTCATACAATCTCAATATTCTTTTAATTTTTTACGATACCTCTCATCTCATTACGGAGATTAAATATTTTAATTTTGATATTTTTTCGACAGATTAAAACTTTTAAATTGAGATGAAGTGCTAAAAGAATCTCAGAAAATGTATAATGAGTTTCAGCCTTTAATTTCACTAGAAAAAAATAGTTTGTTATAAACATAAAGATTCTAATAGTTTAAATCTGGTGCTGCCGTAAATTGTAAAATTAAAAACTTAGAACACAACCGATTGAATGAAATTTTGGAAAGCAATATTACTATCGAGAATTGAAATTAAGAAATTTATTATCCTCGTCTTGTTAAACGCGGAGGAAGAAGGGACAAAAGGAGTTACAAACAAGGTCTGCTGACCAAAAATTCGCGTGCTCTCACTTATTGTGATTTATGACCTTACGACAATTAAAACTTTCAATAATCCTCGGACCAACTTTGGTACAACTTTGTTGATTATTTAATTCAAAGAAGAATGTAAATCAACATAAAGGTTTCAAATTTCATGAGAATCGGCTGGATAGTTATGATTTTATTGTCAAAACAAAATAATTACCGGGATAACCCTGGGAGGACTTTGGCAATTACATCATTCGAAAGAAAATATAAAACAACGTAATGTTTTCGAATTTCGTTAAAATCATCCGAATAGTTACAATGTTATTACAAAAACAAAAGAAAATGCAAAACAGGGACCGACCCACCGAATGTCCGGCATATTGAGATGTAGAGACGCGCGCGACTCAAAACTACTAACGTCGTTGTCAAGATATGAGTCAAAGCGATTTTATAAATATGTAAATAATTGTAATCCAATTAGACAGTGAATCGGACCCGTTCAGAATGTTAAGGATTTTCTTATTGACGATTCGATACACTTAGTTAAGACATTATATGAAGATTTTGCAAAATCTCCTATATTAGTAGAAGTAGTGAATTTTGATCACGACGCTACACCAAATATTGACATAACCGAAAATGAAATTAGTTTTTATATAAAGATACAAAGGAATGGCTCGCCATTCCTTCTTACAGGAGGAGCTTGCGCTTCGCAGGCAGACATTTGGTCTGCGGTTAAAGGCCTATCTGGCTCTAGTACCTTGTTTTTGGTCTAAATTAAATTATATGGTTTCTAGTATATATCTCCTATTAATTTATCCTTGGTCTTGTTTTCAGATTCATGCTTATTTTCTAGGCTAAACGCCAGAAAAATCTTTCCTCGAAATTCCAAAAAAACAAGCCTCAGAGCTCATTTTTTGCATCTAACTTTGCTTTTATATACTGAAAAATACAATAAAATAACTATAATTTTTAATGCCTTAATTTTAATAATGCATTTTCTGAATTTTAGAATTTTTAATTAGTTTTTTTTTTAAATTCCAAACATTCGATAATCATATTTATATTTTTTGAAGTCTTAGAAAGAACTTTGATAAAAGCTTAAATATACGAAAAAAACGGCTTCAATTTTAATAATTTGGAAAAATCTCTAAATCACTCTCTTTTCGAATCCTACATCTTTTACAAAAAACTCCAAAACATTGAATAATATACTTTAAATTAAAAAATTATTATTTTATAATTTTTTACTACGAGTAAAATTACAATAACATGCAAATCACATTTGAACTAAGAGGAACAAAAAAATTCAACTGTCCCAAAAATTGCTTTCATAAAATATACTGTTTGGATAAAAGTTCGCAGCAATTGTTTCTTGCATAACTTTTTTTTATTAATTGCATTTGTATTCGTTATACTCACAAGGTAAATTTAAAAGTTTAATGAATTCAAAAATCTTTCCCTTTATCCGTGCGGCCAACTCCATTTTATGGAGGTTTTCTCTTTCTTCTTTTTGTTTTCCTTTGGTTATAATATTGTTAGACTAGAGATTATCGATGGTACAGTTAGTAGAGTCAAAAGTGTAGGGAGGGTTTTATTCGTGAGGCAAGGTTACCCGTAAAGGGGTGTCGAACGAAGGCGTTGGGTATCACCGTCGAGTTTGCTCTCACTCCCAAAGTTCTTACAAGGAATCCGTTTATAGGCTGGGTTCGAAAGGTAACTTGATTATCACTGGAGTAAAGAACAAACTCGAAAGGAAAATGGTGTTTTGTAGGCTTTATTCTTGGCCTAGGTCTACCTTAATTGGAGCAAGCGAGATAGTCGAGTCTTACGCGGCTTTGTTGTAAAATTTCCTCTACGTTAGATAGTTGGGGCTAGGATAGTTGGACCTAAGGACGAGGAACGGACTCGTGACGCTAATAATAAACAAAGGAGAATGAAAATAATGACGAATGAATAATAATGAGAATGTTTGAACCTGTCTATTTATACAACCTCCAATTAAGGGGGCGTGATAGGGAGCGACGGAGCTGATAGGGTTAGAAGTATGTTCGTTTGTTTCTTTGTTGAGACTGTTGGGCGGAGTCAGAGGGTGTGTATGTTTTAATGTAGACCATCTGGCCCATCCGGGCTGGCAAATATAGCAGAGTTGATTTTGTCGTTTCGCAGGTCCTCGTCAACCTTATCTGATCAAACCTGACTCCGTTCCCGCTGCCTCATTATCTTTCATTGAGACCTTTTCGGCTCGCAGCTGTTTCCTCGTGTGAGAACCTCTAAATATTCGCTTGCCTTCTTACTCTCATGTTTTTCTTAATACATGTACAATTGTTATATAAGTATTTCTCTTTATTCTACATTGGTTCATTACTATCACATGACATATCATTTAATATGCGTGCTTAATTTTAGGATTTCATAGGTCTGACAGGGTGCTCATTTTTGAGGTTCCTCGTTGAACCTAATTCACCTTGCAATTCGGGCGTCGCTACAAACCAATCAGAATCAGAGTTTATGTTACAATTGTAAAATGCTTTCTCTAAACATATCACTGGCCAACACCAACTTTATTGTTGATCTTTTTAGCTGATTTGGAACAATTTTGATGTGCACAATCCAAAACTCACATGGGTTTTGCTCAATAAAGCCAACTTTTAGATTTATCGCCTCGTGTTTTTTACTTATTTTTACATGTATGGGTATTTTATATTTTTATGATACAAAAATCTTTCTAATTTCTGCAAATAAACTAATACTAAAGAGTTTACATGCCTCAACTTTTGACTAACTAGTATTTTTCTTTTGTAGGTGAATAAAATGGATTCGGAAAGAAGAGCAAGCAAAAAAAACAACTCGATGCATTCTGGCTCATCCGCGACGAATACGCCGTTGTTCCTAACATGAATATAATCACAAGGTTTCACAAAGCATGCTTACCATGCTACCATGCTTATTTTGGTATGAAACTTGGTGATTAGGATAAAGCTTGGGCGCCACAGATGGTAAGCAAGACATCCAGGGAGTATCTGTGTCGTTGGACCAAGGGCAAAAATAATTTTCTGAAGTTTGGAATTCTCCTGGTTTGAAGGAAGCCGTAAAACCATAGAACTGACTGCTACTTCAACGTTATTGATTTGAATGGGATCAACAGAAAGAACCGGAGCATCCCCAAGTGTTCTGATCTTCAATCAGCACATCGTCATGTAGCTCATTGTGATGAAATTGCAGACCTGGCATTAGAGAACCTCTGGACATTAGTGACGAAGATTTCTCCAGTGATGAAGAAATTGAATAAGAAGTGTTTTTTTGGAGATGATGCTCTACATCCTTTTTCTAAAAAGGAGCTCAATGGGTAACACTTCAGATTCGGGGCGCACGGTAGATGGCGCTGTTAGTCGGCTACAATTTTGGGCTACAATATATCTCTTATGACGTCAGACGGTAGCGTCAGATGTAAACAATCACGGGGTAATATTCTTTTGTATATGAGTATATACTGGGGGGCTGTGCCCCCAGACCCCCCCAATTGATTAAAACTCAGGATCATCGCAGGGGGATCCCCCTGCAGTGATATCTCCCCCACGAGCAGTCCCCTTGAATTTACTGGGGGGTTTTTCTCCCCAACAGCTTTTTACTGGCAGAAAAACCTAACCTAATAACAAATAATTCTTACTTCTATAGGTTTCTTGATTAGTTTATGCGCCTCTAGATAATCTAAAAGTTTTTCGCGATCATACAAAGTAAAGCAGAATTCGAATAACAAAGAACACATGGAGACCACGAAAACACAATAACGAAAGAAAACATACCGTCTGACGTCATAAGAGATATGCTATAGCCCAAAATTGTAGCCGACTAACAGCGCCATCTACCGTGCGCCCCGAATCTGAAGTATTACCGCTCAATGATCTACTTCGCGTTCTCAGCTTGTCAAAGTCCTGTAGCCTCATATATAAATACTACCCATAAAAATGTAAATTTTTACAGTCTACTCTTTAAATTGCATTTTAACCAAAAAATATTTAGTTACCCATCAAACATTGCCGTTTTATTCAATAAATAAATGTAATTCATATTTATTATATTTATAATTATTTTGATATTTCCTAATCTTATATTTTCATATTATTATATTATTAATTATTTCCATATTTTTCATAAATAAAAATAACCAATATAATTCCAACCAACTTGGTCCAATTTCACTTCTCAACTTCCTAGGCAAACTCCTGGAAAAAATACTGAACCAGAGACTAGTCGAACATTTGGAAGAAAACAAGTACAACAAATATCAATTTGGATTTAGAAAAGAAAGAGATTCCACCACAGCACTTGCCATACTTACAGAAAAGATTGCACATGCCAAATCAGAAAACGAGTATGTGGATAGGGTCCTCCGTAATGTCGAGAAGGCCTTCGATAAGGTCTGGGTGGAGGGGCTTAAATATAATTTCTCCAACTCGACCTCGGCATCAAAATGGAGAGGATGCTGTCCGACTATCTCACCAACAGGAAAGCATTCATTTCCATAGAGGACCACATAGGACCGACCATCTCTCTCCGGTCAGGGCTCCCACAGGGGAAGTGCCTGAGTCCCACCCTGTACGCAATCTCTACGGGTCACTTTCCACCCCCAATAACACCGGGGTGCTTAAATATACAGTACGCAGATGATATCAGCCGAATCATTCCATTTCTATATACCAATCCAATATGGCAAGCGCAATTAAAAGCTGCAGAAATAAAAAATATAAACGACTACGAGAACAAGTAGAAAATTAAAAAAAACATCCATAAATTTAAAATAATACCGTTGACAAGGAGCAAGAAGGCACCAATAGTCGTCGACGGGGTAAATTATAATTACGCCACGAACGGAAGCCTACTTGGACTCCACTTGAGCACAAGAGGATACCAAGCTCACGCCAAGACAAGAATAGCCAAAGCCCGAAGTGGCCTTAGGCTAATGTACACCCTAAGGGGAATGAAGGAGAGTAAACTAAGGACACTATACAAAGCCTTGGAGTCAGTCCTGGTTTATCCTCCAATTCCGCTGCACACAGCTTCGAAGTCCACAAAGCAAAAACTTCAGAGAACCCAGAATAGGGTGACTTATGTCCTTACAAAAACAAGAAGAAGAGAAGGAAAAAAATCCAGAGAATTAATTCCAGCGGCTAAATTAACACCATTAAACCTGACCCTGTAAAAAAGTGCAAGAGAGATATGGACTAAAGTGGAGAAAAATTATCCTCAGATAATAAGAGACATAGGAATACCTAACGAAACCACAAACAGGTACTTCCCAAGCAGTAGGAACAACCTACAGCAGGAGGAAGAACCAATGTACACTTAATCATAAACCGAACCCGGAAAAAATAAAATAAAAAATTAATAATAATAATAAATAAATAAGTGACCAAGCAACGAAAATTTAATGAAAAGGAGCCAAATTTAACTAGAAGAAACATACGAAGATTATAAAAATAAACATATTTACACAATTTTATATAAAAAAAAAAGGAATTAGAAGTTACAGACCTGCAAAGTCCACCAATAGAGAATATAATATATATATATATATATATATATATATATATATATATATATATATATATATATATATATATATATATATATATATATATATATATATATATATATATTACCACAAATATAAAGAAACAAAGAAGAAACGTACTTGCAAAAGTACAAGAAGAAAGAAGAATAAATAGAAAAGAAAAAGATCAGCTAGTCACCTGGCAAAGAATAATTATCATCTTATCATCATCATATTCCACACTGTAGATACTCATCCTTCCCATACATTTCTTCCCATCCCCAACCCCCCAACCCCAAATTTTGCTATCCTTCTATCCTCCCACTATCTTCTCTCACCTATGACCAACTCGGTCTCTTTCAAGTTTACTATGCTACTTCAAACTTTGCTATCTCTAACTTTTCCTCTTCCTCTCCCTCTCCTTCTCTTAGTCTCCTTCCTCTCCTTCCAATAGTCTGACAAGACTACGGAGAGGGGAGGCCTGGGTGCCGGGTTCCCTTCCCTCCCCCTCTGGTCATCTCAGGATGGCCGGAGTAGGGAGGGGGTTGGCAATCTTTCTCTATCTCTCTTTCCACACCTTTTTCCTTACAAATAATTAAGTCCGAAAAGTGATGTTTGTTTTTTTATTTGATTAGAACTCTACATTGGAGCTCATCGACCTGCTGGTTTCCAGATTGAAGGAAATAAAAGTCTTCTGACTGACACTGCTTCACTTTCTAACGCACCTCAAGCTCAGCTTTATCAAACTGTTCACAAAAGCTCTAGACAAGGATAGTGACTGTTTCACTTGTGCTCCACCTCTCCAGGAGCTTGAAAACTTAATGAACGAAGTGGAACTGGAAGAACTTTCAGAAACCTCGGAAGCAACATGATTATCCAAATGCATTACTTATTCCCACATATCGATCGGTTTCCGGACAATTGTAGGTGATTGATTGGATAGCAGGAGGAGAGATTGCATCAGGACATGAAATAGATGGAGACTAGGTATGAAGGACGCTGGGATGCAGTCATGATGGCTGATTACTGTTGGACTTTGAAGAGAGGTGCATTAAACTTGTTTAGGGGTAATTCTCGGTGGTGCATTCCCCTTGCTAATAGGTCATTCTCGATGGTGCATCCTCCTTGCTAATGGGTCATTCTCGTTGGTGTAAATTGCGGAGAGTAGCAGCCTACTTACTTGAGGCAATGTGAATGGTATTTATTTAAGAACGATGCTCTGGCCGTTTAGGCTGCAGAGCGAACCACTTTTCGAAAGGACAAAAAAATGCTCCTGTCGCACCTTGTGCAACATGGAAATTCCTCCGCATCTGAGGTTAAAAAATAACACACACCATCTGCTCCTGGCCCATCCAGGCCTACCTGCACGGTAGCCAATGTGCCTATTCGGAACCATTCTGCACTTTATACCTCTCCTGGGCGCCACCCGGGCAAAACTGGCGGCAACACGGGCTCTCGCCATCTTCTACCACCTAAGACCCCCCCACATGTTCACTTTAAATTAAGCGAAGGGGCCTCCTGACTTCACAGAGTCGTTAGTCATACAAAAGTAAAACCCTTAAAAGCTGTGATGAGACCATCAATGGGCCTCCTAAATGAGGGCAGGAATAAGGGAGGTTTGACTCTCTCGCCCTTGTCCAAGTCTGTTCGGGGCTCTTTGGAGAGTCGTTGCCCTACAAAGGTGAAACACATCGACACCAAAACAGAGCGCTCATCAAAGAGTTCGAGGCAGAAGGGGATGAAAGCTCGTATGAAGAACCAAGCCTTCTCTAGTAAGACGTCGATTTTGTCAGCGACTTCTAAATTCAACATCTCTTGGATTTCAAGCTCCGGGAAGGTTAGGGCTATCCACTTAAGGGTCTTTCCATAAATAAGGCTTTCGCATCTTCTTCGAGCTTGGCCTAGTGGGATTTTTCAATGGTATTGTCCTGGATTTCGAGGCTCGTCTCTTCCCATTCCATTCTAGCTATTTACTTTCAGGCTGCCATGTTGAGCACGTGACCCCTACCCATTCCAATTTCGAGGGCTTCCTCCACAATCTCTCACCGGAATAGGCCTCATAGGAATTTAAATTACGTCTTCAACTAGCTGAAAGCCCCGACTGAGCTTTGCCTCCAGGGATGAACACCCTTCAACGCCCTATTTACCCAAAGCGCGATGCACTCCGCTCTCAATCTGTGCGCAGATACCGCCTATGGTTCGGACGATATCGCGTGCATCGTACTTCGTCACTTGGGTGAGCGAGGCATGGTCTCTGTGCTCGCTTTTTCAATAGCATATGGATGGACGGTATCCTCTCAGATTGCTGGCGAATGGCTACTGTGCTTGCTTTTCGCAAGATAGAAAGAGTTAGTCTACCCCGGTTGGCTTACTCAAAATTTCTTAACTTTTTGCGTGTGCAAGTTGATGGAGAAATTGGTTAATGTTAGAGAGCTTATTTCTTGAACAGAAGAAGCCACTTGTCTTATACATAGTGCAGCCTTTGAAGTTCCGCTTCACGTTGTCTGTTCTTCTCCGGCTGGAATGGCTATCTGCAAGACAGTCTTTAATAAACAGCCCTAGGCCACGGTAATCTTTGATCTGGAAATGACTTATGATACCGCTTGGGTGATACAGTATCGTAGATAGTCTCCACACTAGGAGTGCAAGGGGAAGCCTCTCAATATTTTTGTTAGAGTTCCTGGAATATAGTCGATTCCGTTTACGGGAAGTGGAACTCTTTCGATTGGACCAAGGGCAAGAATAATTGTCTTTCTTTTGTTGGCTTTTTGCTTTCCCTTATTTTGGTGTTGTTTTGTTTTTATTTCTTGTTTTTATTTAAAATAGCCTAAAAAATAGGCAATCGCCAGAAGAGTGCCCTAAACTAATATAATACCCTTTTAAGTACAAGCAGGAAAAATTCATGTGATTTCTGGACGTTTTTGTGCCCTCCAGCCTCAACACCTTCACTTTACCTTCTCGGCACCAAACTCTGCAGGTGAATCTGCAGTTATTAAATCTTCCACACATTTTCCCTTTCTGGCTGCGCCTCATTTTTTACCATCCTCTCCTTACAAACTTTCTGCATAATACGGCCTCTTTGCTATTGCGCTTTAAATTCGAAGAAAAATAATTAAACAGCCCATGTTACAGCAAAGCCAAATGAAACGCAATTGTGATGACGTTGTGCATCAGCGTTAGCTTCAATGTCGGTTTTTTTGTCGTTCAAAATTGGCTTCGGGGATCGTCTTGGGGTTTTTGTTAAACTAACAAACCTCTTTTCTCTTTTTTGCTATTGTTTCACTAATTAGGTAAGTTCTGTTGCTTTTTGACCAACTAATTAGCCTCTTTCTTTGATGTTTGCTAAACTATTGAACCTCGTCCTTTTTGATTAAACTAATTAGCTAATTCTTTTGTCTAAAAGATAATTAGCCTCGGTTGTTGCTTTTACTAAACTAATCATACATTACTTTATTTTAGAAAACTAATTATCCCATATTTTTTAGTTAAACTAATTAGCTTTTCCCTTTGCATTTGTTAAAGTAAAACCCTCTTGCTTTGTCTATTATTAAACTAATTAGCATTGGAGGTGTTTTACTGCTTAGCCTCTTTCATTTTTTGTAACCACTTAGCTTCTTTCTTTGCTTTTTTAAAACCCAAAGAATTACAAATGGTGAAGTTCAGAAAATCTACGGGAGTTTGCGCTTCGCTACTAAGATT
Organism: Ceratothoa steindachneri; assembly: GCA_963969495.1. NCBI lineage: Eukaryota > Metazoa > Arthropoda > Malacostraca > Isopoda > Cymothoidae > Ceratothoa > Ceratothoa steindachneri. Next base: position 171,418,982 of record OZ018324.1, read on the forward strand.
AGAATTTAAAATCTAAAAAAAAGCAACCATGTTTAAATCTTTATAAATTTTCTGAACTTCGCCAATTATAATAATTTTAAAAAGGAACTCTAAACTAAATTTTCCCCCTTTCAAAATATCACGTTGCTAAAATATAGTTATAGAAGATATATAAAAATAAATTTTATGAACTTCACCATTCGTAATTCTTTAGGTTTTAAAAATTCACAAAATCTCGATAATTATATTTGTTTCTGGACTCTACCATTTTGGGGTTTTTTATTATAAAATAATTATTAGCAATAACTTTGATAAAAACACTAGTGATGATGATGATGATGATGATTTCCATAAAAATACAAATAAAAAATGTCCTAGGGTGCAGGCTTATTTAACCAAAGTACCGTTCCAGAGGAACTTTTTCTTCCCCAAACTTTAACTAACTCAATTTGAAACGTGTGCACGGTCATTGTCCAAAGGCAGATCAGAGGGGGGAGAGGGAACGGGTGGGTTGGTTTGCCGTTACGGCCTTCTTGCGAAGCCAACCTCTCCTGAGAAAGGAAAAACACCACCGAGTCTTCCACCAGAATTAGGCCTCATAAGAATTCAGAACGCAGAGGCGCATTTAAATGACGACCTAAGCCTGTTGTTGAGAAGACGCTGGATGAATGGGAATGAAAACAAGACGATACCTGCCTCTATCTCAGGTGTGACCTTAGTAACAAAAGCTCCAATGCCCACACTGACTCTTCCACATTAATGGAACAGCGTGGTAGGATAAATAGACGGTAAACGTCTTTTCCTCACATACTCACACGTGTAAAGTCGGTAAATGCATCCACACGGAAAAACGGTCCATAGAGATGCATCGCATACTGAGTGAGGCGGAGATGGAAGAGATTAATAGTTTTTAACTATTTGGAAGAGAATTCGACACCAATCGCATGAGCTTCTTTATATACGTTTCTTCCGTACGTCCCAAATACGCTGCTGACAACGGCAACTGTTCAAATGGGAGTCTTCCTCTTCATTATTCCTTAGCTGATCATTCGTCCCCTATCTACCTTTCCCCTCTGTCTCAATTCGATGGAGGGGAAAGTGGGGCCGCAAAATTCGAGGCTACTCCACTCTTCCACTTTCGATTCCGTCGGATGGACCGGTAGGATGCTGGTCCCACTCTCCCGACAATAACATTAGAATTCATGGCGGAAAACCAATTATGCAAATAATAATTATTATTAATTTTGTTGTGTGTGTTTTTTTGTAGGGGGTTCTAAATCCGTTTGTGGTCATCGACACACACAAGTAATACTAGGTGGGGGCGTCTCGTTTCCACCGTTCTACAAGTTGCGTTCCACCCGGAGAATGCGGTTTGTAAAACGGGTGAAATTGAAGGGGCACCCTACAAATTCTTTCCCAAATGAATTTTTGAGTGCTGCGATTTAAGTTCGGAAATGTTTGGGGGAGAGGAAGTAAACGTCACAAATACTCCCCACCTCCCTAAAAACAAAAGAATTTGAATTGTCTTGTTTACGTTCCCACGTGTGTGCAGGACTCTTCTATTATTTATTATCGATGATGAGGGTGGGGCGATATACCAATATAAATTTAGGAAACAAGTTCACAACGAGCACAAACACACAGAACGAGAGTTTACCATAATTAGAAATTCTGTCCAACGACTAATAATACTCTATGTGGCTTAACCACGCCAATGGTGCGAAGTGATGGTTTCATTAGATTAAATCGATGACTAATTACTAGAAGTGGTTATGACTATTTTGGGGGGAGAAAATTAGTTAGATACAATAACGGTTTTGTTACCACTTGTATTACGTCTGCCAGAAATGTTTTTTTCTGTCTTAATAGAAGCAAAGGTCTGAGCTTGTTATCAAAAAAATTTATGCCAATTACCCCAATGATCGTTGCCAACGAGAAATGGCTTGGTCTCATTGAAACAGTGAAGACTGAAAAAGGACAGCAACAATTTCTAAACAAACTTGCATTTGTGCAAGTGTATCTAGTTAACGGTTAGCATGATGATCTGACAACTTGGTGCCTTATATCCACTATATGATTTATGATATCGTACACCATTGCGCTTAAACATACAATTCCACGAATAAGACTTTTTCAGATCTAAATCATTGGAGATGACCTAAAGAGTGAACAAAGCGGAGATATCTGAACAATACTCGTGATCCGCCGTATACATAACATCCGTTTACTCGTATCAAGGTTGAATCGTATCGAAAATGTTCCGTCTGTATAAAGGCGAATTTGAGGATTTCCCGCCATTGAAAACGATTCATTAAAAACATACCGCAGAATATTTTGTGGAGTAAGACTTCTCTTTTTTTCAATTGCAAAAAAGAGACCAGTGTGTTAAATGTTTCAGGAATAAACAACTAAAACGGGATAAAAAAATAAATTTAAAGAAGAATACGCAGACCATCTACAACGATAAGAAGAAGCATAGAAGCTAAAGTAAAAGATAAGCCAAACTGACTAATGACGACGGATTCCTATATACTACGTTCCGTAGGGCGTTCTCGAAATACATCCCCGTAAGGGGCTCGGTGATTTTCTTTTCCTGGCCGCCGTGCTGACGGGACTCAGCACCCCGTCCAGCCCCAGCTTAGCCTCTTCTCCTTATTTCTTACACCCTGTCTTCTTACCTAACTTCCTCAATTTGCATACAATCTCTACTACAACTCTCTCTGGTCGGCCTCTAATTTTACAGGGTAGATGCCGACCAGCTTTTTCTCATCCAACCATCCCAAATCGGGGCTGAGGAGGGGAGGGGATAAGGCCCTTTCACCTCTGAGCTCCGATTATGGGAGGTGAGTTTTTAACAACCTGCTTAGCCCTCACCATAACCTTTCTCATAACCCCTTTCTCTGTCCTTTACACAGTCTATCGAATTTACGCCGCACTTAAGGTGGATCCGTCATGCCGATGGGCTGTCGGGTTACTAGGTAGGAGGAGTGGACTCAACTGGCGGCAGCTGGCTTTGCTGGCCCACTTTTCACCCCGCGCAGAGCGGGCTACTGCTCTGGGTCGTGAGCCTTTGCGCCCCGGGATAAAATAGGAGTCACCATGCTCATTGATGAATAAAAAAAATGCTCCCTATTTAGCTTTCCCTCGACCATCGTCGAAGCTGCCCTCGAGCAACTCCCCTGAAAAAAATGGAGGTCTCCCCTGTTATTTCTGAGGGGACCCTCCGAATTTCTTCTACCAGGGAGGAAGCTTACTCCTCTTCGTTGCCAACGGGTGTAGGGGACTCTTCCTCACCCCCTTCTCCCGAGGCACCCTTGCGTGCCGCCCTCTTTCCAGTGGTAGTCTCTCCTTTTCTTTAACAAGAGACTGCCAAGAAAGCACGCAAGCGGCTGAAAATTGACCGCGCCAGGCCTGAGCGCGTCGATAGGGCTAACCCCATCAATGGGTCAAGGGAGGGAAGGTCCCGTCGGTTCTCTTCCCCTAACATCCTGCACTCGTGCGCTAATAGCCTACAGGGGGTCACTATATATTCCCCTTTCTCTTCCTCGACGGATGCCGGTTCGCCGGGATTAGGTAAAAAAGGTACCTCGAATGGGAGCTGTGATGTCTTGGTGAGGAAGATAGCAACATGGAGGCCCCTCCCCTGAGATTGATATGGTCACTTAGGTGACCGCACATCAGACGTTAGGACCTTCCATGGGGTCGAAGGGCTTGGTACAAAGCACAAAACCCGTGTCCGCCCTTATGCAAGCTCCTCCTCAGACGGGTCTACTGCCGCTTTGGCAAGCGACCAAGCCAAAATCGGCACTTCTGGCCCCGTTGCTTACCCGGGTTGGGAGTCCCAGACGAAGACCAGAATTGTGCAGAGCGGAGCCTCAATTACATAGGGGTTCCTCATTCAGAGGCTACCTGATGTTTTCGAGCCCGCTGGCTTCAAACGCTTCCTTGTTATTCGCTCCACTGATGGCAGCATGTTGGCTAACGACAACATGATCCATCATAGGAGAGCTTTAGCTAGTGTGATTGGTAGAGAGCCGAAGGTGAACCGTTTCTCGGACTGGAGCCTTTTGGCGAATGCGTTGAATACATTCGAGGCGGCCATTTATTAGTGCCTTTCGGACACTTAATGGCACACCTGTGAGTGTGACGCAGCACTATACCGTGAACTTCGTGAACCTCTCTATAGATGACATCACCTTAGAGCTGGCTGACCATGGGGCGATCAAGGTCGAGCGTTTGATGAGAAGACAGGGAGGGGCCTAGAGACACAACACCTACACTCTTCGTTAAGATAGACTGTGACAAGCTTCCTGAGTCGGTGTGTGCCGGTTAGTATCGCTAGCGCGTAAAAGCATTCGTGGCACTGCCGCGGAGGTGCTACTAGTGTCACCGCTTCAGCAAGATTAATCGCTTGTGCATGAAGTCGGAGTTACCCGAAGTGTGTGTAAGTTGCTGCAAGGCCGCACATGATAAGTCCAAATCGTGTGTGGCCAAATGCGTCAATTGAGGAGAGCCGCAACACGCTTATTCAAAGCAATGTGGTGCGTATCTCCTTGAGAAGGAAATCCTGGCCTTTCAGGCACAGGATCGTCTCTCATTTCGCAAAGCTAAAGGCTTGTTCCTGGTGCGTCCAGCGTGCCTAGAACATAGTATGGCTCAATATTAAGAAAGACACCCTCTGCTCCTGGCACCTACAGGCCTACGAGCAAGGTCGTTTCCGCGCCTATTCAGAATCCTTCTGTTGGTTCTACCCACTCCGGGTGCTCCCCTGGTAAAGCTTGCGGCAAAAAGGATTCGGACCCAGCCCGGTTAACACCATGGATCCCCTCTTTTTCCTCAGCGTCACCGTTTCCCGCAAGGCGAAACGGCCACGCGCTTGACTCAGAGGAGGCAACTCTTCTGAAGTTGTTCGTGAGGCCATCTTCCGGGGTTCTTAAAGCAGTAACCTGAAAGGAGGACAGCACTAAAGGAACTTAGGCTCCTTCACCCATCGGGCTGGGCGGCTCAGAGACGGTAGGTCCTTCAAAAGAGGGACCCCAACCTCAGAAGCAGACCTGCTCAACTAAAGTTTCAAGGCGGAGGGAGGAAAAGACTCTCATAGCGAGCTCAACCTCTCACGATAAGTCATCAAAGGCGACAGCGCCTTCAGCGCTTTGTTCGGACAACAGGGCCTGGAGTTATGCCTGCGCGAAGCGTGCGGCTATTCCCGTGAGGATCTTCTCTTCGAAGAGGGCCCCGACATCTCATCCGAGCTAGGCCTGGAGGGCATATTCCTTCAATGGAATTGCCGCAGAGTCTGAGCCGACTGGGATGAGATGCGGAGGCTCTTCTCGTCCCGTTACCCGTTAGTTATCTTTTTAAATGAGACCATGGTGGGTGCGTACCCCCTGTCGACCCTTCCCAGGTATAAAGGTTTTGCGACCCCACCACTACGGGATAGGGGCCGGGCAAGAAGATGCGCGATTTACACCCGTCATGATGTCTCCGTTCTTCTCTTTGCTTTAGATAGCTCCTTTCATGCGGTGGCTGTGCAGCTGCCCCTGGATAGGAGGTATACTGTTATTTTCGCGTCCATTCCACCGTCAGCCGAATTCGACGCGGGAGACTTCCACCTAGTCATGGCACGGTTGCCGAGGCCCTTTCTCTTGCTCGGAGATCTGAACAGTACACTTTTCTGAAGTTGGTCATGAGGCTATCCTCCGGGGTTCTTAAAGCTGTCCCTGAAAGGAGGACATCACTAAAGGAATTTAGGCTTTAGGGATACTAATCGATTAATCCCCAGGGTCATGTCCTTGCCGAACCGATTTAGCAGCTGGAGATAGGTGTATTAAGTGTAGATGAGTTTACGCATCCCTTCCCAAGAACTGCTTCATTTTCATGCCTCGATCTATCTTTGTGATCTTCTGCTGCACAACCTGATTTTGGGTGGGTGGTGGTCGATAACCTTCATGGTAGTGATCACTTTCCCATTCAAATATCATTTTCTGGGCCGCTGCCTCCCGAGAGCCTGCCACAGTGGTGCTTGGCGGGGGCGCGATGGTCCGCATTTTAGGAAATGACTGATTTTTTATCTCAGTCGAGGTGTTTTGGTCAGTTGATGAGGCCGTTGAGTTCTTATCCGGCAACCTCATCACGGTGGGTCAAACTACTATTCCTAGAATGTATGGCCGTTTTTTACGCCAACTACTCTACTGATGGGAAGCGGAGTGTGAAACGCACCTCAAAAAGAAGCGTTATGCCTACATGCGCTATAAGCGCCGCCCGAACGATTTCACTGGCGGTGAATTTCGTCGGGCTAGGGTTAGGTTCCGGTATATTTCGAGTCACTCCCGGTGCTCTTCATGGCAGGCATACGTATCTGACAACAGGAAAACACCTCTAGTAGAAGTGTGAAAGCGAGTCAAAAGGATTTGGGGTAAGTTCTCGCAGGACCCCCCCTCCCGTTCTCTAGGAGAATGGGACCGCAATCTCGAACTCCGCGTCCCTGGTCGAATCCTTCGCGACCGCTTTCTCCGCATTTTCTAGTCGGCGTGCTGCTCTGCCAGCATTCAATGTGAAGGCCGCTGACTGGACTTTACCAACGAAAGGATTACTTTGAGTGAGTTGTGTTCCGCTCTCGCTTCATGCGCAGACACTGCTTATGGTCTGGACAATGTTCCGTACGCCATGCTTTGACACCTGGTTGAGTGAGGCAAAGCTTTTCTGTTAGATTTGTTCAACAGAATATGGATAGAGGGTCTCCTCCCAGATTCCTGGCGAATCGCTAATGTGCTCGCTTTTCGCAAACCAGGGAGAGATCACTCTATCCTGGCTGGTTTTCACACAATCTCTCTAACTTTCTGCTTGTGAAAGTTCCACTCGAAGTCGGATGCTCTGCTTCGACTGAAAAATGACGTCTGAGAGGCCTTGCTTCGCATACAGCTCAAAGTTACTGTGCTTTTCGATCTGAAGAAGGCCTATGAAACTGCATGGCGATACGGTATCAAGGAGACTCTTCGTACGATGGGGGCGAGGGGACGCCACCCAATTTTTAATTCTGGATTTTTGTGAGATCGTCGATTCCGCGTAAGGGTGGGGAAAGCCGTCTCCGGTACAATGGAGCAGAAAGAGGGTGTCCCGAATAGAAGTGTACTCAGTGTCACACACTTTGCCCTGAGCATTAACGGCATCACCTCAGTGCTGCCGGAAGATGTTCTCGCTACACTACGTGGATGATTTTTCGATCTCTTTTGGTGCGGCCAAGGTGCCAACTCGGGATGTTCGACTCTAACAAGCATTGAACCGCGTCTCTCGCTATGCCAAAGCGCACAGGCTTCGATTTTCATTGGCCAAGACTAACATGGTGCACTTCTGCCGCCATCTGCGGCTCCACACTGACCCAGATTTATTTCTTAATAAGGGACGTCTGTAAGTGGTTGAATCGCACCGTTTCCTTGGTCTAGGATTTGACCGACATCTCACCTGGGAAGCTCATATTCGCAGCCTTAGGGTATTTTGTGCACGCGCCATGAAATTCTTCGTTCTGTTTAGTGCCTGGAGCGCTGATAGGGCTACCGCCTTACTTTTTTATCGATCCTCTGTTCGTTCGAAGCCCCACTACGGATGCAAGTTTTATGCATCCGCAGCCGAGCATGTATTGCGGAAGGTGTAGTCGAGCCACCACACCGGCCTTTGCCTGGCGACCGGTGTCTTCCGCAGCTCCCTTATTGAGAACCTACTTGTGGATGCTGGGAAGATGGCACTCGCTCTGCGCCATGCATACTGCATAACTCCCCTGTAAGCACGAGCCCGGTGCCTCCCTCAGTCTCCAATTCGCAGCTGATTTAGACGGTTCCTATGCCACCGAGAGACGTCAGTCATACCCTAAGCCCTTTGTGTTTAGGGCTAGAAAACTCCTTCGATAGCTAGGTATACCTCTCCAGCCGGTGGCGCTACTGGCTCTGCCAAGAACTCCACCCTGGATGGTACCACTTTTGACCATTTGTTTTTACGTCTCTGCTCTCAAAGCTGGAAGTATTGCGTTTGGCCTCTTTGGAGTACACTTCATGTCACGCTGGAACTCTGGCGGTGTATACGGATGCCTTCAAGTCCCAAGATGGGGTCGGTTTCCACGTCGTTTCTCCTCTGGTTGAACTCAGCAGGGCTCTGCCAGGCGCCTCGTCTGTCTTCAAGGCCGAGCTGGTTGCAATACACTGTTTGGTACCGAAGATTACGTGACGTGCCCGGTTCGGAGACCGGATTGTGAATTATAACGACTCACAGAGTGTCCTGAGTGATCTTGGGGCATTGGAATCTCCGCATGCCCTGGTTCGTCGCAATATCCGTGATGTCTCGGATTTGGCGAGCTGGGCCGATGTTGAGAGTATCTTCTGCTTGGTTCCTGGACATGCAGGAATTGTGGGAAATGAGCGCGCCGATGAGGGCGCCAAAGAGTCCGCGAGAACTAGGCGACCAGAACAGAGTTTCTCTCTTCCTCACAGCGATTACATAGCAGGAATATGGTCAGCTATCTGGGCTGTTTGGCAAAGAAAATGGAAGAGGGTCGAGGGAAATCTAAGTTCCCATGGACCTACTCCCCAATGTCACGACGGCTTCAGGTTGCTTTCTCTCGTCTCCAAATTGGACACACTCGCGGGACGCCCCGCCATTTGATGGAGCGCTCACCTACGCCATATTTTCCTCCAGACTGTTCAGCACATTCTTGTTGAATTTCCCAGTGTGGGTGATCTTCCCACACGCTACCTGTCCCAGGACTCTAATAAGCAAGTCGCTACTGCTTGTCCCTTGTACTCAAGACGAGTTCGTGCACGCTGACTTGTGGGCTTTATGACTTTTTGAGGAGGCTGGCCTCCTCCACTTTATTTAACTGGATTTTGTTTTTTTGATGTTGTTGTCTTGTAGGTTGCACGTTCCTGCGCTGGGGCGTGTTTCTTGCTTGTTGCACTTTTCCTTTTTTTATTGTTATTGTTGTAGTTTTTTTGTTTTACATATTGTTATTTTAATGTAGCCTATTACTAGGCTGTCGTGTGTACGGCGACTTATGCCCAAGTAGGAAGTCGCCAGATGAGCTCCTAAAATTAAAAATAACAAATCTCGAAATACTTAGCAGGTCTGTTTTGTTCATGTACTACAGCAATGAAATCTTTGTGCAGGATGTTCCTACCCCAGATTCTGCGTTCTGCTATTGTTGTTCAGAACTGGAAAGGGACTGGAGAAGCAACGAAATCGTTACAAGCATTTATGAATGGTTGTATCAACTGCAACACAATGTAGCGGTCAAAACCGAAATCAGATTATTCCAGCAATGTTTCTGTATGCGACCATTCGCACATGGAGTGCGATTCAATGCATGTCGGGATAGAACACAAAGAGAAGTGCCTCGATGTCTCCTGTATGGTAGATTGTATGTTCATTTTTCGTCTTGCCAGGCGTCAAAGACCATATCACATAAAGAATTCCCAAATCAGGATTTTCACAGCTTGCAACGATAAACCAAAAACAAACGGCGTGATGGTGGGAACATTATCATCTGGTTATTGGTTAAAGTTTCCGTTTCGCAAAGAATGAGCCAGGGTTAAGCAAGTACATACAGCTACAATAACTACATAAATCCATGTCTCGGGCCGTGGTTGGCCAGCAACGCAGAACGACATCCCACTCGCCTATGATCACAAAATTGCCATTAGTGAGTGCCAGCAAAAAAGACCATGTTAATCTTTGAGCCAAGCTGGTCATCCCAGAAGAGGTATATTCTTGGTGTGAAGCCATTCCCACTTCTGAACACTCAAAGGACAAAGAACCAGAGCCCTCGGACGAATACAACTGCATAAATCCTGCTTGTAACTTTGAATTTAAATTAAAGTTTTCTGTTGCAGCGTTTTATTTAATTTCCTTGCACAGTTTTGCGAATTCTAACCAAGTCAGAACTTTTTATGCCCAATTTTTCTATTTTCTCTCATCTATTCAGTTTAAAGCATTTTGTTATAATTCTTTGTTATCAAGTTTTAGCCTGCACATGTGCAGGAAAAGAAATCTTGTACATATTGATTCGATTTTTTATTTTTTATGGTTCTACATCGTTAAGTGTGATTATCCCTCGATATACTCCATATGATAAAATCACACAACGGCGCATATTCTTAGTAAGGAATCACGCAACCACGCATATTCCGTCCCGGCCCGCTTGCGATTTGAAGAGCAGCCAATGATGGCTCTTACTTACATGCGATATAGTTAAAGTTTAAAAAAGTTCTTTGGGCCATTCCTAATTTGAATTTGGAATTTAATTCAGTTTTCTTTTAACTTTTAAAAGGTTTTAATTTAATTCCATTAATAAAAGAGACCGAGAAGAATATCAAGCCAAGGATTTCATTCCTTTGGAGGATTAACGATTTCCATTCATGAAGTTGTCATAGCAATTGTTAGCGGCACCTATAGGGCATCAGACATGAAGGATGCTTTTCATTCACACCAAGAAGGTGGGTATATCTAATAGGCATCCAAATATGATATTGCAACTGCATACCACGATTGTGTGCTCTGAGGTTTTACAGACATTTCCAACGAATTTTTCGGAGGATTTTAAGCGTTTCTATGGAAACAAAGCAGTATCGTGAAAGCGGTTGTCACGGCTTGAATGTTGAACCTAAGTACCGTTTCCTTCCTTATTTGCTCCTCTGCTCGATGTTTGCTATGGGCAGACATTGCTGAGTTAACTCTTATTTTTTACGAGCAAGAGAGGGAGGAATATTAATGGAAAATATGCTAACTTTCAATAGTTTATTTCAATACTTTGATACATTTTTGAATAACATTCTACAAAAATAAATACTCTTAATTTATTGATTTTCTCTGCCTCATCACGCTTTCCTTAGGGTGTAATAATGGAAAGCTCTAAAATTGACGTCGTTTAATCTCGATTGTTTGCGTTCGAAGACTGAAGTGGATCGAATTCAATCCAGATGGATTTCATTCGAGTCTTCCTAAGAGTCAACGACCTGATGGAAGTTTATTACTCTCTAATTTGGAGATTCGCGTTTACACACACGTACACATTATATATGTCACATTAAATGGTATCCATACCCTTAAAATCAATAGTCATGTCTTTGGGGGTATTTGGGTCATATTAAAGAAACGTTTGACCTTGGGAGAGGTGAACGGGGGTGGTATAAATAATGGTAATTCGGTGTGGAGTTTACCATGGATCTGCCCTCGTTTTGAGGCCTTTTAGCTCCCAGGGGGTGAATGGAGGTTGCTTAGCATAGTTTTCGAACCACGGCTATCTATACAGCGTATGTATAACCAGTGGTAGACCTGGATTTAGACCCCGTTCGACGATTAACTACATTCAATGGGGCTTAATTTCGCTCATATCTTAAGCGGAGTCTCCAGCCGACTTGTGTAGCTCGGTGGGGCCTCTGTACATCGGTGAGGCCTGCGTACATTGGTGGGGCTTGTGTACACCGGTGGGTTATATAAAGAAAAAAAAAAGTGTGGCTTAAAATGACGCCATTAGGGTAGGGCGAAATAATGATTCGTGCAGAGCGTTTTAAAGAAATGCGGCAACTGAGGGACGATATTGAATGAAGAATAAATGGATACTCAACGGCGGCGACCACGGAATGATTAAACTCATTTTGATGCTTAATAAGTAAATATTAGTGTCAATCTTTGACTCCTAAGAGATTTAGAATTCGTGTGGTCGTATCAACGCTACCAAATAACATCCTATCCAAGCCTATTTAACTAATAAATCACAAAATTGCCTACTCTACTATTATTTTCACCATTGATCCTTCAAAATAATGGGGCCGTCATGTGTTGTACCCCCTCTTTCAGTTATAGTTCAACCTCTACCAGGAAATTCTATGCATATCCCCTCCTTAACCCCCTCCATGATCACCTTTCAAAGACTCTTTGATATAACTCATCTTTTACCCTATTTTCCAATCTTTTAACCTCACAACCCCTGTTAAATTTAGATACTTTTAGCGTCTTCGTCAAACAAACGTTGTCGACTCTTTTAACCAAAATTTCCAAATCCTTCTAAGCCTCAGCCTCAAAGTAGGACTCAGCCTACACCCTCCAAGACAGCAGCCGTCCATTATCATTCTGCTTCAAGCCCACCATTGCCCATTTGCAAACTATTCTCTTAACGCTTTGATTTTAATTATCCTGAGTCCTTGAGTCCATTGGGAATGATAGGCAATTACAAATGTTTATTTTCCTTTTTAACTCCCAGTTTAATCCTTTAGTCTGAGGAGGGATTAACTATTCCGCACCGATGCACAGAAATAAATATTTTTCATTGACTTTTCTTCTATACTACGAATGAAATTACTCCTTAGGGAAAAGTAGTGTAGACAGAAAGACGAATGCCAACGTCAGGCGAAGATGAAAAACATGCATTAATCTTCCAACCTTTTGTCTCACACTCGATACAACCTCTCTGATTGCAATAAATTTACAAATAAGAACATAAAAACAAAATCGTGCGAGGGCTTGGTTTAACGAGATCGGAAATACATTACTTTCAGGGTAAAAAGGGAAGTTAAGTGATGGAAGAGCAAAAGATTTATTGCAAACCATTAACACATATGTAACCATTCGGTCCATTTTTGATTATTTTTCTTTTCTTTTCTCTACTTCTTCAACATTATTAAGAATTTTTGAATCCACATCAATACAAACAAAGAACCTTAACAGCACTATCCCCTCCGTGTCATTGTCTCTCACAAGACTTCTCTAAAATGCAAGTCACTTTGTTCAGCTTTCCTCTCCTCCCCTTTTTTTTACTTGACTTTGGAAGCCAAATACCATCACCGCTTTAGTGTCTTTATATTTCTTCGAATTTTATTGATCTAATATATCATTATTCTTTGTCTTTTTAATCACCGTTTTTCAGTTTTTGTATAGTTTGATCTTTGCACTTCCCTTCCACAATTTCATTTTTGTTGCCATATTTATTTATTGAAGGACTTCTCGTGTATACACATCCTCTGCTTCTATAAATATGAGAGTATACAATTATAGAATACAGAATTAAAGCAGAAAAATAATAAAGATCGGAAAATTACATAATATTGGCTTTCTTCTATTATCTGCCGTATTTCCAGAACCCCAAAATAAGGTCCTGAAATATTTCTTAATAAAAAAGACCTTTCCTTCTCTCCCTTGGCTTCATTCTTAATCCTGTTCCCTCTGATTAATTCAAGTCTGTAATTAGCCCGGCTTATTTCGTCCACTCTATTATTATTCAAAATGTAATGAGGGGCATACATGAGAAATGAAGTAGGGGCAGTTTCCAAAAACGCGCGACCAGTTTTCCAGATTCTCTCTCAACTCTTCGCCGTCTTCCTCATCTAAGTTATATTTAAGTATGATGAGCCTTACCGAGAAAGAGGGGGGTATAAACTCTAGTTTCCCCCATACTCTTTTCTCCTACACCGGTGCTTAATAATGTTCCAACTCTAAACGAGCGATGAAAGTTTCAAATGGGATATTCAAGGCGGAGGGAAATTATTTCCAGCGAACAACTAGTCAAACTCTTCTTAGGATCGATCCATCTTGACTCGACCACACGGGTAATAACCACTACTTATCGAAGTTTCATTTAAAAAGTATAGTTTGAGGCGGTGGAGTTAGGTTCTTTGGGATCGTTTAGCGAAAGGGAGAGAAAAGACAGAGATGGAGGAGTGATGAAAAAAGATTAGTGGCCAAAAAGATCCGGGATTAAAAGAAGTGTAAAAGATAGACAAAAACTGAGTCTAGGAAGAAACATTCCTAATCTCCATAAAGAGATTTGCCCCAAGAATACCAAAGTAAGCTGCCTGGACGAGTCCTCATCCATCTTTTATCAAAGTTTGATGAAGATAAAAGACCAACTTCCTTGTTGTTTTTTATAAGGACACGCAAGAAAATGGCATTTTGCTTCCTGAGACTCCATGCTGAGTTTAGCTGATGCAAGAGTTTAATCTCACTATGGAGGAGCACAAATTTGTATTCATTATATGTGTTCTTGTTCGAATTTGTTCCTATAGGTTAGACCTCACGCCGGACGCAGAAATTTAAGATCGAACAAGTTTCGTGTTACCATTTATGTCATCGTAAATATTTTTCCTCTTCCCCACACCTGGGTGGGCCCAACAACGTGGAAAGTGAAGGGGAGGCGATATGGCATTGTCAATCGAAATAGGAATTTAGTGATAGAGAACTTAACATGAACTAAGAGTTTCCCCGTCGAGACAAAGTAAACATATCTTCTAACTTGGTCTATGGCTTAGCCAAGTGGAAACACCGCTTCCACAGCAAAGGTAAGCCGCATGTGATTAGTCGCCGGATGGAGTACAGATTCGGGTCTATTTCACTGGGATCGGCATCCGCTGTAGATATTCTTGGTTCGGATTCCACATCAATCACAACATTAAAACTTTCTACCAGATTTCTTAGGTAAGTAACTCCATTCGTTCTTCGCATGATGGGCGCATCGTCCCTCGTAGTCAGAAATCCAACGATGCATCCAATAGGCGTGCGATGACGTCATGAAAATATCACCCCAAACTAAAAACCTTCGGTTTCCTGACGATGAAATAATCCAATGAAGATAACGCTAGTATAATGGTAACTTTTTGGCTACTAGAGGAAGTGATTCATAAACCCTAACTGCATTTTCACTTGATTAAATCGTTAAATAAGTGGTTTATGAAACTATTATTATTTCGAAAATTAATTGGACTTCATTCCTTATTATATCAAACTAAGAAAAAAAAACATCTTAAAGATTTTCACAAAGATAAGACGCCCCTCCCCGAGAGGATTTATTTTTAAATGTAATTTGGCTTGGCTATATTTAAGTTTCATTAAAAATAATCCTTTAATCTTTATTTCCTTTAAACACACACGCGAGCTCATACACAGCCCGCTTCGAGGACTTTGGTCCTCTTATTCAGGGAAAAACAATTTCTTCACGGAATCTTGTCTTATTGTGATTAGTGGCTGGTAAAATTCTGGGTCAAGTTTATACTCAGAATTGGCCTGCACCTCTTTCTCAGGGTCATTGTCATTATTAAAAGACATCGAATTATGATCATCAATAAAAGGAATATTAACGGCATCGCTTATTGAGTTTGGGGACCTATTTTCGTTTTCACAGATTAAAGATGTAGACAAATTCATACTGGGATGGGATTCAAATTTGGGGGTTTCTTTATCGATTTTCAGCAGTGCTTTATCCTCTTTCAGATGAAAATTTGTGGGGCCGTTTTCGTTTTGGTAAAGCCGATTAATGAATTTCGGTTTATTTTTTCTTTCTCGTTTTAATTTGGTAGGGTGGGTAATAATTGGGTATCTCTTGGGAACAGCACCTGAAGAAGCTTTAGGTTGTACGCTGATATTCTCCATGACGCTCTCTAATGCATTACAGGGCGAAGTCTCATCACCATTTTGGAAGGTTCTCGGATCCCATGTAACTTGATTTGGGGGATATAATACTTCATTCTGAAGTGCAAAATAAGGTATATTTTGGTGATTTACGATTTCAGAATTTTCTTCTTGATTTACATCTTCATAATTAGTTAACTGAATCAGAGAAGGAGGAGTTTTGAAGATTAGAGGCCCTAAATCCGCAGCCATGAAGGCCTCGGAGGAATCCTGTTTTTGATGCCCAAAGAAATCACTTTGATGATAATCCTTTCGTAATTGTTTGGACATTGATTCTAAAAGACTTTTTTGCTCTTTAAATACTTTTCCTTTGTCCTCAATGATGTTTGGCTTCATACTTTCGTGGTTAAGAGGCTGATCATCAGGTAAATCCTCAGACTCTAATTTGATGAGATTTTCATTTCTGAGTTTGGAAGAATTAAGATTGTCACAACTTTTAGATAAAATTGTGGGACACGTCATTGTTTGCCCTTTGCTTATTACTGTGTTTGATGGAGGTTGGTAACACTCTTGAAGCAATCCTTGAGACTTGTGAAAGTTATTTCCTTGCTCCACTTCATTTGATTCAGAATTACATGTTTCTCTCATTTCATCAGCTTCTTTATTTTGAAATTCTTTAATCAATCCTCTCATTGAACTATCATAGATGGCATCTGTTTCTAAACTTTCAAGATGTTCTAACTTCCCCGTTTCGATTGTTTTGTAAAACTGGATTTTGGACTTGACTATTCCTGGACTCACCATTTCTACAGTGGGTTTTCCAAGACGAGTGTGTCTCTTGTAATTGGCACAACAGCATGCGCCCTTGCATGTACATTCTCTGTGGAGACTTTTATAAAGCTCTGATCTTTTGGTTTTAACGATGCCTCGCCCAATCGTAACACTTATCTTCCCTTTCGAATCTCTTTGTTTGATCTTGTTCGGAGACGAAGTGCCTCTCTTGGGTTCAAAGATATCACTCATCACCACGTCTTCGCCCTTGGACAATTTTTGAAATCTCTCCCTAGCCTTTCTAACTCGAATGATGGCCGAATTCCGCTTTTGAGACCCTCTCCTGAAGGGAAAAGATTTCTTTCCAATGTCAGTATCCCTCTGTGAGATAGAAACTCGGATAGATTTGTTTCTGTCCAAGTTCTTTTGTAACAAAGCCATCTCATAGGATGGTGGCAGAGGGCCTTCAATTGAAATTTTCGACGCCCTCCTTTGCCCTTTTTTACAAGCTCTTTTCTTCCGTTTGGGAATTCGAACGCCATTATGGGCAGAAGAATGGTTACACATTGACACGTTATTCTTAGGAACTGTGGCCTCTGGAATGACCCCGCTCGGACCTGATTCAGGATTGGAAGTTTGTGTCAAAGTCTCTTCATCTTTGGAAACACTAGGTACATTCGAATTGCAATTGACGATAACCTTCTGGATATATTCATCGATTGATGGAGTTACCGGCAGCGAAGGTCGTCTGACATGAGAAGTAACGTGGTCCGATGGGTCTTGATTTCGGACTTCTAATTGCTCTGAGCGAGCTGGAGGTTTTCTGCAAAAGAAATAACAATCCTAATCAGAAAGCAAAAAATATAAATAAACTGGAAATTGAGCTGTTAATGGGAACCTGATCCGTAGTAAGAGTATAAATACCCAGGAATTCGTTTTAAACATGTATTACCGAAGCGATAAATTCACTCAGCGTGATTCATTTGAATGTGTGTATTATATTTCCAAACCCAATTTCAATAACCCGACTATGATTTCCACAAATGATATAAAGTAATTGTTTAGAAATTTACCTGTTCTGAAAACGTGTAATATTATCCGTTATTAACTCAAAGATAGCATTTTGGATTTGACAAAGTTACTTTTCTTAATTAATTATATATTAGTTGATTGTGGAAAACAGGATTTTTCTCTCAGGGAAATCTTTATCTTCATCAAACTGTAGCCATGAGTAGTTCTCCATTGGAACCTAGCAATGCTAACAACTTTTTATAATATCTTACGAAAACTAATTACGAGGGGCGGTCAATAAGTTTTGAAATTCGGATATAAGGAAACGAGATATGAGGAAAAGTGTTTTATTATTTTTTATTATAACTACCCTCGACTTCAATGCACTTGCGCCACTTGTCCCTGAGGCTTCGAATTCCCGACAACCAGAAATCTCCCGACTGCTGTTCAATCCACTGTTGGACGGCGAGCTGGACATCTTCATCGTCCCCAATCCGGGGTCCACGCAGTGCAGCCTTGAGCTGGCGGAATAAAAGTAGTCGTTAGGGGCCAGATCTGTACTGTAGTGGGGATGGTTGAGCTCTTCGAATCCGCACTCGCGCAGGGCAGCTTGTGCAGCTCTGGCCTTGTGGACTTTAACAACGCTGAAGTCGATCATGGGGCGTGAGGTTTCGTGAGGTTTTTAGGGACCCAACGGGCAGGGACCTTGGCCATGGCCAAATTGTCGTGGATGATGTTGATAACACTTCCATGTGATATTCCAAGTTCTCGCTCAATTCCTTCGACTTTCACCCGCCGATTTTCGAGGATCCTCCTCTCCACACGGGCCACATTTTCCTCGTTGGTCACGTCAGACGGGCTTCCTGGATGGGGGTCATCTTCAAGGGACTCACGACAATGGCGGAACTCACTATTCAAGCGAGCAATGGTTACATAGGAAGGGGCGGTGTCGGTGTACACTGCAACTATGCGTTCATGGATCTCTTTTGCATTCTTTCCTTCCTTGGTCAATAATTTAATCACTGCGCGGTGCTCAACCTTCTCCATTGTTTAAAAATTTGTGACTGACGATCTGTGATCATCTACTGCTTCTTAAATAGACGAGGCAGGAGCGTGCGGCTGCAGGTCCTGACTTGTCATAACTTGTCGTAACACCCTCACAAACAGCCATCCCCCTACCTATGTTTTGCCCTACCGATTCGCAAAACTTATTGACCGCCCCTCGTAAGTGTCCTACGCAAGGTAAATTTGCAGTTTTCAATATATACCACGTTGATGGCTTTTTTATCAATTACAAGTTACTATAGCAGCGTACCTATAAACTTTAAACTAACCTTATCGAAAGAGGCCATTTCTCAGAAATATTTATCTTTAAGTTGGTTTTTAATTAAATCTGAAATATAATAATTGAGGAGCATTCTTTTTCTTTTTTATTGAAATTATATTTATGGTTAAACTGACCTAAACCTTTTTAACCCAAAATAATTCTCACAAAACTCAATTAACAACACAACAGTCACAAACAAATTGTCTTCATCAAATTGCTACATCTGGAGCAACTTACTACTAAGTAGAATAAATTTGATTCTTAATAACATTTTATACTCAGTAAATATTATTCAATAAAAATTTTTTTTAATATATATTTCACCCAATGTCAGCTTATACTACTAAATCCAAATCCTCGTTCTTGAGTTCCATACTTTCCACTATGCTTGCAATCCTTGTATATTAAATTACATGCCTGTAACCCGAAAGTCGCTATATACGCCAAACAAGTCTACAATTAAGATTTACAAGGTGTCCCGTTAGTCAGTACACATAGAGAACAAAAAATTCAATAAAACTTGAAATAATTTTGTATTTTTTTATTTTTCCCTATGGGTCCTGACTTAGGTGCCCTCCTGTAGATTGCTAAGAAATTGGGAGCACCACATAAAACAATATTCTCATTTCCATTCCAATATTCTAATCAATTAGACAGCAGGATCACAACCATCTTGTATATTCTGATTCTTTTCACTTCTCCTACCAAAATGACTGGACCTTAAAATTTTCGAATATACCTTAGAATTTGCGAATAAACATTAATATTAGCGAATGGATCTTAAAATTCGCCATAAAGATGGACGAGTCAATTCGTGGATTCATTAATGCATTTATTTTTGTTAGGAGGTTTATCTCCATATTTAGATAATAAAAATTCTATTTCACAGCCTTTCTTTGTAATATTATTTTATCCAATCCCTATATAAACTTTCAAATCCGAAATGAAAATATTTCTAAATTAGCAAATGTTTAAATGAATTTATGTGGATTAAGAAACACAATGTAGCTTAATAATCACAATTACCTCCATTTTTCATTCTATCAGCCACTACTTCGCCTCCGTATTTACGAAGGAAGCGGACGGTCAGGCTCCGAGGCCGGAGGTTCACCTCAAAGAGGGACAAAACCCCTTGCGAAATAATCTTAGACAGAAATGAATTATTAGCCAGATTAGGAAACCCTTAACCCGTATAAGTCTCCAGGTCGGGATGGCTTTCTTCCTAGAGTCCTCCGAGAAGTTAGTGAAGAGGTTGCGGGTAAGTAGGTAATGTGAGCTCGCGAGAAAGAGTGGAACGCCTGCGAAATAGCTTTCTCAGGAGAGGTGAGTGGTTCGAGAAGTGGCAGATGCCGTTTAACCTTGACAAATGCAAGTTAATTATCATCGGCCATGCTAACCCTCGGTAAAACTACTCCTTGCTAGGCAAACAGCTAGATACCACTGACCTTGAGAAAGATTTAGGCGTGCTAATTAGCAGTGACCTAAAGTTCTCCAAGCAGTGCCTCCAGGAGGAAAAGAGGGACCAGCGAATGCTGTAGTTCATAAAGAGACTCTTTCGCTTCCGAAATTAGCAGCTTGTTCTCGCCTTGTACAACTCTCTAGTCCGGTTACGCTTTGAATACGCTGTTCAATTTCTAGCCCCCAACCCAGTGTAAGGAGATTGAATGGCTGGAAAGGGTACAGGCCAGAGCCACAAAATTGATCCCTTCCCTTAGACATAAAAGTTATCAGCATAGGCATATGCAACGAGAACTGGAAATGTTCTCTCTGGAGATGCGTCGGTTAAGAGGCCAGCTTATTGAAACGTTTAAGATAATACGAGGAGTTGAAAACGTAGATCAGAGGGGGCTGTTCACTTTGAACGCAAATGCTACAAGTAACCGCGGATACAAACTGGAATTAACGCAGTTTCATACTAGCATTTGCTGCAACTTCTCGTACAAAATCTGCGGAACGTGCAACCGTCTACCGTCAGAAGTGGTAAACAGTTCGTCAGTCGAACAGTTCAAATCTCGACTTGAGGAGATTATCCACACCTTGGCTTAGATGGTACCACCTTGGTATAGATATTAGAGGCAAGTACGAGTAGATAGCTTTCAACTTTTATATAAAATTTGCTGATTGACTTCTTTTTCAAGGCACATTCAGGTATCGTTTCCACTTTCTGGCCCGCAAAAGCGGGTGGGAGAGGTGGGCAGGAAGAGCCTTCATCTATGCTATACTTTCTCTTATGCTATAGGTTAGGGCCTTTCTCAAAATACTACCCCCACGGTATGTTCATCAATGTCCTTTGAGGTACTACTTTTCCTTGTGACTCCTTGCAAGCACTGTCCCATATTCATTCCACCTTTTATGCTGCCTTTCAACATTTCTCACACTATTACAGGCTCGTATAACCTCTACACGAGTCAATTCACCCATTCCTTTTATATGGTCTGTATTTGGGGGAAGAAGAAAACCCATACTGCCCTACGGTGCGAGTCATAAAAGGTGACTAAGCCTGCGAAGCCACACCCACAAGGTTGTTAAAGTGTTATCGCAATACGCAAGGGCAGGAACGGGCGGGGGTTTTGCGGACTCTGACTAGTTAAGTCAGCTAATCCTTGTCAATGTGTGAACTGAGTAGGCGAGTAGATGTGAAGGGTATACGGAATATGGAATAGAAGGGAGTAGTAGTCAATGTGGATGCTTGATCTATGTGAAATAAACTTGAATGGAACGAAGAGTTTGTGTTGGATGGAGTAAGTGGAGTGCGATCACGTCTGGATCAGGGTGGTAGAGGTAAAGAGGGTCTGGCAGTCCATTTGAATGTGGAGCATGATGCAATGATTAGCTATAAATGTGTAAGGTCAAGAATTCTGTGGATGAATTTGAGATATGAAAGGGTGAATATGTGCCTGGTTGTAATGTATGGACATTGTAAAGATAGAAGTAAGGCTGAGAAAGAAATGTTCTGGAATAGGTAGTACAAGTAGTAAATGAAGTTGAGAATGGGTATCGGTTGATGGTTGTAGAAAATTAAAATGTACGAAAAGGTGAAAGAATGAAAGAAGGGATAACTGGAACTTTTGGTACACCCGGAGCAAATGGAAAGGGGTAGAAGATGATAAGATTGTGTTGAAAGAAACGCTTGTGTAGCAAACACCTTCTTTCGGCACAATGATGTGCATAAATACACTGATGTTTGACAAAGGAGAGGGAGAGAAGTTAAAAGTATGAGTGATTGGTGCCTAGTTCGAACGAATATGTTGCGAGATCGATGGTGATGTGAAATATGTATGAGTTATGACTATTTGACTCTCTGATCACATTATTGCGATGTGCAAAGTTGAAATTATTGGTACATGGATGAAAAGAAATGAGGAAGGTGAGAAAGAAGGTAGAATTAGTAGAAAAAAGTCATTGAATAAAAAAGAAAGAAGAGAGTATGTGAGGATGTTTGAAAGTAGAATAGAAGAAATATGTACGAGTATGGAAATTAAGAAAATTGGAACAAAATTAAGAAAGCAGTAATAAGTAGTGCAAATGTTGTGGGGTGAGAATTGCCAGAACTAAAAAAGAGGAAAAAAAATATCAATGGTGGAATGACGATGTGAAACGTGTAGTAAAAGACAACAAAGAGGTGGATTTTGAAATGCTTAATAGTGCAGATGAGGATGCGTTTGAATGCATAAAAGTAGCTGAAAAGGACAGTGAAGTAAGTCATTAAATAAAGTAGGAATGAAGAAAATTAACTAATTGGACAAACGATGAATGAGTATCCCGATGGAAGCAGGAAGCTAATCTGGATTGAAGTGATAAAGGTGAGAAAAATAGCTGAGTTAACATCAAGGAAAAGAATGTCAAGGTACTTGTAAGCAATGAGGATGTCCACAGTAGAATACTTCGATAATTTGTATAATGTGAGCATGAGAGATGATTCAAATATACATATGATTTGCTGTTTGGGTATAAATCAGGTGGTGTATTGAGTTATGAAAGAGATAAACTTGAAATGGTTTCTTAATTCTGTGAGAGATCTGTAAAATGGGAAGATAGATGGAGTATATGAGAGAGTCGCAAGATGGTAAAAGGTAGTGGTTATTCTTCTATGTAATCGGTAGGATGATGTTGTATAAAGGTAAATGGGATAAAAGTGAGGGCAACAATTAAATGGGAATAAGTCGTTTGAGTGTGGTAGATAAAGTGCAAGGAGGATTCTTATTGGGCGTTGAAGAAGGAAAACTGAAATATTGACAAGGGATGAACAGATGATGGGGATTAGAGCGGATATGGGGGCGTTTGGATCAAGTACTTTCACTGAGAGGGATAAGTGAAAAAGATAAGGGTCAAGATGTATAAAGCGCATGTTGTTTAATGAATCAGGGAAAAGCTTATGTTGGTGTGGATAGGGAAACATTATGGTAGGTGTTAATAACACTACGTAACAATCTTTTTCAAAAGTTTTGTTTATTAGGACTTATCTACTGTTTATTAATCAATTTTTTGCATCGATTCCAAAAAATATTATGTTTTCGGCTTATCAACCGTTACAAAAATACTTTGATTTTTATATTATTGAAAATCGCACTCTAAGATTACACCTTGGGGAAGATTGCTTTTATAAAAACCGGATGTAAAACAAAGAAATCTCTAAAAATAGATAAGTAAAAATTGAGGTAATATTTGAAGTCAACGCTAAAAAAAAAACAAATAAAAATATAAAAAAATGTATATAAACAAAACCATTGTTAAGTATTGTGATATACCGTGTGAGTGGTAAACTATTGGATTGTGTGACTATTATCCATGTTTGAAGTAAGGTGTGAGTTAGAACGAAAGATAGCCGGATAAAGGGGTTTGACTTACATGGGCGGTGGAGGGGGGTTAAGTCAAGGTTGTGTGTCATCGCCATTGCTTTTTAATATCTTTATGGGTGGAGGACTGAGAAAAGTATAAAGGGAAATGAAGGAAAGCGGGTGTGAGATTTATGAGAAATGCGTTCTACCTATGTTGATATCTGCTGATGACCTTATGGTGTAGCTGCAAGTGAGAGAGATTTGGTAATGCTGATTGAAGCTTACGACGAAGTGAATGCTGAAGGCTTTAGTGTGGAATGTTTCAAAAAGCTGTGTGAGAGGGTGGTGGTATGAATGTCGGTATATTGGAGTGAGGCTATTGTATGGAGGATTGCATTGTGATATACCGTGTGAGTGTTAAACTATTGGATTGTGTGACTATTATCCATGTTTGAAGTAAGGTGTGAGTTAGAACGAAAGATAGCCGGATAAAGGGGTTTGACTTACATGGGCGGTGGAGGGGGGTTAAGTCAAGGTTGTGTGTCATCGCCATTGCTTTTTAATATCTTTATGGGTGGAGGACTGAGAAAAGTATAAAGGGAAATGAAGGAAAGCGGGTGTGAGATTTATGAGAAATGCGTTCTACCTATGTTGATATCTGCTGATGACCTTATGGTGTAGCTGCAAGTGAGAGAGATTTGGTAATGCTGATTGAAGCTTACGACGAAGTGAATGCTGAAGGCTTTAGTGTGGAATGTTTCAAAAAGCTGTGTGAGAGGGTGGTGGTATGAATGTCGGTATATTGGAGTGAGGCTATTGTATGGAGGATTGCATTAAAGATCATGAGTGAGAGCAGTGTAAATGGAGAAGATGAGAGGCCTGTTTGGTGTGCGAAAGCTAAATAGGTCATCCCTATTTATTGTGTGAGAATAGGTGTGAAGAATAATTGACTAAAAGTGTTCTAAAGTGATGTAGATGAAAGAAGAATAAATGGAAATAGACGTGTAAAGAGAATAAAAGAAAATATTGGAGTGGGAGTCAGGGTGTAAGAAGGATTGGAATACCGCGTAAAAAGGCGGGTGTCCTCTGTATGGGACAGAGGACGGGCTGACCAATGAGGAAGTGGCTCATATTGTGTAGAAGAGAGTTTGCTAGATGGTGTGCTTGGAGAATACGATGAAGGGTCAAATCCTGACTGGGTGAGATCCTACAACACATGCCACTCCATCACTATAAAGAACCTTCCATCTGGCCAAGCTATTTAAGTGGTATAAATGGTGTTGGAGGGGCAATATCTTTTACTGGCGTTTAAACGAGCCGACGCTACTTGGTGTGGAAACTGGTAGATGTAGAAGCCTTGAAGTCTTCTATCTCTAAGCCACTTGAGAACATTCACAGCTCTGCTCACACCATAAATACATTTATACATTCTTTCCATATTCTAGCTATCCTCATCACACCCAACATCCCTCTCAAATTGTCCATTTGCGCTGCACTCACTCTTGATTTTCCTAAACCCATAATACATTCAAACTCTATAATGAAAACTTTTCGCACACCCCTAGAGTTTACCTCCATTACATACATTCTCAGAACTTATCATAAGGCCTCCCTCTCAACACGATTCAGCAATTTCTCCAGATCCAGAAACGCAACGCACATCTTATATTCATTATTTCTTGATTTCTAATCTAACTCGCTCAACACACCAACGATCTATACACACAGCCCACTCCAAATCGACCTTACTCCACCATATATTCCTGCAGTTATCTTTTTTATACTCGCAGTCAAAACTTTGCCTATCACCTTGCCAACAAGCCTCAAGTTCTTGCATTCACCATTCTCCCCATTCCCATACATTTTGGTACAATCACAATTCTCTTCCACTTCTCCATAGCTGTGACACTTTTAAAATCCTTACAAAACACAAGACTCCCTACATAACACACCCATTTTTTTATAATATTAGCTCTTACACCATTTTCAGTGCGTTTTAAGTAAATCGATACAAAGTTGAAAGTTACCTAAAGTCCAATGACCGCGCAAATATAGGTTAATTGACCTTGGTCAGACTCAGTTATAGATTAGCTTTCATACCATAACTGCATACTTGGTTTCTTGTGAGAATACCAGCTAAAATCGAAGTGAATTTGTTGAATTACCTAGAAAGGGCAGTAAGACGAGGTTGAGAATAAGGATGAATTGCCAAGGGTCAGGCATAGCAAATTTCCTTCCCTTTTGATAGTTCTGGGCATAGGTGGGCGTTATCGCGATAACGATATCAAGTTTTCGGTTATCCAACTTTTTTTCCGCGTTATCGATTCATCGGTATCGCTAATACTTTTGGTTCCAAACTAGCGATAATCGATAATTTCAGTTTTTGGTTCCAGTTTAGCACAGGGGCGAACCGCGCGTGCCTTGAAGACAGAAATAGGTAGGTCCGAGCTGGGAGGATGATCCTCAAAACCTATGAGAAGATGAAGGAGAGCCTAACCAGGTAAGAAACTAAGAAACAGTATTCAAATATTCTTACTATTGTATTATAAAATAACGCTACATATAGTAAATAATCAATATTGTATTATAATTTTGGATTTATTGGTTATCACCTTATCGGGCGATAAATGTATCGGCAGTTATTGATTATCGGTTATCGCCGATAAGGTTATCGTTATATCAGTTATCGTGATATACTTTTTCGTTATCGCGCCCACCTATGGTTCTGGGCGTGGTCAGCAGTGAGGGCTACGTTATGCCTCCTTACATCTTCACCCATGGTCTTAAGTTCGATGTATTGAGCTCCTGAAACTATAGTAAAGCTTTGAATGGACTTATTAGCCGAGTGAAGGCCTTATGTTTTCCAGCAGGACTCTACTCACGCACACAAGGCAAGAGAAATACCGGCAAGGTTGTTCAACAACGACCCGCACCAAACTTGTGGCCGCTTAGCTTCCTTTACTGTGACCCTTAGATTATTTCGTGTGGGGCGTTGTTGAGAAGGATACCAACGAGGCTTCTCACAACACTAGAATCTCTGAGGGCCGCCAAAGTGGAAGTAAAGTCATCCATTCACAAGAACTCCCTAAGCAGGGCATGCAACCAGTTCAGGTCCCACCTGGAGTAAATCATAAGAGGAAATGGTGGTTATTTCGAATGACTTCGCAACTATGTATATCGTTCTATTTCTGTGTGAATTCTCATGAGAATATGTTGCCTCGTTTGGTACAAAACTTTTTTTCTTTTTCCCGTGTACAATTTGTATTAATTTACCTGAAATTACCTGTACTCAAGCTGCTTTTCCACTTTTTAGATATCTAAAAGCAATAACAACATGCTTTTCATTCCCACAAGCAGAAACAATACACCGTTTGTATCATCTAAGCCAATCCTATTCACACACGATTATTCTTGCACAACCATATTTTAAAACACATCAATTTAGTCTCGCCATTTCCTTTTAACTTGCTTATCGATCACAAATCCCTTACCATTTTTACTCTTGATATTTGCACAATTAGTTTTATGTAGCTATTTCTCCCTTTATCACTTTCTGATTAATTGTAGCATAATTAATTATATTATTTTTGCTTTCTTGTATGAATTCCACATAATTACCGGTATTGACTATTTCTTATGTTCCTACCATTAATATTTAAACTATACCTTGTATGATATCACCGATATTATCTTGCACTCCAGTCACTTTTCCATTTTTCACATTCTCCGCTACACATTCACTTTTTATAAATCATATGTTTCTTGACCATTGACATTTTTTTTAGCATACTGGCAAAACTTAATTTACATTTGTTTCAATTTCACCGACAATCCTATCATATAAATGCTCAACAATTCTTTTTAAATACTCTTAATTTTTACTTTATTCTCAACTCTACAGTTTCCACTGATTATACCGTGTTGGGTTATGCACTTTCCTATACAGAAACATTTGTCTGGTGAGATAGAAATAGAGAGAGAGTATAACGAATTGATCATGTGAAGTTTCAGCACTCGCTGCTGTTTCCCCAACTCCTATAAAGACCAATGCCTAGTTTTATCTGATTTGGCAAAAGTTCTTTGCCACAATTCGGCTAATATAGTCCAACTCCCTTTCTTGAAACGAAGGTTGAACTAGAAGTAATTTGCAACACTATTTTATTAGGAAAAAATACAGCTTTCACAAAATGAATTGAAATCGTGAATGAAAGGTGAGATATCTCTATTAACGCGAGAGTTAATATTTCTGACCAAGTATATTGAGAAATGTTAGATGAAGTGAATGAGTGGACTTAGGTGAGTTACAAGTTCTTCCTTAGTGAATTTAGCATCATGAAGTTATTGGGATAGCGGGTGACAAGACGACGAATTAGTGCGGGGATCAAGACTATAACTGTCCTATTGTGTGTGCGTCCACAAAGGAATACCTGATGAAGTAAACTGAGTGGACTGAGGTGAATTTAAATTCCTTCCTCGGTGGATGGAGCTGATGTGAAAACGAATGGGAAGACTTGTCCTCCCTTATGTGATATTGTATATTGTTGTATTTAAGTATGATGAGTCATCGCCACATCGCATTCCTGTTAATTCCCCTCCCCCAGGTAGGGTTTCTTTGATAAGGTGTAATAATTGTACTAAGTGTTACCACCGAGAAAGAACTCCAAGTACGTTTAAAACAACATCAGGTATCTAGGCTTAATTTTGCATATGTCCAATTGGAATAAAGCAATCAATTGGAATAGCGCCAATCCCAGAAATAGATATATCTCACCTTTCATTCACGATTTCAATTCATTTTGTGAAAGCTTTATTTTTTCCTAATAAAATAGTGTTGCAAATTACTTCTAGTTCAACCTGCGTTTCAAGAAAGGAAATTGGACTATATTCTCTGAATGCAAAGATTACGTATCCATAAATATTTTAGAATCATATGTATTGAGACTTTTCCCAATTTTAATTTGAATCGCTGGGTTATTTTCGTTAGATCCCATTATCACATCGTAGATCAGGTCTCAAATTAAGATTGACCTTTATTTTGTTTTCCTTATTTAGGGTTTGAGGGTAAGGGAGGGCCATCCTTCTCTTCTATATAATCTCATGTATTCTCCATCCTTGTTCATTCCTTGAAAAGATCTTCGGGGATATAAACGAAAACGCTCAAAATCTTCTTTTACTTTTTCTTGTTTTTTTTATAGTTGTGACTCACAAGCCAATTTAAATGGGGAAAAAAGAATCTTGAGGATTTTTTTTTCTGTATTTAAAAAGACTTTGGATAGAACTTTCGGGGGGGTGGGGGCATTCAGACCCGAAAATAATCATACATTTTAAAAATAAATATAAAAGAGGAAATTATTAGGAGATCTGTACTGGAAACTCTATAAAAGTGCTTAGAAAAATACGTTGTTGCTAAAGCCGCATAGGACGTTGGCTAGAGACCGAAGGTCTTCCTCAGAAGCGCAAGCTCTTCCTGTAAAGCGGAGTGGCGAAGCCGCTCCTCTTGTATCTCCTAATAATTTAGTCTTGGTCTATTTTCTTCACATCGATGCTTATATCCTAGGCTTAAAGGAGAGAAAAACTTTTAGCGGAATTCTTTTAAATACGGAATATACAATGCCTACGATTGTTGTTTTTTTCATCTAAATTTGCTCTAATAATTTCAATTTGCTTTACGAGCTACTAGGGAGCCAGTAGTTATTTCTTCCTGATAAAGATTAAAATTGAAAATCTAGTTTGAAAACAAATTCGATCAAACTTTCGAAAAAAAATAAAAATAAAAAAGCAGCCATGCCTAAATTTTAATAAAATATCTGAATTTCTTCATTTGTAATTCCTAAATTCCAAAACATTTGATAATCATAATTATTTGTTTTGAAGATCACCATTTTGTTTTGTTTTTCAAACTCTAAAGGAACTCTTAAAATTAACTTGGATGAAAACTTAAAATATACCTAAATCAAAACCAAATTAAGAAAAAAAACTATCTATTATTATTCGAAACCGCCACCAAATCCTGTTCTTAAAATATATTGTTAGGGAATAGTCTCAAAACATTCGGCTCCAGCTCGTGTCCGAACATGAATTTCTGGGTCATTTATCCGGTCTCTTGGGCTGATTTTGTGCCCGATGAAGGGAGAAGGTCTATTCTGGGAAAGAAAGAAGGCCGGAAAGAAAACAGAGACAATGGCAGGAGGAATTTGTTTGGGGGCGATCGTAGCTGCGCGACGGCCACGCGTGCGCACTTGGCCATTGGCCAGTAACGCGTCCACTGCGGCTCTCAAAACATTGAGACGTGCGGTTTCGGCGAGGCTGGTAAAATTATATATATATATATATATATATATATATATATATATATATATATATATATATATATATATATATATATATATATATATATATATATATATGTGTATATATATATATATATATATATATATATATATATATATATATATATATATATATATATATATATATATATATATATGTGTGTGTGTGTGTGTGTGAATAATTGAGAGCACGCGACTTATGTCTGTCGATCTTGATTTTTCTATTTGACAGATGCATTTTGATACATTTGTATCATCTTCAGAGACAACGTAAAGATATGTCACAAGGAATAGGTTTATATATTATAGTAATTGGTTAAGAACCTACTAACAAACAGATATAATAATAATAATATGTATTTATAATTTTATAATGCACCCTTCAGGGCTGTTAGCCTTCCCAGGGCGCAGATTGATTTCTTCTTCGGATAGGTAAGAGGCTGTTTTGCTGAAGGACGCGAGCTCCTCTTCCCACTGTGATTGAGGCATTGGAAAGAATAAATTAAACACTTATCTTCAGTCGATCCCTTCCTCTCGCACTCAGAACTACTCCATGAGAATTTAACTGTATGTTTAACTTCGGTTGTGTTGCTTGTATATATATAGCTTAGAGAAGAATAATTGGCGTCGATTTGAGGCAGAATCTAATAACTTCTTCTTTTCCTCCATCATTTTGTGTTCTGATAAACTCCGTATTTTTCTCTAGTGTGTGTTTTAAGCACGCAATTATTGAGGTGGTATGTTACTTTTCTCGAGAGTTTTGTTTCAGTCATTTCGATATATGACTGGGGTAGGAGCTCATAGCCCCCTAATTTACATTTATACTCATACATAGACCAGCCAGTGGCTTCGTCCCTTTACCCTATGGGGGGAGCTTGCGCTTTGCTACTAAGATTAAAATTTAAAATAGAAAAAATCAGCCATAGTTAAATTTTTATAAATTTTCTGAACTTCTCCAATTATAATAATTTTAAAAAGGAACTCTAAACTAAATTTCCCCCCTTTCAAAATATCACGTTGCTAAAATATAGTTATAGAAGAAGATATATAAAAATAAATTTTCTGAATTTCACCATTTGTAATTCTTTGGGTTTAAAAAAATTCACAAAATTTATTTCTGAACTGTGATTAAAAAAAACATAAGTCATAACCAAACTAAGATGAAATTATTATTCAAATACTCCCCTTCTTAAATTATAGAGTTAGTGATGATGATGATGCTGATGATGATGTGTGCGTTGTTTGGCTTCTGGAATAAGTCTAGGGTTTTTTTTCATAATACTCGTAAGGCTTGATTCCGTCTAGTTTAATAGTATACAGTTAAAGCGACCATTTGTTCGGTATTTTTTGGTTGTATGCATCGGTTAATAATTTCCTGTATTACTATTTCGTATGTTTGGTATGTTGTGGTAATAGTGTTCTTTATAAAAAAATTATAATCTTTCTTCGTATATATTTTGGGTGTTATGAGGCTCTGTACACTACCATCGGTCTTTTTTACTTCTTAGAACAGACTTTACATCGTGGTTACTGAATCAATTGTTAACGAGTACCTGGATGGCTATACCAAGTTATTTATGTGTTTCTTTCCATGTTGTGCAGTGGGTGAAGGCACGATTGATATAAGGGTTAATTATGTTTTTTTGTAGCGTTCTACTCATTCACATTTTACATTCATGCAACGTCTTGGCTTCGTAGCTTTAACGTATACTTTGTAATGATAACTATCTTGTCATTAAGGTTTGTGGTTAGGATGTTTAAAAATGGTAGTTGTTTGTTTTTGCTTCGTTCAATGGTATGTGAAGAACATTCTTTAAATCTTTTCAGTTTATGTATTGCTTATTCGGATTGCACATCAATTATATATAGTCTATGTACCTACAGTTTATATGAGACCTAGGTACCATTGAGAAAACTCTTTCTTCGGCAGCTCCCATGTAGAAGTTAGAGAAAAGAACTCCTAAAAGAAAACTCATAGTAACTCCATCCACTTGAAGGTACATGTAAGCGTTCGTTCCATAGAAAGGGATTTCAATAGGTACCGGCTTACAGAAGCTCTAGCTTGGATATATTGAATCTAGAGTAATTATTTGTGAGTCATTCTTTGCTAACGATATAGGTTCTATGGGGCCAAGTACCGAGCCGATAGAGTTTTCTTAGAAAAGAAAGAGGATACGCAACAACAATATGTACCAGGATATTTTACTTTGGGACAACGAATTTCCGACTTAGTTTATTTGACAGATAACTTTCTGTTAGGCCACAATTGTCCCTACTTGACGTCATGGAAATGATCAAGGTGTGAAATTTGAAATCGGCTAGTTTAGTATCTTCTCCATTAAAGCGAGATTAAATATTGATAATGAAAGAAAAGCCATCAATCCTTGCAGGAATGAACGCTCATAACAAACCTCGAAGATGACGGAGCGTTGGGCTGCCATAGGACAATTTCGTTGTTTTTGTCAAGGTCAAGGGAAGGATGACGAGTTCGTTTGGGTTTTCTTGGGGCCTCCGGTGTGTTGTGACTGAAGAGATCACCCGAGATCCCTGAACCAACGTTAGCCCCTTCAGCACTAGCGATCCTTCCTTCACTTTCCTGGTTCACTGAATCCTTAGGGATATCGGGAACCCAAGCCGTTCTGCCTCCTGGTCGTCGCACAAGCTGAAATGTAAAGATTTGTACACTGATTAGTAGATTAGAGTCGATTTCTAAAATGATAAATGGCTGTAAAATCAGATCCATAGTTCGAATCTCACGTCAAATTTCAATTATCAATGAGATGGGCATCAAATGACGCTACATTTAATTCGAATATACTACGAGATCACATTTTAGACTGTTTAACAGAGGAACGCGATCATACGATACTAGTTTTTTGCGACTTAAAATTCTTAAGACATTATAATCAAGTCGCAAAGCGGCTAAACTAAATTCTAAAATTCTAGGATCCACTGCCCGTTATTTAAGTCAATCGTTCAACGGGTTTTGTGTAAGTTACCCAACTCTGAACACCTTTTGCTTGTGCAGAATTTCGATATATTGAAAATCACTTCACGTCGTTCAACATAACATATTCTGTAACTTCGTAACCTACCATACGAGGAAATATTTAATCGCTAAACTTACTTTCTCTCAAGGATTGGTGGCTTGGTGGTCAGATGATCGATGTGATTAAAATCCTAAAAAGGCTTGTAAATATTACTTTTGTATCATTCTTCGAACAAGCGCCTGAATGTAATAACATAACTGGTTTTAATGTTAATCTGAAACAATTTCAGTCAAGTATCGTGGCAAATTTCTTTATTAATAAGATAACATCAATTTGGAAGTCTCTCCCAGCATTTGTAAGTAAAAATTCCTCCATTAAATAGTTCAACAATGGATTAGAAAAGCATCCATTGAATCTATATGAGGGAGTACAGATACAGAGAGAAAATACTTATTTTAATGATGCAATCGTAGGGTCTGAAGACACGAGAAGCTCCTAAGGTAAGTAATATGAAACAAATGTTTCTTCTTCTCTAATTTTAATGTTCCTATCTTCGTCAAGGAAGAGGCTAATTAGCTTTTATCTAGAAGTAATGAGGTAAAAAGAGATTGACAACAGTCTGACGTTGATTTAATTATTTAGATCACTTCTCTCATAATGTTCAAGACTTCTACATCTACCTGTTTCTCACAAAGTGGCGGCGACGACGCTCAATCCAAATTTAACTGCCCGTCTCTCTCATTCCCTTTATCCATCACCCATCATTTTACCCAAGTGAAGCCCCTTATTTGGAATGATGTGCTAAGTGCGGAAGCGAATCTGTCAACCCTAGTTCATGCTAAGACAGAAGGACCCAGCATTCCCTCTCACGACCTCCTTACTACAGATCTATCAGACCAGTCAGCACTTTCACTCTTAACTACGCATTCACATAAATCAATTACC
The DNA here is from genome assembly GCA_963969495.1 of Ceratothoa steindachneri. Classification (NCBI taxonomy): domain Eukaryota; kingdom Metazoa; phylum Arthropoda; class Malacostraca; order Isopoda; family Cymothoidae; genus Ceratothoa; species Ceratothoa steindachneri. The sequence goes on from OZ018324.1 coordinate 171,452,493, forward strand.
ACCCATCTTTCTTACATGTCAAAACCACCTCTCTCATATCAATCATCCCACACACATGATCTTTACTGCTTCCATACTATAGTTTAACTCTCAACCACCAACGTTGGCACCCACATAATCTCATGCCGCTTCTTAGTACATTGCACGCTCAAACCTTCACCATTCACCCATGCTCCAATTGTCACCAGAGATTATCATACTATTTCAAATATTGTGGTCGTCGCACTTTGCTACTTTTGTACTATTCTCATTTGCAATGCATCCTAGATACTTCAAACTTCACACTTCTTCGAGGGGGCACACCAAGGGCTCAAATATCATTCTACCATCTCATTCTCACCACCAAATACCATTACCTTATCTTTTCTGCCTTCCCTTCTAGCCTCCTCCTCTCACACATCCTGTCAAAATTTCGATCATTTCTAAATCCCCCTCTCTTTGTTTGTTTATGTTTTATGTGCGTGAACTCTTAAGGTCATAGGCACCCATACATCCTTAGTACTTGTTATAATGCATCTCTATCTATACAATCAATAGTTTTCTCCAGATCTATAAACCCAGCATAAACTTCACATTTCTTGTCTCTTGTTTTTCTTAAGCTAGCTTTCTTAGTGCAAATACTAGATCCACACACACCCTACTCATTCTACCTCACCTCCCTACTAGTTCATCTTTCTTATGCAGTTAATCTTAAGTACAGAGGAATTTCAAATTGGTATTGTGTATTTACCTATATAAATTTGACAGACTATACAGCGCCAATAAAAAATATATTTCCTGTATACTGTGTAATTATAGTGAATAGAAATATGTGGATATAGAAGTAAAATCACGTGATTCCTTCCATTGTTCTATAGGTAATTTATATAATCTTATTTTCTTAATTATATTGAACTGAGAGGAGATACATCTCGCAGAGCTCCTCACTGAAGTCAATGATATTAAAAGGGATATAATTGGCCTGTGTAAAACGCGTTGATTTGGGTAAGATTACTGAAACAAGTGAGCATCACTGACTCAACCACAGAAGGAAATGAATACCACAGGCAGCATGGAATTGGATTCCTGATCCATAGAGAGTTCAAATAAATGGTAATAGAGTTTTATGACATATCGGAAAGAGTTGCTCACGTAAAACTAAGTCTTTAAGAGGTACAACCTCAAAATAGTCTAAGTGTACTCAATGAGATCTGCTAATACGGAGGAAGAATTATATAGATTCTATGATGACATCAGTACAAACTTAAACAAAGACAGCCTATTTTAGCATCGTCACTGAAGACGTTAATACAAAGTTGCCTAAGGTAATGAGTCATGCAAGGGAAAGTTCTCGCTAGAAGAAGGAGATGAAGGTGGACAAGATATGGTTGACCTTACACTGGCCCTAAACCCTCATATTCCCAATATTATGTTCATCAAGAACTAGCAGCAAATATTGACTTGTAGAAGCCCAAAGTATGAGATGTACAATGAAATTGATTACATGCTGGTCGACAAAAAGAAATCAATGTCTGATATTTCCAAGTCATGAATAAAATCAAAATCAGTAACTACAGGATGATCAGATGTAGGATAAAAATTAACATTCAGAAAGAGAGAATAAGCAATTCCAGTGAATCCCTGTAGGAGACCTCTTTAAGGGTTCAAAAAATAGGGTCCGATTCTCGGTCAGGAGTCAGACCCAAAATGTGGACCGCTCTTAGGGTTGAGCTCAGATAGGTAGGGTGACCAAGGAGAGTGCACAATTCGGAAGGTAGGTAATATAGAAGTAGGACTGATACAGAGGCTCCTCCCACTAGTGGAGACTATGAAGTTTCTCCACAATCGGAGGATCTTTTTTAAAGATTGTCCTTTAAACTCACACCGAACGGAATGAAGAGATCTCAGCAGAAAGTAGTGCAAATAATATTTTCAGACCTAGAAATTTCACTCATCAAATGTATAGAGAGTCTCTCAGTTATTTGTCCGGAAAATAAGGACGTAGTTGCTTTCATCAGTGGAAGTATCGCATTCAAAAATGAATTTAGAAGCCACAATACCCCCAACAAATCACGGCTAGCAGGAGCTCATCTTCCAAAAGATAGAGTTCTGGGCTGGGGAATATTCATGTCAGGAACTAAAAGAAGAACAGCAGAATAGGCAGCATTTCATTTACGAATCTACTGAAATGGCTTAAAGATCATCGAAAAAGGACTTCTCGCATTCAGCATGAGAATTCCACCCGCCCACATACAAAGAGACGCCTTCACAAGCATAAAGATATGTTTCAAATGTTATGCCATGGAGAATCACACGATACAAAATTGCCCTAAACAAAACCTGGTCATCTGTTCAGAGTGCGAAACAGAGGGCCTTTCGTAGCGCAACTGCAACAACTCAGTGAAAAGATGCATTAACTGCTAATGGGGGTTAGGACAGAACTATGGATATAATGTGTCAGAAAAGAGATATTATCAAGAGGAAAGAAACTAAGATAAACAGGAGTAACGGTAACGTGAACAGCAAGGGCCGACAATGCAGAATAATATAAATGGAACAATCAATATAAAAATACTTACGCGCATAATACACGCCTACGTAATTAATAGTGCAAATCTGGGCAGTAATTCGACTACAGTAAACAGGATGCTACAAGAAAATGGTCTCGAACCAATGAAATTCCCCAAGGAGGTCGATTCATCGGCCATATGTCACGGAAAACACAAATCAAGAGATAATCGAAGAGGCAAAGGGACATGAATAGACAGTAGAAACAGAAGAGGACACAAAAAGCGAGGAAGCAGATACAGAAAATACCTCCAATGACACAGCAAGAATGTACACGGGTTACTCATAGGAAAACCTAAAGAAATAGGAAATTTAAATCCGTCAAGAAAAGAAGTCCATCTCCAAGAGATAGATCACCCGAAGTACCCTCAAACAGAACCAGCAGAGGGAGACCCCAGGGAAAACGAAAATAAAATAGAATGAATTACGATACCTCATTTTAATGGATAACACAACACACGTTACACGATTAAATGAACAGAAATGGACAATTGGAATGCGAAAAATGAGAAATTAAAAATACTACAAAGTAACACATACGGGTGGAAATTATGTACTGAAACGTATTCAGAAATATTGACTCAAATATTATACTAATATCAGAACATGGAATAAACATAGAAAACGAGGAAATAAAGATATGGAACTACAATGTTTTTAATATCCCAAGAAAGGAAAAATGGCGCCACAACCGGGAAAAACGTTGAGGAATGTATTCCGTCACCCTTAAAAGCTTAAGAAAGAAAATGGGAGATTTAAAAACGGAGAAAATAAGGAAGAGTATTTTAAAAGATATATGAATGTGAAAGAAAGGAGTGGATTCGAATCGGTGTCATCAGCGGGTTTTTTATTTGTGAGTTACTTAGTGTGTTCATCGGTATTATTGGGTAGAGGAGCTTGGGGCGAACTAAGGCCATGTATAATTTTCTTTTATTTTTTCCTTGATAGGTTTCGAAATCTGTGCAGGGCTGACAAGGTTATTTTTGCCTCGTTGATTTTATGCGGTAGATGGCAGATATGCCCAGTTGTTGTCAGTTTTAGACCGAGGATAGGTCCTTCTGTGAAGTATGGATATGCCTCTCCATCTACTCGTACAGCGGCTGTTTTTCTTCTGTTTACGGGTATCAGTTTGAATTCGTGTTTGTTTGTTTTAATCTTCGTTCGTAGTCATTCAGATTTTTTATCTCTCTTGCTGTTCTTTGAGCTACGTTTCTGGGGTTCTTCCTGTCGCTTATGATTATTTGTGTGATGTCATCCGCTAATTGGATGTAGATCGCACATTCGTAAGTTGGATGTGCAAGTTCTCTGGTGTACACTGTGTACAACGTTGGAGAGAGGTAACCTCCCTGGGAGACACTCACTTTTAGATTGATTGGGTCGCCCGTTTGGCCGTTTATTTGTAGTATGGCTTTTCCTTTCGTCCAGGTAATTGCATAATGTTTTACAAAGGTTTATATCCAAATTAAAGCTACAGATCTTGGCTTTTAGGCCGGGCAACTACACCTTGTCGAAGATTTTTGCAACATCACGGAGTATTATGTCTACCCGTGTTGTTGTGGGTTGCAAAGGTTATTTTCAGTAAAGTGTTTGAATAACCTTTCATTTAGGAGCTTTTCTAGGACTTGGTGTTTCGGTTTGCCCGGCTTGGGTAGGAAGATCATCTTTGCCGTTTTAAATGCTTGGGGAAAGTACCTAATATTAAGGCAGGCATTGAATATCTTCACTATCGATTCATTTACATCTTCAGGAGCATTAGTTAGGTGTGATTTCGTTATGCCGCTTTGACTCGGTGCCTTGTTTTTGAAAGATTTAATGGTTGTTAGGTATTCAGCCATTGTTAAAGCCATTCCTTCCCCCAAGGGGTTGCGTCTTTCCTCGTCGACTTGTCTGTACGGTGCAATGCGTTCTTGTTGCGTTTCTAAGGTTCGTAATATTTCCTCTTCGTATTCTCTATCGTATTCTTGATTCTCCTCTGGTGATATAGAGAATATTTTCTTCCAATGTGTTTGGAAGTGTTCCTGGAGCTCTTCGTCTTGTTGCACTTCTTGGCCCTATATTTTCAGCTTTATTTTTTCGTTTGGCTGTGATCCTCGTAGTTTCCTGCATTCTTTCCAAAATTTCCTCGAATCTTTTTCTATAACCATTTTTTATATTATGTGGTTCCTGACAAAGTTTGAATTTTCTTTAATAAGTGTACCTATCTACTTTCTGATTACGGTTAGTCTTCGGTACCTTTCCATTATATTTCCCAATTATATAATTACTTTTGTTAGATTATGAAATTCTTCCATTTTTCCCTGTATCTCTTGGTTCCATCTAGGTGCAGGTAGAGTTCTGTACTCTATTATTGGAGTGTGTATTTTGTCCACCTCACTGATTTTTTTAATGAAAAACAACTTCAATCATTTTTAAGTAAGCAATTCAAAGATACAGATAAAACGAAAAATAATCCTGAAGCAGTAAATAACATCAAACTGTATTACAGAAATCAGATGTCTACGGCCTATAAAATAGACAAAAAAAACACCATGGAGATTGTTAACCGTAACATCAAGGTTATTAATCAAATGGACAAAATTTAACTTATTATATACTATAAAACGACAAAAGTTAACAATCTCCTTATAAAAAACAACAGCTGCCAAAACTCCTTGAATCTAAAGTCAAACAACATAGTTTACGAGTGTTACTGCCCCAGGAGGACTGCAAGCTTCATAATAACTTAAAATATGTTGGCATGACAACCACCACCCTTTCGACGCGTTTAACCATGCATCTGCAAAGCGGAGGGCCCAAAGTTCATATGGAGAGCGCACATAATATCAACCAAACTAGAGATATTCTGGTTAAAAACACCACAATTAAAAGAAAAGAGGGAAATAAAGCTATGCTAAACATCTTAGAAGCCATCTTACTAAACGAAGAAAAGCCGGCCCTCAACACCAAGGCTACGAGCTGAAATCGAACATTAAAGTTATTTTAAGAATTCCACTCACCAGATTAGTTCGTTTCCTTTGACACTACGCTCAAGCGAGGAGGAATAATATCCCTTAAAACCGCTTTACAGTTTTAAAGGAAAGAGCGTCAGATATGAAGGAGAAAATTACAACGAATAGCACCGAGAAAATGAGAGCACTCATCGTAGAAAACCAACGAGGTCCAAGTCACACAAGGTTCCCAAGCAGCGTCAGCAAGCTTGTAAATGCAATTGCCCCGTTTTTTGTATAGGAAAAAACTAACGACCAAAACTGACGAAGAAAAGCAACCGATTACGACGAACAAGATGGATTTTATCTCAGAACAGAAGAAGACCACAAATACCTAATGATGAAAAGGAAGAATCAAAATGAAGAAAATAAGTAAGTATGAAACACAACACACAAAACACAAACATGAATACAAACAAACAACGATGAAAATAACAAAAACATTTAGAAAAAAATCAAAAGAAGACACACGTAAGAATTCTGGCAGAAACAAAAAAAACACATAAAAGGAACCTAAACAACCAAATTACACTTCAAGTAAACGCTAAATTAGTACACGAATCCAAAGGTTTGAACGCCTTTAAGTAATATATATATATATATATATATATATAACATCAATAAAACAAACAAAAGAAACAATGAAAGAGATTAGTCTGATCTCCAGGCAACTTTGCAAATCTTGCAGCCCTAAGACTTCCTTATTTTCACCACTATTCACAAATTCCACTATTCTTGTACACCACTATCTCTCACACTCACATACTCACCACTTCTTTACAATATATTCTTTTCATTCAACCTGATTCAGACTCTACCATACTTCATCGGTAAAAGAGCAAAGAATACCTAAAGACGCTCCGAAGATGATCGAATAGATCAAAAGCTCAGCAATTTAAGTTTGGTTTTTACCAAACGTATTTATTAAAAAGAAAGATGAATATAAGACAAGTTGTCTACCATCTACAAGATGGACTATAAAAGAGAGTAAGAAAAATAGAAAGTTGCCAAAGGAAATTGATCAAGGCGAAATATACTATGTTCTTCAACAATATATATATATATATATATATATATATATATATATATATATATATATATAAGTAAATTTGCTTATCTGTTTATTTGTTTACTATAGACTCCCACATTTTTCGACCGAGTGAGTTGTAATTTGTCAGAGTTAAATCTCTGTAAGAAGATATTTATACCCTATTTATATTTGGTTCTGCCAACCCACATGTATTGTCCCTCTCCCAAGATACTAAGCATATGTCATAGGTCTGAAACTCAATGATGGTGCTGGAACTCGAGGTTCCTTATTAAGTTTAAAGTTGTAGAGCACCCCTGAAGTTGGAGCACCGGTCAGGTCAAATCTAACCTCCCAGACCGTCTAAGGACACTAGACCCTATGGGATTAGTAGAACTTTAATCTGTGAATTAATTTCGATATTCTAGGAACTTGGCAAATTGCATGAGAAAATATGACAGTAAAAGAGAGTTGAAAGAATAGGAAGTAAGTAGATAGCACCACCATAAGAGGAAAGGAGTATGACACCCAAGCAAGCTGAGAAGCGTGTATAATAGCGTGCTGGGAAGTGATTTTTAACGGGACGTTTAGAGACCCTTCTTTTCCAAGAGAAGTGCTTTTGCTATGACATGATCCAAGACGATGGTGGGCAAAACTAATGTAACCTTTCATTAAGTGCTGTAACCAACCTAGTTTCCTAATAACCATGTAGAGACTGGAATGTAGAGTTCTCGAAACCAATTTACTTTCCCTTTTTTATCCTATTACAGTCGCGTATACCAACATCCAGTCATAAATGTTCACTGTGATGATTAAGGAATCTCTTCTCTATGTGTTTGTACATATTCTTCAGAGAATTTGAGATAAGATTATTTTAGCATCCTTTGTATTTCACGTCCAGTATTCATATAACTTTTTTTTATTTCTGCCCCTAAATTGTCTTTTCTTTTGCCATATCATTTCCATTTACTTCGAATCCAATTTGGGTTTCTGTCACATTCGAAATAAGATGCTTACTCACAGTCAGGAACCATTATTTGCCAGCCTGATCCTTTAGAGGCAAAGAGGTTTTGTAGTACTCCTCACTATTATCTTTCAAACTTTAGGTCTTTTTATTCACTCTTGTCTCTTCCACTTCCCCTGTCTCTGATTTCCCCCTCAGAATTAACTTACCTAGATACGATCTTCTTGTTCCCTTTTATCCACGTCGAAGGGGAAATTCTTTAGTCTCCCCTCTTAGCCGCACTACCTTTCACTACTAAGTTCGTTACGTTCTAATTATACTAGAAATTATGTAAAATATCCAAGATTCTAAGAATTTACCAAACTAGGAGGAGCTTGTTCACCGGTGGATGCAATATTAAAAGGGGGTAAGAAGTTTTTACCTTGAGGTTCGATCCAGAAAGAATGATCTTAATGACTTCTTCGTAGTCTGGAGGTGGTTCGTAAACAGGAGGATCGTCGGCAGAGGCGTCGAAGACTTCGACATCGTCGTTGAACGTGGCTGTTGGCCGAAGAAAATAAAGAAACACATGAACGCCTGGTATAATGCTCGAAGAGAGTAGTAAGATAGAAAAAAGAATACGAATACACGACTATGTTTAAAAATATCGTTGGGACTTTAAGAGCTATGATTGGTTTCAGAATCAAGCTTCAATTTTAATTCAATTTTTTTATTATATATTTTAAAGTTTTCACAGCGACAGAAAAAGTTATAAAGTTTGACTTAACTATTAAGAATGTGGCAAAAACGAATTTACATCTGAATTCGAAAGCATGGAACTCGTTATTCGCACACCTTTACATGGACTAGGTTTGGTATCCAGAAGGCTCATACAGTGATAATAGAACGGTCCGACTACCGTAAGTCACATGCTAAAGAGTGTTGTACCAAAATGGTATAGTGGCAATACCGTTCATCTCATTAATATGGGAGGCGTCTTCTCCCTCACGTTGTTTATCTGTACAACCGCTTCGTCGCACTTAACTTTGCTATCTGCTCAACTGCAGCAGATCTTATTCGCCTTCATTAAAAACCTCCTCCAGTCCCTGAAGTAGGCGGCAGGCGTTCGATTCACGTAAGTATAACCGTGTAATACAATTCAGCCTAAGTTAAGAATTGCCCCCTGTCACGCAAGTAGGACAAGCAACCCCAATGTGATACACACAGGCTTTTCGACGCATTAATTCTAGCTGTCTTTCGTCGACCGTCCACATATATTAATTCCCTGTGATCTCTGGTTTGACGCGAGCCATGATGAAATTTCTCACTGTAAATTTAGGGAAAGAATTTTCCTTTGCCCTCTCTCATTCTCCAACTTTTCTGTCTCTTTCTTAGAAGAAACCTTCTCCCACGGCTTACCAAGAGGATCTATTGTCTGTCGATGCCTCATACCTTTACCTGCAAGGTTTTCCTTCGAGCCAAACCATCTTCGAAACTATTCCTTCATATAGATTTATTCAGTTAACACCCAACGAAGACTAATCGAACTCTTGACGCCACGGGCGGCAGAGATTTTCCGTTTATCTTTCTCTTGCTTCCACTTCTTTAACGTGTCTTTATTTCCGTTTGTAAACTACTTATCATCCATTGATCCATAGTGAAAACTATAAATATTTCCGTGCGGTAAACGCATTTGGCGTAATTATTGCGGACACTGATTGTCAATTTGCTCTGTGCTCCATTTCGCTAAGGGAGATATTCCCTGTTCAACTTACGCGATACTAACCATTTAATTATTGGTCGTTTATAGTAGTAATAACTAGTTTATCTACCCTAGAAAGAGTAAGATTCATATGCATTTACAAATGTCCTCATCGGCTCCCTCATCACTCCCATTTTATATTTTTTTAGTTCAGGTTTCGTGAATTAATTGTAGGTAGTATTTATTAACAAATTTGCATTCCCTTATCCCTTTATAATTTTAACTCAAAGATTGCGTCTAAATTCATTCCTTCATAGTTCTTTATTTTTAAATTTTTTAGATGTCAAATTCTTAGATGAAATCAGTTTTGTGAGCCTAATTAAATTCCAAATGACTTGATCAAACTGATTAATTTCAATCGTTGAATATTCAAAAGCTTTTAAAGTGTAATTAAAAATATTTTCTAGCGAAAAAAACTAAGATTTTTCTCGAATCTGAGTGAGGAGAGAGGAAAAAGGGCAATCATTGAGAAGTATAGCAAATACGTAGAACTGCTGCAAGATACACAAATGGTGACATGTCATTATCTTAGTCTTGGAATTTATTTCATTCCTTCGCTCTATTTGATTGTAAACTTGAGGCTCAGCATCAAATTAAATGAAAATTGGAAAAAGATGATAAAATAAGAAAAGAAAATAAGAATAGGCTAGCTCGACTTAAAGGCTGCTTCTTCATTCGGAAGAGAGGCTATTTTAAAGCTTAGGCAAAGGCCTAGCCTATTTATACGACTGTAAGAATAACCATAGCATGTTCTAAAATGCTACGAGAGGCGAACAGATGAAAGTGTGAGTTTAGAACTATGGGTAAGGTTAAAATGGTTGTTGGGTAGATGAGATGCCGCCAGGAAGATGGAAGACGGGAAAATCAAAATTGAAGGTTATTATATCAGAAAGAGGGAAGAATAACATGAGCGAATGTTTGAAAGTACACAAAAATCAGTGAGGGTAAAGATATGAATAGAGCGAAGGCGAACAAATTTAAAGTGATAATTGGTAGTACAAGGGTGAATGAGAAGTTGCTAGAACTAGAAAGAGGAAACGAAAATCTGAGTGGTGGAATGAAAATACTAAACACGCAATGGGGAGGAAACGGGAGACAAACTTATATATGTTTATTAGTACAAATGGTCTTAGGGAGATGCGGATGAATGCATGCAAGTTGTAAAAATAGAACAGTTAAGTAAGATCAATAAGAAGGCAAATGGGAATATGAACTTGTTTTCCAAGGAAATGAAAAAAGTTAAAAATCAAAACTTTAAATGAGAACACATCAGTGATAAGAGCGGGAAGGTACTTTTGAGTATTACGTTGGTTGAATGCAGTTGGCGAGAGTAATTTAATGATCTATATAGTGCTGATATGGTTAAGAAAGTAAATGTGATTAGTTGTGAGAGCTCAAACTGGGTCTTGTAAAAGGGTCTGGTCCTTATAAGCATGCGATATGTTTTTGCGCTGGTAAATGCCTGAAATAATTTGAGAAGGCAGTTGAGTAGATGATGCAGTATCCAAGTTGCTAAAATATGATAGTAATTGATTATGTTAAGGAATTACTCAATTGGTTGTATTTTAGGCCCTTTGAAAATGTAACAGTTTGGGAGAATTGGAATAATGTTCTAATTATACCACTTTTTAATGGGAAAGGCTGATATGTGAATGCCAAAAGTACGAGAAAATAAGTCTGTTGAGAGTGGTAGGCAAGGTTTTTAAAAAAAAATATGAATGAGCGTACAAGAATGATAATTAAGACAATGATAGTGAATATTTAGAAATTTCACATATAAATCGGAAGATATTGTAATCTCTCCCTAAAAATCGCGAGTTCTGCCTCATTTGGAAGATGCAGTGCAGTTCTGGTGCCCTTATTTGCAGAAAGGCAGAAATCTTGGAAAGGCTGCAAAGACGTGTGACAAAAATGATTCCAAGGCTCCACAACAAACAGTACGAAGAGCGTTTGAAAGCTCTAACTCTTCATTCACTGAGACAAGAAGATCAAAGGAAGAACGTATCGATGGTCTATAAGATGCTGCCTAGTTATGATAACGCGAAAGTAGATTCTTTCTTTAAATTAGTGGTGTGTGAAAAAAAACAGAAATCATAGTTATAAATTTAAGAGGAGGAGGTTTGAGACAAATATATCGAACAATTACTTAACGCATAAAGTAGTTAATTCTTGGAATCGCTTGTTAATTAACGTCGTCGAGTCCTCATCTAAAAATATATTTAAAAATCCCTTGGACTCCCACTTCAAACGTGCATGAATATTCTGAAGAGGGATCGACCTAAAAATGTACCCCAGGGTCTTTTGCTGGCTCCGTTCTCTTATAATTCTATAACCAAGGAAGGTTTATTGCGAGTAGAGTGGGTGAGTATTTTTTATTGAAACAAATGGTTGAAAACACAAGAGATAAGAGGTGTGAGGTGTATCATAGGTTTATGGATACGGATAAAGCATGTGATCGTGGCGATAAGGAATTATTATGGTAAGTAGTAACACCGCATAGAGTGTGGGGTAAACTGTTGGAAGGTTGAAATATTGTCTGTTTGAAGTAAGGTGTGCGTTCAGTTGAGGGATGACCAGACAGATTGGCTTGAAATATGTTGGGGTGTGAGTCAAATTATGTATTGCTGCCGTAGTTGTTTAAAATATACGAGATTGAGTTTTAAGAGAAGTACGAATAAGAAAGCGGGAGATGGATGTGAGATTGATAAGGAATGGCAAGGGGTGAGTGCTTTCTATATTGGCGCATGCTTACGTTAGGGAATTTAGGGCTGGGAGTGAAAGGAATTTGTAATTTATATTAAAGCATTTGGCAAGGTATTCATGAGGTGGTTAGAAATAAATGTATAAAAGTGTATAGTGATGTTACTTAAGGTTAAATACGCGATGAAATGAGACATTAGCTTAAGTGGTGTGACCCATAGAAATGTTAGCCTTTGAATAGCATTTGAATAATTATTAGGAGAAATCGAAGCGTTAGTAAATGCTATGAATTTAAGTGTCGAGTGTACCAGGAAGTTACACAAGTTAATACCAACGTTAGTATAGGTGAGTGAGGTCAAATTGGCGGAGAAAGAAAGAATGACAGAGAGAAGTGCAAATAAAAAATGTTAAAGTAATGTTGGCCTTGGTATGGGCAGATAGAATATATAAAGAATGTGGAAAAGGTATATATCGAAAGTGAATGCATTTGGATGGTATGGGTATGTAATAACAAAGAATGAGAATATATTTTTTGTGTGAAAAGAATATAGGAAAGTGAATAGAAAGTTGTGAAAAATTATCTAACCCCGTAAAGGATGGATTGTTGTATATTAAGATAGAAATGGATGACGGAAGATGATGCTATTCTATATGATAGGGAGGCGTGTAGAGTGCTTGTAAGGGGACGTACTTGGGGCATTTTTCGTAGGGATGAACATGAACCGACGAAACGCTAGAACACATACAACTTCATCAGTATGAATTTCCAGTGGTGTTAGAAAAAAGATAGGTTTTGATTTTCAGGCAAAAAAGTGTGAGAGTGAATGGGTAATTTTAATGGTTTTGATGCACACTGCTTCCTCATTTGGGGAAAATGATCATAGTTGGAAAGAATGCAAAGACCATATCACCCAAACCACGATGAAACCTTAATTTCAAATCTTTAAGCTAGGTTAAGAATATGACTTACTCTGGTTTCGTCTCTCTCTGTGTTGATGCTCTCTCCAATATCCTTTATTTTGGTGAAACATGAACCATAACACGCACAAAACCATGAACAGTAAAGCTGAAAAGAAATATTACTGTTGTACGATTTCCAGTTTTGCTATTTTGCATTCCTATTCATACACTTAAGTTGGTTATTTCTTAACAGGTTTAGTATAAATTAAAGAAGATATGAGTTGAGTTAATTTCCTACAGATGATATTTCTGAATATCAAAGACAAATTAAGAATCTAATATTTCTCTGAACTAATAAAGGATGAGGTATATGCACTTATTTAAAAATATTTCAGGTGAAAGGTTTATCTAATTAAAGAGGAATTTGAATCGACTTCCAACCAACGATCGTATTATCTCAAAGTATTTAATAACCAAATCTTTGTTTTTAACGTAATGACGGAGAGCTTCAAATATTACCCAAAAGTGAGGAGAGAAGCAAAGCGCCAGAACTGCCTGAATGACCAAATAAAGTATTTTTCTGAGGAAAATAATAATTTGGGATATTTTTGTACCCCCAGATAGCATTTTCTGGACTAAGAGACTTGTCGCCTCGCATTCCTTTGTAGCAGGAGGCCGGTTCGTCACTCCCATCGCCACACTGGTCAAATCCGTCGCAACGAAGCATCCTAGGAATGCAGCGGTGGTTACGGCAGAGTAGATCCGTCAATGCATAGCAGGCTGAAGCAAAGTTGGAGTATAGCAAATTATTTTACAGCAAAAGTAAATAATTGGATCTGTCAAAAAATTATCAGAGATGGAGTTAGTTTAGAAGTTTGTATGGGCTGGAACGGGGCAGGCAGAAAAGAAGGCCGGAAAGTCAAACTGCCAATCTGATTAAGCAAAAAAAAAGTATATAGATTTTTTGAGAACTATTCTTTTGCGTTTTCTGTACAATGGAATTTGCTGCACATTGTAGATAACGCGTAAACGTGACCGCAATCATGCTTAAAATCGACGGTGACGTTGTTTAATCAACTCGTAGGAATGCATTGAATGACCTTGGATACGGTTGAAGAGTTATCGGCCCAACTTTACTTAAGGTGACCTTATTCTTCACTAAATTATAAATCCCTTCTTTTCAATATATGATACACACATGCGACAGCTAATTTTGAATTAACCTTTTCAGTTTTCTCTCTTAGTTCGAATTTTAATGCAAAATATTTTCGTTCTTTTATTAAGACAATTCCCCGATTACATTATCTATCCTGAGGATGCTTTGAGTTCATGTTTACCAATACTTACGCTTGAAGAGACGATCTATAGATAATATGAAATCTTAGTTTAACTCTGAATACATTCGCATAAATTACTCACTTCAATCCTCAGTATAGGAAACCAAAAATGTTCGGGTGTTTTTAAACCAGCAAAAGAGAAACGCAAACGGACCTAACGTTTAATTTCAATCTATTAGACCTTGGAACAAACACTATCGGTCACTTGTCCAGTGCGTCTTTATGAAAGAACCCTTCATTGCGTTTATGATTATTGTGGAGAAATGGCTACATTAAGCCTCCTGGAGGAGTATAGATACATTCAAGCCCCCCTCCCTTCATGAGGAGAAGCGTGGGAAAGGTAGCCGGCGAAAATGCTTACCATGTGTGATCGCCTCGCCGCTGTGGGCAGTTGGAGCTAACATATGTTTGAAGGCGACCACCTAAGGTCCTTAAACGACGCTCTAACGATCGTATGACCTACGAGACCCATAAACCCGTGGTTAGGAAAAAAAAACGGTGCGAGTCAGAAGGCACGCCAAGTAGCGGTGCGGTTACGAGCCTATAATTTGCGAGCTGACTTGGGCACCCCAGTGCCACCTCAGGAATTCTCGCTCTACCCAGATGCTAACTCACCATTCGCTCCCCCCCCCCTTTTGCATCTGTGGCCTGGTCACTTCCCCCTTTAGATGGGGCGGCAATCCGCCTATAAATAAGCCCCGCAAAGAAAGAGAAGGGGATTATCTGAAGTCGATACGCCAGAGTAGGATTAGGTCGTGAAGATCGATCCATCGGCTAGACAAGAAGATTTTTAGAAGTCGATTCGCCAGAAGAAAGATTAATTCGTAAAGATCGATCCTTCAGCCATACAAGACTATTTCCGTGAGAAACGATAGGATCAGATTGAGAAAATCGATCCCCCCCTTTCAGGGCCGTATTAACCTAATTAGTCAAGTTTTATATCGGTGCCATACCGAAGAAGCCTTTTCCGTCTGCAAAGAAGTCCGACTAAAGAAAAGTAAAGCCGCTCACACTCGAGTGATTCTCACATCCCAAGCAACGTAAGAGTGAGAGGAGAAGAACCCTGCCCCAACGAGCTCCCGTTCTTTAATTACGTTTAAGAAGCATTCCCTCCTCGAAAATTCAAGCAGCGACGAAGCAACACTTTAAAGCGAGAGATAAGTCCTCCAGCGACATCCGGCAATCCCTAATACCTACCTGTAAGTTAACAATAACATTTATATCTCTATTGCAATAGTAGAAGTTTAGTACGTCCCACGTTTTAAAGGAGAGTAGAAACCATTATTCTTGAACCTAGGTCATATGTGTTTGTAGATGACAGTACATTAAGTTAATGTTTTATGCTAAACAAATAGGGTCGTGATAAAAATACTAATTGGCAATTGGTTGGTTTATTGAAAGCCTACTTGTTTATGTTTTGTCATTTAAAATTCTTTGAGGCCAAATATAGAAATGCTTTTACTGTTGGTTTGTAATATTTAATTTAAAATACACGTTTATTTTTTGGTAGATTCTGGTGTTTCCTCTTATCCTTATGTGTTTAAAAATAGCTCTTCCTTAAGGACTAAACCAATAAAATAGCACTCTTAGAACAAAGCCTACTTCATCATAGAAGTAACTCACGCCCCTTAAAGCATACCGCTACTAAAAGGGTGTCAAAGCGTAGAGTGATCAAAGCCAAGGGTCATTCTACGACATATTTTAAAAGTGGTGTCAGGTGTGGGGTTTTATATTAGAAAGAACCCAGCAGTGTTTATTTAAGGAAGAGCTAACACATAAAAGGAACACCAGGAATAATAGGATATTTGACGAGTGGGAAATTGGTAAAGTTAGAGGTGGATACCATCTAAAGGTAATTGTTAGGCCAAGTGGTAGGTTTCGGTGGTGGAGTAGGTCAGGCTTGAGTAAAAACAAGGTAGATGACTGACATAAGCGCGATGGCATTGTTTGACCTTTATCGGAAGCAAGGTCAAAGCCTCGGACTGGAAGGAACCGATCTGAGTTCGTTTATTCAGGAGAAAGAGAGAAACGAAAGAGAAGAAAGAAGAGAAAAGATGAAAATGGAAGCAGAAAAGACGAAAATGGAAGCTGATGAAAGAGAGAAGATAAGGGCCCACGAAAGAGCTCTTAGTAAAGACCAGTTAGAGGTGCAGTCAGTGTCATCTAAAACAGGAGTGTCACCAGCGGCCAGCATGAAACTCCCGGAGTACAAGGACGAAGAAGATTTATGCTCATATCTCTCCCATTTTGAGAAAATATTTGAAGTCAATAATTGGGACCGAGAAGAAGATGGGGTCGCCAGACTGTTACCGCTACTCAATCGTAGGATGAGAGAGATATTCGTATCTTTACCCTCAGAAGCGACTGTGGACTATTCCACTCTCAAAGCCGAACTTCTCTCAGCAACAAACCTTAACCCGGAAGAATATAGGATGAAGTTCAGGCAGTCTCGTATAAGACCTGGACAAACGTACAAACATTTTGGCTTTGAGCTTCGTCGAAGCCTACAGTTTTGGATGGAGTCAGAAGGGGTAGAGAACGAAGTCGCTACGGTCGTTGACTTCATGCTTAGAGATCAGTTACTAAGTACACTACCCCAGGAAATCCGTGCATTCGTTAAGGACCGAAAAGCTTCTACCTTCAACGAGTGCCTGGACGAGGCTAACCTCCACGCGGTAAATCATCGGTTATATCCTAGGGAGTACAAGAAAGAGAAGGCTCCCTCCCCAAAGAAAAATGGGCCGCCACCCAGGCATTTACAGAAGAAGCCCTTTAAGTTCGCAGCAGCAAAAGGAACTTATGAACCAAATTTTGGAGGAGAAAAAAATCAAAAAGAAGTTAGGATTCCACAAGGATCATACATTAATACCGGCACGTATCCCAGGAAGCCCGTCACTTGTTATACCTGCGGGATAATAGGTCACCTGAGTTTCCAGTGCCCACAGAACTCCCGACTGAGGGAGACCTCGAGACAACAGGTGCAAAACCTGACTGCCGCTATCCCAGCCGGACAAGCTGATTCGTCCTACGTCCCCGCGCCAACATCCGAAGGGCCCCAGCAACAGGTAAACTTTCTATTCAACAAAAGTTCGCCAGGCGGCCTACAATTTGAAGAGGGCACTGTTAATGGGTGCCGAGTATCCACTTTAGTCAGAGACACCGGATGCACGTGCATAGTGGTATCCGACAAGTTGCTGCCCCCAGTAAACCCTGCCCATAAGAAATTCGCAATCGTCCACGACTTTTTAGGGCGCGACAATCGATTCCCCGTCGTGAGATGTCATATACAATGCAGATATTTCACCGGTTGGACGGACGTGGTAGTAGCCCCGATTAAGTTCTGCGCAGTACTAATCGGACAAAACCCCCTAATTCCCCAGCAAGAAGTGGCCCAAAAAGTAGTCACCCGGGCACAAGAAGCCCAGAGGAAAGAGCAACCTGCTAAGTTGACCCCGAGGATTACCCTCGAAGACAATGGGTTCAAATTGACTTCCTTCGCCAGTGCTCAGAAGGAATGCCCCACTCTTAAACCTCTATGGGAGAAAGCTATTAAAGGTGAAATTCTCCAAGTGAAAGGAAAGAAGCCGATCCAGTATATCGTAGAAGACTCACTTCTCTACCGTACTATCAGCGAGGAGGATAAGGAGAACAAGAAAGCACTGTGTGTACCTCAAGAATACACGCAAAGAATTTTAAATACCGCGCATGATGGAATATTAGCCGGACACTTTGGGCACAACAAAACGGCGCAGCAGATATTCCGACACTTTTATTGGCCCCAGGCCGCCAGGGAAATTGTGGCCTATTGCCGATCATGCGACGTGTGTCAGAAGGATCCCTCCAGAGGACGGGTACCTCCCGCTCCCTTACAAAAGGTGCCCGTTATTACCGAACCTTTCTTTCGAGTGGCAATTGATTTGGTGGGACCAATTCACCCCCCTTCAAGTGGAGGACACTCCTACATCCTCACCCTAGTGGATTGTGCCACCCGGTTCCCAGATGCCGTGGCCCTACGGAAGATTGACACTATTTCCTGCGCGGAAGCATTAATTTCAATTTTTGCACGAGTAGGCCTGCCTAAAGAAATTCTATCTGATAGAGGGCGCCAATTCACCTCAGAATTGATGGAGTATTTTAACAAACTTCTGTTAGTCAAGCCAATTTTTACGAGTCCATTTCATCCAGCCGCTAACGGAATCTGCGAGAAATTAAACGGGACTCTCAAAAATATATTGAAGAAGTTGTGTCAAAACAACCCTACACAGTGGCACAGATACCTGCCTGCTGCCCTTTTCGCCTGCTGAGAAATACCTCATCGGACGTTGGGATTCTCGCCCTTTGAGCTATTATACGGGAGAAATGTGCGAGGTCCTATGAGTATTCTTAAGGAATTATTTTCCAACGCGAAGCTCGAGCAAGAAATCAAATCATCTTACGCCTACGTGATGGATATGCGCGAGCGCCTAGAATACTGCTCTGGCTTAGCTCGAGAGAACGCCGAGAAAAATTTAGCCAAATATCGGGACTATTTCGATATGAAAGCAAAGGCTCGAAAATTAAAGGCAGGAGATGAAGTCTTATTATTACTCCCGACCGAAAATAACAAGTTATGGGCCCAGTGGAAGGGACCGTTTGAAGTAATCGAGGCACGGGGTCCAGTCGATTACTTGATAGATACCCCAACAGGGCGAAGAACCTATCATATAAACATGCTAAAAAAATATCACCGCCGCGCGTGCATAAAGAATATTACCCTTCTAGACGAAGAAGAACCGATGAATGCCGTTTACCCGTGTACGCCCATGCAAGTCATACACACCGTGTGTGTGGAACAAGACGAGGAATACGAACTTCCCTCGCTCTCACCTACCCCGGAAGACCCTCGGGTGGATTTAAAGATAAATCCCCACTTAGAAATTCAACAAAAAGCGGAAATGTTGAACTTGCTCATGGAATTCCCAGAAGTCATTTCTGAAAACCCCGGATGTGCCAAGGATTTTATCCATGAAATAAAACTAAAAACTAATTCAGTGGTTCGGAGCAAACCATATCCTTTACCAATCCACCTACGAGAAGCCTTCAATAAGGAAGTCCGGAATTTACTAAAATTGGGAATTTTAGAGCCATCGGAGTCCGATTATTGCTCCCCCATAGTAATGGTTAAGAAACCTGATCAATCATTTCGGATGTGCGTGGACTTCCGAAAATTGAATTCAGTTACCGTTTTCGACGCCGAGCCCATCCCACTAATAGATCAAAATCTCCATTTATTTGAAGACGCTAAATTCATCACCGAATTGGATTTGTGTAAAGCGTACTATCAAATACCTCTCGCTAAGGAGTCCAAAAAACTGACGGCTTTTGCGACCGAGAGAGGTCTGTTACAGTTTACCAGGCTACCCTTCGGACTACTTACAGCCGGTAGCAATTATAATAGGATGATGAGGCGAATTATCACTGGACTAAGCGACGTGTCGTTTTACTTCGACAACGTGTACGTAGCTACCCGTACATGGGAGTCACACTTACACGCCCTACGCTCATTGCTGGAGAAATTGAAGGAGCAAGGTCTAACCGCCGGGCCGACCAAGTGTTATTTTGCCTACGAATCCATTGACTACCTGGGATTCAAAATAGGACAAAAACACTTGACTACCCAGCAAGAAAAAGTGGACGCCATAGTCAAGATGCCCCGGCCGAAAACCAAGAAACAACTCCGATCGTTTATGGGAGCGGCCTCGTTCTATAGGCGTTTTGTACCACACTTCGCTTCCATTGCGGCCCCACTGAATGATTTGTTAAAAAAGACAGCGTCAGACCCTGTCACGTGGAACCCCCATGCAATAACTCAGTTGGAGATTCTAAAAGGAAAACTCGTAACTGCGCCCATTCTTCGCTTACCAAATCCCAACAAGATCTTCGGTCTTCGCACGGACGCTAGTCGGGACGGGCTAGGCGGAGTATTGCTTCAATACGAAGATGACGAAACAGCCTATCCCATAGCTTATGTCAGTAGGAAACTGTTGAGTAGAGAAAAAGCCTACGCTACTATCGAAATCGAAGCTTTGGCCATAATATGGTCCATAGGTAAATTCAAATATTATCTAATAGGGCGCGAGTTCAAGTTGGAATGCGACCATAAGCCGTTGTCATACTTAGGTAAAAATAAGTGTAAGAATGGAAGACTCCTGAGATGGAGTTTACTCTTGATGGAGTACCAGTACTCCATTCACTACATAAAAGGGTCCAACAATTGTATGGCCGACTCGTTAAGTCGGAACCCTGTCGACGATTAAGGAGCAGCCCAACTATTGTATTATAGCAAAGTTAAGTGTAAATCAGTAGAATTGTAAGTAAGTAGGGGCGAGTAACCCGAGTGGTAGGTAGGAAAATCCTAAGATGACACAGTAATATAGGAATTAATGTAAGGTCAGGTGAAATGTTATCGAGGCATTCCCGAGTGAACTAGAATTTATTGTATAAAATAATGTTCCGTAAGTTACCCATGTATATTATTGTAAGCGTCGGATTGGAACCCCCCTCCCCCTCCCGTTATTTTCTTAAGAATGGAGGTAGATGTGGAGAAATGGCTACATTAAGCCTCCTGGAGGAGTATAGATACATTCAAGCCCCCCTCCCTTCATGAGGAGAAGCGTGGGAAAGGTAGCCGGCGAAAATGCTTACCATGTGTGATCGCCTCGCCGCTGTGGGCAGTTGGAGCTAACATATGTTTGAAGGCGACCACCTAAGGTCCTTAAACGACGCTCTAACGATCGTATGACCTACGAGACCCATAAACCCGTGGTTAGGAAAAAAAAACGGTGCGAGTCAGAAGGCACGCCAAGTAGCGGTGCGGTTACGAGCCTATAATTTGCGAGCTGACTTGGGCACCCCAGTGCCACCTCAGGAATTCTCGCTCTACCCAGATGCTAACTCACCATTCGCTCCCCCCCTCCCCTTTTGCATCTGTGGCCTGGTCACTTCCCCCTTTAGATGGGGCGGCAATCCGCCTATAAATAAGCCCCGCAAAGAAAGAGAAGGGATTAGCTGAAGTCGATACGCCAGAGTAGGATTAGGTCGTGAAGATCGATCCATCGGCTAGACAAGAAGATTTTTAGAAGTCGATTCGCCAGAAGAAAGATTAATTCGTAAAGATCGATCCTTCAGCCATACAAGACTATTTCCGTGAGAAACGATAGGATCAGATTGAGAAAATCGATCCCCCCCTTTCAGGGCCGTATTAACCTAATTAGTCAAGTTTTATATCGGTGCCATACCGAAGAAGCCTTTTCTGTCTGCAAAGAAGTCCGACTAAAGAAAAGTAAAGCCGCTCACACTCGAGTGATTCTCACATCCCAAGCAACGTAAGAGTGAGAGGAGAAGAACCCTGCCCCAACGAGCTCCCGTTCTTTAATTACGTTTAAGAAGCATTCCCTCCTCGAAAATTCAAGCAGCGACGAAGCAACACTTCAAAGCGAGAGATAAGTCCTCCAGCGACATCCGGCAATCCCTAATACCTACCTGTAAGTTAACAATAACATTTATATCTCTATTGCAATAGTAGAAGTTTAGTACGTCCCACGTTTTAAAGGAGAGTAGAAACCATTATTCTTGAACCTAGGTCATATGTGTTTGTAGATGACAGTACATTAAGTTAATGTTTTATGCTAAACAAATAGGGTCGTGATAAAAATACTAATTGGCAATTGGTTGGTTTATTGAAAGCCTACTTGTTTATGTTTTGTCATTTAAAATTCTTTGAGGCCAAATATAGAAATGCTTTTACTGTTGGTTTGTAATATTTAATTTAAAATACACGTTTATTTTTTGGTAGATTCTGGTGTTTCCTCTTATCCTTATGTGTTTAAAAATAGCTCTTCCTTAAGGACTAAACCAATAAAATAGCACTCTTAGAACAAAGCCTACTTCATCATAGAAGTAACTCACGCCCCTTAAAGCATACCGCTACTAAAAGGGTGTCAAAGCGTAGAGTGATCAAAGCCAAGGGTCATTCTACGACAATTATTAGAGACCTAAAAGGTGATAATCCAAAAGAGACATGTCAGGTATGAATATAGAATAAGGCAGTAGCTCAAAACTTAGATTATTCAATATCTCTAACTACCCGTACGATGTGTGGTCTACCATTGCCTTGCAGAAACACACCTTTGCGGTTGGCCAATACTGGATACTTACAAATAAGTTCACCTTGAACTCTTTGCTGTTGTGCAATATATAATTCACCTCTTTTGTCTTTAGACAATTAAATTCGCAATGAAAAATTCTTTGGTAAGCACACGCTCGAAGGGAGACCAATAGATTTCTTTGTTTTTTTTGCTTCAAAGTCTGAGTTTTATTCAAGATGCATATATAAACTTTTGTTTTGTTTGGAAAAGATCTCTGTAAAGGATGTAAACTATTTTATACATTAAATTATATTGGTTAAAAATCTTGGAAAATATTATGTCCATCATTAATGCTTATCTTTATAATTTATTTCGAGAGAAAAAAATCTGTTCGTGATCAATATTTTAGATGTATCCTCTTACCAAAATGTTTTCGACAGTTTTTATTTGGGATACCTAATTTCCACTATATTGTTTTTGTTTTAATGGGGGAACGATAGTGAGCACCGAATAACGTAAATGCGCCATACTCGGTGAAAAGGATAATAATCAAAAGGTAGAAAAAGGTAAAGGGGAGCAGTAGAGTGGGAGGAGAAGACAAATGAAACTACATCAGGAAAAGAAGAGCTGCAGAGAGAAAGGAAAACCAGGGAACTTCTGCCAGGATTAGATCCAAGTGCTCTAAAAAATGAGAAAGTGTGTTTGGAATGGAATGCATGGGTTACGAACACGTAGGAGACGGTGGAGCTGGTAGGGCAGGGGTTATAGGAGGGCGCGAGATCGCGAGGCATAGGTGTCCGTGGATTTAGTCTGGTATAACACAGTATGAGGTGACCAGCAACACCTCTTTATGAAGACACGGTCACGGTGTACAGATTAGGCTTGCAGGGTACGAGGGAGCTTAATGTTGTAGAGTTTGGTAAGAGACGTAGATTGCCTCCTTCTACAATGTCATAAAGATGTTCCACAACCTGCATCCCTTGTAATCAGACTTGGGGGGTATCTAAATGGGCACCAGAAAAGCTTAAATTTTCCGCTCCCTCCTCTTAAATTCGTCATTTCTTGTGCATTGTGCATAACAGGGTATCCATCTTGTTGAAAAACTTATAGATCATCACAAAATTATTCTTAGGTCGTTCAGAGGAGTTACCTTTGTGGAAGAATCATGAGGAAACCAAACCAAATTCTTTTGAGTATAAATACTCTCTCAAAGATAACCTAAAAGTTTGTCAAAGAGATTAGAAAACGTAGGCAGCAAAAGCTCTTGACAGGAAAGCATGGAGACGAAAGTTGAAGAGCGGAGTTGAAAGTTGAAACGTTTGAAGCAAATCGAAGGCAACACCTGGAAGTCAGCAGAGCTGCTAGATTAGCCCTTCGAGATCCTCCCCGAAAACCTCGCCCACCTGTTAGTGCATGTCCCGTCTCTGACAAAGTCTGTGGCTCTAGAATCTGGCTGATAAGCTATTTGAAGACACATCAAACATAGAACCTTGGACGCAAGCTATACTCGTCCGCGAGTGGTGTTATGATGAACCAGTGCGTGTATGGTTCCCGGATACTTTGCTTTTTGTACGACTTGGGATCATAGGAAGCATTTCAATGTTTTTCTGATATATTCTGACTTAAAAAAATATATATAAACACTTAGTAATGTACTTGATTTGAGAAAATACTAAATATTTGGCTTCCGCTCTCCAATTTTTGTGTGCCTACAACAGAATATCATCCCTCCATATTTTTTTTGGGGGGGAATGTAGAAAAAGTTGCAGCATTTCTCGCTTAGAAGAAGAATTATAGAATTAATTAAAGAATAAAAAATTTCTAAAATAACGTTTTTTTTAATGTTTAATAAATCATTATTTTATAGGTAGCCAACTATTTCAGCCCCAATGATCAATCGTCAATTGTAAACATTTCTGATTTTTTTTAAAATCTAATTGCTACATTGCTACTGCTTAATTTGTCTTATTTTCATCGCTAGAAACAAGTATGAAAATATGATAATATATACATATATCTTTCTAGAACTTCACTCATTAAGACAGTGTTAAACTACGACCCGACCCCCTTCCTAGTTTTCTTGTAATATTAGAGACGTTGTCGTTTTCATAAACGTATCAAATGCGCTTAAATTCATTATATTAAGAGTTAAGTCTTCTAAGCTGTTAACTAATTATAATTTAGAACGATACTCAACCAAATTGAAATTTCTGAAGTTTGGTATAATTAACTTGCTAGTTATGACTACAAGCACCAGTGTATATGTTCGCCAAAAGACACGTATTCAACAAAGTTTTCTTCCAAAGTTATAACAAGACCTAAACTATTTCGTTCTCGAGTTGGCTCTCTAAATGGCCTGATGATATACATAAATTTAATTTAGAGAATGATGCAGGCTTGCTCCTCATCTTCTAATGTAGTTCTCTTCAAAGTTTACATACATTTGGAAAATTAAAGTCGCTTAAACAGCAGCTAGCGTAGCTTAGTGATATCTATAAAAATCTGAAACAAACGTCCGTTATTTCCTTCTTTTTGAGAAGAAGGTTGCCTATAAGCACAGCCAAAATAAAATTCGTTATATTTTCACTTCCGCTGATCGCTAGAACCTTGGGGTTTCCTATTGTTCGAGATTAAAGCACTGATGCTTCTAAATTTTCTTTCAAGTGGATAAACAGACCTCACTTTAGCCTGCATGTTCATCTTCACTAAGAGATTAAAATCCTCAATATACGAGAATTTCCGTAATGGCGATCAAATCCAATTTTTCATAATTTACTAAATCTAGTAAGGGACAAAATTTGTTTCTTATGCTAAATTAATTATAAATCAGACAAAGAAGAAGAGGAAGAAATATATGTATAAAGTCGGTGTGTAAGAGGAATATAAAGTAGTGTTAAAAAGAAAATATATTATATAAAATTCAAAACTCACTCCCGAGATAACTGAATGAGGAATATACAATCGCAAGCTTGGAGTTATTCTGAAATGTGGCTGTCAGCCTGACGTAGAACCCAGTGTCAACAGCTACGACGTGTTCTTGAGACGTAGCTTGATGGGGTCCTTCATCTCTTAACGTCTCAAGAAGGTAATCTTTGCTCGTTTTTCCTTGACGGATTTCCAATAACGCCTTGCTACCTGGAATGAAATCAACGTTAAAGTGAAACTTTGGTTCCGAAGAAATTTATATTCTAAATTTATTGAAAATATCCAAATTTCTTCAAAGATAAAATACTGGGTATTGGTACATTTACAGACAAGTGGCTTAAAAAAAAACAAGTCGAATCACTCTGGATTTATTAAAAAAACTTGAGCCTAGGCTTTTACTACGTGACAGAGCAGGGTTTACTTAAGAGACATTAATTTTGTAAAGATTACTCAATAACTTAACGTCAAAAATATCTTACATTAATTTGGGAAATTAATGGTAATTCGAAAAAAGCTGTTAGGGGTAACAGCAGATAGAGGGCGGAAGATGGAAAAAATTATGGGAGAAAGGAGAAGTAATCTTGCTTGAAAGTAGCTTCTAAGGTAATCTTACAATCTTTTCTTCGTCGCATCATCTAAATACACCTTTGTAACTACGTGTCGAAATACCTCGAGGTAATAAGGAATAGAGTCATCGCCAAAATATTCTTCACACTCACTTTTCTATAATCATTTTTAATACACAGATCACTTTAGCATGTTCCTTTCTCGTTCTTTCGACTCTACTCAACATAACAAACCATTTAAGTTACTCATTTGTCCAGCCCTCACTATTGAACTTTCTTACTTTCACACACTAAAATGGAATAAATACCCTTATGTAAAATCTATCACACACAACAATCAGCTCTTTAACACATACGAGTGATCTTATCGTCGCTGCCATACCTATCTTAATTACACCCTCTTGCTTACAATTTAGAACGATTCTAAGATCCCGAAACTCATTTGTGCATTCCACTTCCACATTATTTTTAGATGCATAAGAATTGTCACCAGACGCTGAGGACTATTTAATGAAATAAGTACCAGATGTTTTGTTGGTTATTACGAGAAATAGGTAGGTTTAAGTTTTGCTAGTGGTGTGTAATATGAGCAGTATTAACACACAGTGGCGGATCCAGGATAAAATGGAGGGGAGGGGGGTAGCCTAAATTCCTCTCTTTGAGAAGTTTGAGAAAATGGCATTGGACATTAATAATAGTTCTTTTACACAACATTGATAATAAATGACAGTAACTCATAAATGAGTGAACGCTAACTCTCTCAGATCCTAAATTTTATCCACACATCAGAAAATTAGGAATTGTAGTTTTTGGATGTAAGTTAAGGTATAATACTGCACTTAATAACGATTTGTGAGATTTACCTGTATTTATGGTTTAAAAACGGTTTTTATATATATTCTATATTATTACATAACTCTTTCTGAATAGCAGAATATAAGTATGGCTAAAAAAAAGAAATATAATTATAAAAGGGGTCTAAAAATTGGGGAGCTTTAGCCCCTAGCTTTCTCCTTCCTGGATTCGCGCCTATTAACACATTTCCATTATTTGTAAACATCCGCTGATTAATCAAAATTGTGGGTTACGGCAAGCATAAAAGCCTATATATGACATATTTAGGTCAGTAAGATAAGCACCCAAATACTTGGGTTTAAATTGTCTATCAATTGTATTAGTATACAAATTTGATCAATATTAATGTCAGTAGAGGTCCTAAGGTAATACGACCTCCGATATCATCGAAAATAAGAAATATATGCAAGTGAAACTCTTCCATTTTGGTGATGTTGCATCTCAGTTGATAAAACCCGAGCTAGATGGCTCATCCACCAGTCCGAAGTGGCAGAATGAAGCTAATTTAATGGCGTAATGTGTCTTTCTGCTTGCATTTGTATATATTTGTAATTTTCACTCACATTTTTTCTCCTTTTTATTAATAAAGTGCGCATATATATTAAAGGCAAACAAGTATCATTGGTCAGTTGTGAATTCGAGAGTGCCCAAACGAATTTCAAGGAAGCAGCCCGTGTATTAAATGATGGTCCAATGTTGGTCAAAGTAGGTGACATTGATTTTTAACTCAAAGAAGTTAGATAACATAGAGTCCAGAAAAGATCAAATGGGCAGAAGACCCAAATGTGTTTTGTCAAAACATGACAACAGTGAACAATTTGAGGTATCTCAAGATATAATTTAATCATTTTCCCCTTATATTGACGAATATCATAGATAAAACTAACCGGGATACCTCACATTACTCTATCGTCGCTACTGTGAGATTTTTGAAAGTAAAGCAAAGGAAAAAGGATTACTGCGAAAATATCGCATTTTAGTTACATATTAAAATTGAATGGACTAATTACTAAGCATGGATTGGTACTTCTTCTGGCAGTACGTCGAAGGAAATAGTTTTTCTGAACGTAGCCGAGTGCGGCACATCCAAGAAATTACTGTGTTAGAAACTGTTCGAATATGAAGAAGCATAATTGAACTCATAGAGGAAATATATGAACTTCCAACTTCATTATTCCTTCAGATATTTAAATAAACTTCTTTGAGACTCTCCTGTCTGATACTTAAGAGGCAAAGGCACATTATGAAGCTGAGGAACTAAGCAGCCGGCACATTTCTATCACAGGATGTTCTGTTTTGTCTTAACAATGGCAAGGTAAAACCTTCAAAACATCTGTGTATGAGATTAGGGAAGAAAAGCTTTACAGGGAGTCAGAGAGTCATCGAAATATTCAACCACCTTAGACACTCTATCTGTTACCATACTGCATAAGTAAATGAAACCCAAATTGCATTGAATATACCATAGACGGAGAGAATGATACCAGACAAACTGGTTCAGGAGCCAGGTTTGTCAACACGCCTAACTTGGGACAACTACGGAAAACTGATTGAAAAATTCGCCAGAAAGCCAGGCTACATGATACGGTTGGTATCTGTTACAGTACAAAATTCCAAAGCCACTCATTTTAGAGGAACGTGTGTCACAAACAAGATTTTTCCTCAGAGAGGCCGAACAAGCGAAGAATGCAACATGAAGCTCCAGAGCAAATTATAGTGCCATACAAGTGCCGATCATAATTTTCGAGCTTAAGTTATAAGGCCTACCGAGCGGATCCACCTACTATCAGCCTTGAAAGAGCCAAGAATCATAATATTATATAAATGATATCTTTTCATGAAACAGGTGAAACCAATGTGGCATGGAGGGAATTCCTTAGAGTGCAATGATGACTTGCTACGACAGGTAGTGAGCTACATGCAAAACATTGAGCTATCTCTATCCCTCTCTCTCCCTCTCCCCCCCCCTCTCTCTCTCCCTCCCTCTTATACGACTGAATATTGCAAGATAAACTCTTATAAGGTCATAGAAAGTGAGTGGCCCGCGTGTGTGGAGAAAATGGGCCATTGTCCACTATGATTTGCCGAGTGCAAGACCTGAACTACAGATACAGTCTCAGAAGTTCTCTGAATATTATGACGTATTTATCTCCTTCGGTACCTTCCATATTTTTCTAGAATATTTTTGTTCGCTTAATTACATTGTAGAATCTTCTGAAGCTATTAAGATACTATGTTCTTCCAATGTGCTAACCTCTGGTTCAGTGGATGGATTCTTTGCAGGGAAACACTTTAACAGTTGCAAGCCTTTGCACCCCCTATTTGCAACAGCCATATAGATTCTCCATTATAAACAGTTTAGTGTACTACATACTCCAGAATTCCTCTCCATTCTCGTAAATTCTGATGCAATTACAAATCTATTGAAAATATATGAGAAATTTCCGACAACATATGTCAAGGAGCCATGGAGCAACAACCAAGTACTGAATCAACTATGTCGACCTTGTTCATCTCTATCCACAATTATACAGGGCGTGTACAACAACTGATGTAGAATTTGACATTTATGCACTTGGCAAGATGTGTTTTCTCGGCTAGTAACCTTCCAAATTAAAGAAGTTGGACTGGATAACACCTGAATTTGATGAATATGGGGGACATACATTAGGAAATACGTCGCATGTTTGGTGGAGGTGCTCTCTCTGTCCGCCGTACATCAAATTCATTTCCCCGAAGTTCTCTTTATCTGACATATGAGCAAACGATCAACAAGATGCAGCATCTAGCATGGAGGGATCGCAGTCTCCACACAAAATTTCAACCTGAGATAGCGGTGGACTGTCACTGTCTATTCGTCTCAGTATAGTTAGTGCTTTAGTGGTTAAGAAAGGTTTCGTCATATCCCAGGAAAGAGTCCAAGACATAAAACATTCAAGAATAGCAGAGGACAACTCAGGTTTGCTCAGCATAATGAAACATATAGAAGATACAGTAAATCACTTCGCAGTACCCGATGGCCGGCTCTTTTGTCTAGCAACATGAAAGAAATCATCGAATGAAGCAAAAGTTGACCTGCTCCAGATTGTTGAAAAGAATGCTCAGTGGCATTTGGTGTTTATGAGTAAAAGCAATCTTGGAAGGTTTGAAAAGTCAATTAAATGTAGATAGATTAAGAGCCCACTAAAGTCCAGAAGATAAAGGTGAGGAGGTGCACCAGAGATTTTTCTCGCTCGGCTGATGTACTTGACTGCTTCACAGAATGCGGACTTATCAAGTTGTTTTATACCCGTGACTCTTTTCACCTCGATGGAGAATGGAAAAGATAGCCAAGTCTTCCCTTGCAAAAAATGAGGCTAAGATGTATCTGATTGATACCATGTTCCTACTACACATCCTTTAAAGCCTCCCCCACAACATAACCTGGCATAACTAAGACCATTCTCTTGTAAGACTAGTCTTCGAATGCAGAAGTTCCTCTTGTGTGTGACACGCATTGGGGAAGGGCTATCTATTAAAGAACGCGAACATAAGAAACGTGGATATTCTCATTCTGTACACAAAATTACATGAACATCCCAGCGAATATCAGCTTACTTTCCTGGTGCAATGCAGTCAACTACGTTCTAACCTCTAGAAGAAAATTAAATCTTCTGATCCATGTTATCTGCCTCCCTGTCGATCAGTACTTCAGAAGAACTCAGGCGTACGAACTATATGGCATTGCTCTAGAAGAATTCCGCACTCTCTAAACTAATTGGTTTGGGGCCTAATTGGCATAGTTAGACAGGTGAAGATAGCGAGGTGTGAGTGGTTTGGTTTAAGGGATCCCCGACTCCATCGATTGTCAGTCTAGACGAAGACAGTGACAGTGAAGTGATATTCGATATTTTGTATGAGCAATATTTTATTAAAGACATATTTGAGTCTGTAACTTGGAAAAATTACCTTATTTAGAAAGATGTCATAACGACCGTACAGTATTCAATTGAACCAAACATATTTCAAAAACTGCCCATATGACTTTAGTTTTAAACGGGTGGTTGTTTATGTTTACCCATCAGTACACGGCTATCTAAGCGCTTTAGATAGATTTCTTATTTTCTATGCTATCGGAGATCATGCGATCTTTCAACTTCTACTGACCTTAATAATGAACTAATTTGCATTAAGTTTATATTACTGATAGACAATTTAATAACAAGTATAATGGTGTTTATCTTACTATTCTGTATAAAATATCGTGTATGCTATAGTATTTTATGTTTGCCCTAACCCATAACTTTGATGAATCAACTGATTTTACAAAATGGTGGAACAGTGGTAATATCACCCATACCTACCACTAGCCAAACCTAAGATACCCATTTCAAAATCCCTAAAGTACACCCTTTAAGATAAGCAACAAAACATCTAGTATATTTTAAAAAAAAAATGTCATCCAGCTATGCACTATAATACATTACAATATGCGCTTCTCCAACTTAGACTTCTAACATTACACTATTAATGAATTGATTGAAAAGAGGAGTAGGTTACCATTAAACACTATTGAAGTATATCACAATCTCTACTAAATTAGAACTCAACTACCCATTTCCTTTTGCACGCGTCACGCTATTTGTATAAAATCTCTTCACTGCTTGCCTCAAATTCCTAAAGCATCTCAAAGCAGTCTTATTTACATTCTCAAATACTCCATCTATTCAAATTATATTGCAAAGTAAGGGCTCATATCATGTACCGGAGAAGGAGATCCTCTGGCGAAAATATCACACCTAAACCACAAATACTCACATGTAGGTATTGAAATCTCACAATAGAAGGCTAGAGGAGTTATAAACTAGCCTTGGGGGTCACTAAAATATGGCCGTGTACTTCTTGAACAGTGACGAAAGATATGAAAAATTGTCAAGTAGGTGACGCCACCACGAAGAAACTCTAGGCAAACCTTAAAGTTTATTTCATTGGTTAGAATTGTGAGGCTGAGTTAAAAAGATGGCAAGATTACTTCAAAAGGTAAATACAAGGCATATTTGGAACAAATTGCAGGAAGGAGGAAAGCATGACTGGTTTAACCTAAAAGGGTTTAATTCAAAGAATACTGAGTTGATTTGGTTGGTAAGTATTTGCATACCCATGTTCTCAAATTCGGTGACCTTAAGGGAGAGATGGGACTTGAAGGTGTAGTCGTGCGGTGGTTGAATTAGCCACACGCAATCATATTTCACCGATGATACGTTTCCGGATGTCATGTTCATCATTGTAATAAATCCCCCGAAATTGGTGACGTAACCTCCACAATCTGCACAAGGTCAAGTTTGATGACATTTCCGTGTTAACATCTTTCATTCTTTAAAGTTACAATGTTTTAAATCTTTTAATTTATTTAGAATGGAAATAGACGCAACATACTGGTGCTATTGTTCTGGTTAATTATGGTAGAACGTCGGAGAAGTTTAATAAACAAATCTAGAGGAAATAAACCAAAGATTTCAAATACATCTTAGAGTACTAGTCAGGATAACCCTAACTTCTGGGAATAACAATCCGAATTTATCCTAGAGAATGTACGTGTGCAAAAATCACAACACTTTCGGATACCAAAAGACATGCCTGTTACCCGGATAGCGAGTGTAGCGAGTTTTGCACGACAGTTACATGGAATACGCAATTATTGTAGAACATAAGAAAGATCGTTCCTAAAGTGAAAAATTCTAGGCAAGTTCAATTACTTATTAAATTAGAGTATGTATGACATGGGCTAATATATAGAGGAGTCCTACGAAAAACGAACCTACTTTTAAGTGATTTATTTAGAATTTAATAACAATATTCGTGATTATTTCATTGTATGAACGTGATTTATATTTGTAAGGCTCCTCAGCTACTCCAAAAAGCTTTATCGCAATTTGTGAGTCGGAAAAGGATGATGTATTAGTCCAAAATGTTGCCTCGAACGCCTTTCAAGACAATCGAACTGGAGGACAAAATCCCCCATCCTCTAACATAGAGGCACAATGTGCCATCTAGTCAAGACAGTCGGACCAATGGCTTCAGGAACACGGCTGAGGAGGTAAAAAAAAAGATCGAAAGGTCTTTTCAAACCGTCGGCATATAGCAAACAAATAATGAAGGTCAAAGAGAGGAAAACAAACCGTGAATATACGCACGTGATAAACGTCATATTTAAATAGACTGTCATAATTAAAAGGTGTAAACAAAACGATTTCATTGTTTTTAATCTCAAAATAACCCATAGCCGGAAAAAGGGTGGAGTTTGTAAATGTCCTTACTCGTTTCAACTGTCTCGCACTTGACAAGTATACAACTAGAGATTGCCTTAAACACCTGGCGAGACTTCAAAAACACAAGCGAAATTGCCCTAACTTTAAGAGAAGAGGTGGTATAAAACTCTAGCGATGACGTGGCCCCATAAGAGAGAAACAATATAGAGGAAAAGAGAAGAAATTACAAAAAGGGAACGAAAATGCTAATTCTGCATACGCAAAAATAGCAAGAGTTCAAAACATTATCAACCGACAAAGCAAGTTTTTGAATCAAAACAAGAAAAAAAAACCTTAAATATCCTCGCGTGTATTTTGCATCCTCATTTGATGAATATAGTGCATTCGAGATCATATTGTAGCATAATAAAATGCTAAAACACAGTCACCTAAATGTAATGTAGTTTCCGGATAATCTGCCATCGGCTGATCCTATAAACATACAATTCACACATGGAGCCACAAGAAACGAGGTAAATAAAGGAAAGACGAATCAGGAATATTATAATCAGACCCCAGAGCTATAAAAACAAAGGCTACCGATACAAAGAGATAGTAAAAATCGTACAGAGGAGACAGAACCTGTGAGAAATACACTCCTAAATCAACAACAAGTAAAAATAAGGAAGCGCACCAGAACGCAGAACAATATGACGCAGACCTAAATTTTTAAAAAAATAATCTGAATACAAACCGACCCCTGGGCGTAACCTGTTCGGGCTACTCAATGGGATAAGAATAGGTAGATATAAATGGTAATATGACGTACTTGTAATAGAAACAAATCCAGAAAAAAATGATTTTTTCAGAAAGAATAAAGATTATCAGGGACATGAGTCGTGCTATCTACCCATGTAAACTACCAATAGAAGTGCAATGGCAGAGTAAGATCTTGTTCAGGTAGAAAAATACCTACTACGAGAGAAAGAAATAATTAAGGAAAAGTTACCTAGAAACTAGAAATAATAAGTCATAACTTAGCAGATCGGCCTAACAATAAATACGCCTTATACAACGCTTACAGGTTCGAAGATCCAGGCATGATCACATTAAATGAGCAGAGTAAAGATTTGCGACTATGAAGTCATAGTCGCAAACAATCGAGAGGTCGCCTTTGAAGGGACAGTCATTACTATTAGAAAAAAAGAGGTACCTTGAATTCCCCATATTAGACAAAGAATAAATGCTAATGAATAGACATAATGTTCGATAATATGCATCGTCGACCCCTTCCCCCAATAAAGGTTACTTTGACCGTGCTATTTGCAAGGAGAAGGGCGTCTTTGTTGATCGCGATATGCAGTAATGGCAGGTTTATTAGCCCGTTGTCTTACCACAATAACACCAATGGAGCTTTCTACCTGAACATTATTAACAAACAAATAACCCCGGAGCTACACCATGATTATCCCAAATAGATTCACAGGGCTTTGTTGGATTCAGGATGGTGATCCAGCACATAAAGATTGCAATCAAAGAAAGATTGACCTAAGTTCACAACAACCGCAGATTTCCGCGGAATTATTGAGTAGCTCCCAAGATGGCCATATTTAAGACCTTTAGTTTTTCTGTGTTGCAGGTATTTAAAAAATAAGGTATACTTTACTGTCTTAGGGAAAATATCAATTAAACCTAACATTTTAACATTGATTCTGGAGCCACACACGGTAGCCTCGAAAGTCGCACGTGAGTCTCGAGACCACCGTTTGGCCACCGTTAAAATCAATTTAAAAACTATCGCATTGTTTGCCCCGAGGTCAACAGAATTTAAAGTCAATTTTAGCAGAAGCATCACGAGTCACTCTCGGAGTCAGAATCGGAATGAAATTTTAAAATGCAAAAATAGTGGACAAGTATTCTGCTGAGGATAACGGCAATTGGAATGGAAAATCAGATTGGAAGTCAGGCAGAAGAACTCGTTTAGAAATTCTGATAGAATCGCGATAAAGAAAATTAGAAGAATAATAATATTAGGTTGGCGTCAGAACTGTGTAAAATATTCATAACCAAGTTACATCTATGCATAAATTTAAAATTTCCCACAATACACTTTAAGATTTATAACATTCAACAATAAAACATTACCTGAATACGCAAAACTCTGGGAACATCTCAGAGAACATAGAACATTGTGTTCAATAAGAAGCAGATACTCTAAATGAAACACTCAGATAAGAACATAAAACAAAGGGTTAATAATGAAAATAATAAATGGAAGAACGGAAGTGGAAGATAGGTGAGGCATTTCCCCATGAGAAACGAAGTAAGTAGGAAGAAAAAAGCCGTAAACTGGACACAGGGAGCTGAACTTAGGTTAGGTTAGGTTAGGTTAATTATGAGTGCAATATAACAAGATCAGAATTTTTTTAGGATTAGTCATCTGGTGACTGGATACAGGGGAAATTCGCCAAACTTACTCTCCTTTTTTTAATTATCCTTAAGACCACAAATAACCTAAATAAAAAAAAACGAAAAGTTAAACTCCTAAAAATAGTAGAAACAACAACTAGAAAAAAACACTCAGATGCCAGAAAAAGCCCCCCCACCCCCACCTCCTTCAGGTGACCGAGCTCGCATCCAAACGCAACTAAACCCAAAAAACCATGGAGGAGTTCAGCCTCAAGCAAGACAAGATATAGGCTTGTTGAGAGGTCAATAAAAACCATTTTGGAGGCTTTTGCGCAGAAAATGTATCATAAAAATAATAAAAATTATATAATAGTAATTATAATAATAATTATTTTCTTACATTCCGCTTAAAATTTACGAAATATCTTTTTCGCGTCTAAATCTAAGTCTCTTACGGATCACTTTTGTAAAAAATATAAGCGAGGCCTTCGATACATAATGCATTATATTTGTCTTCTCACGTTTCGTCCCATTTCTTATGCCATCATCAGAAAAAATAAACCATGCAAATTCCGATGTCTCTCTCTCTCTCTCTCTCTCTCTCTCTCTCTCTCTCTCTCTATATATATATATATATATATATATATATATATATATATATATATATATATATATATATATATATATATATATATATATATATATATATATATAATATTGAGGATAAATCCCAGAGCCACGAGGAACGGATACAGCATCTTTGAATTTTTCCCAACGTTTCGAAAACTACAAGTTTTCATCTTCAGGCTAGAATAAGTTTACAAAGTTAATACTATGAAGAAAACTTGAAAAGGTCAACAAGACATTATTTTAAAGGGTGAGCAATTATAAAATATCAGTAATTTTTAAAAGATATTCTCCCCAAATCAACCCGCAAATAGTTGTTATAAACAAACTAACGATAGGAAGTTTATTTAACAGTAAAGATCCTATCTCTTTGGAGTGCCGCAGTGATATTGTTTATTAATTTAAATGTCCCAGTTGTACTGAAGCCTCTTACATTGGAAGCACTGTCAGGTCTCTTGGAGCTAGGTTCTCTGCTCATATGGAGATTAATTGGCTCACAAACAAAGTCTTAAATAAAAAAGAAAAGTCATCTATTAGGGAACACACCATAAGCTGTAAACTTGACATTTCTATTGAGAATTTTCAAGTATTAGCCTTTAACAACAACAAACATTGCCTAAAAACCCTCGAATCTTTATATATCAAACACTACAAACCTACACTCAATGAAGATTTAAGTGCAATATCATTATTAATTAACTAATTTTAACTAAAGTTTGTTAGTTGGTTTGCTTTTTAACAAACCAAGCGCCACTGTAACCTATAAATACTAGCGTTGTGTAACCCCCCCCTTTACTCTCTAGGATGGATCGACTTTAGTAAGTACCCAAATTTACCGTTTTTATATTAAATGTTTTTTAACTCTTACAGTCTTTACAAAATTAAAAACAAAGTTTAAATTTATTATCTTTAACTAATGCCAGATCAATTTCTCTTATAGTTTTTAATTAATTTCTGCATTTCTGCAATAAACCTTAAATTTATTAACTAATTTTTTAGTCAGTTTTAAAGCAAATTTAACTGTTGCCAATTCATATTTAATAACAAAAAAATTAATTTATAGTACATTTTACTGATATTTTATAATTGGTCACCCTTTAAAATAATGTCTTGTTGACCTTTTCAAGTTTTCTTCATAGTATTAAATTTGTAAACTTATTTTAGCATGAAGATGAAAACTTGTGGTTTTCGAAACTTTGTGAAAAATTAAAAGATGCTGCATCCGTTTATCGTGGCTCTGGGATTTATCCTCAATATTAAATGCAGGCTTCACGGCCGAGCTCCATATATATATATATATATATATATATATATATATATATATATATATATATATATATATATATATATATATATATATATATATATATATATATATATATATATGTATATATATGTGTGTGAGGAATTAAACCACATTCTCCGAAGACAATTTAATTCAGAACAGTTTCAGTGTATCTCACACCCTTTTTCAACTGACACTGGGTAGAAAATATTAGAAAAGTGCTTACATACATAACACGGGGTCAGGTCGTGAAAGATTACCTCTTTTTCCCCCCCAATCCCCTACTTGTGGCTAATCAGGGGTGGGGGGGTTAGGCCTAAACATATCGGGATTTTTTTTATGGTTAGTCAGTTGAAAAAGGGTGTGTGATTCACCGAAACTGTTCTGAATTAAATTGTCTTCGGAGAATGTGGTTTAATTCCTCATCTTTTCTTGCGATATTGCATTAATTTTCATCATATATATATATATATATATATATATATATATATATATATATATATATATATATATATATATATATATATCTGGAGGAAGAATTCAATAGAAAAGTGAATGACAGTATTCATTATCTTTATTTTCTCTGGCTACGTTTCGAGCAAAGACATGCTCATATTCTGGCCTGATAAATTAAACAAAAAATTAGGTTTGTATTCAAATCAATTAACATTGAGATTAATTATATATGAATATATATGTATATACATATATACATTTTATAGCGATAAATCATAAATAGTTAATTATTTAAAAAAAGATTGAGAAGATGTGAGCATAGCAGGAGGAGGGGGGCCA
Source organism: Ceratothoa steindachneri (assembly GCA_963969495.1). Taxonomy (NCBI): domain Eukaryota; kingdom Metazoa; phylum Arthropoda; class Malacostraca; order Isopoda; family Cymothoidae; genus Ceratothoa; species Ceratothoa steindachneri. The sequence goes on from OZ018324.1 coordinate 171,490,511, forward strand.
AATTTATGAACAACTAAGCGGACAAAAATTTCAAAAAATCAAATCTTACCGGTCACACAAGTTGTAGAAACACGGGTAGTCAATGGAGAGAATGAAACAATGAAGAAAGGTAAGGTATAATAATTTGTTTGGTTATTATAAGACACGGAGAGGGATCGCAGAGTCATCATTGTTGAGAGAGGTCTTAAGGGTCTTAATATGAATCGATTCAATTATTCGTAGGCCTATATCATCGTGGGAAGAATCTAGAATTTCGAAATCATTAATGGTGGCATCGGTTTAGCAGACGATAATATGATCCTGAATGGGGGAGCATTCCTTGTGGGTAAGGGGGTTTACCGGTTCTGCCACATACCAAGATGAGAACAAGCTCGAGCATGTAACGAGCGTACTGCCGACATAATTGCCTCTGCGAGACCGATGACATGTAAATAACTACACTACGCAGGCTACATGGGAGCAAGTCCTTTACAATGAATATTGAACCAATTGATAAATTATTCTATAAAATTATTTTGCCTAAAATTATATTTGAGGACTTTTTTTTTATTTCTTTGCGGAATTGGTGATCTAAGGAGGCGGTCTAAGTGATTCAGCAGGACGGTGCCCCGGCTCACACGGCAAGACCGTGAAGAGTCGATGGGGTCGAACATGAACTTCTTGGTTGAAGGACATTTAGCCACCGCAGTCGCCCGAACTCAATCGCATCAACTACAACGTGTGTTCGCATGGCGAGGGCAAGGTCTGAAAGGTCCGCCATGGCAACGTTGACACGTTGAAGTTCCCCGTTAACCGCCTGTGGGTCACATGAGGGAGGACTTCGTCCACAACATGTGTGCGACCTTCAGCCCTCTCCTGGAGGGCGACCACATTGATTAATATTACAATTTAAACACAGGTTCATACCTTGAAACAAGAAAAACGTGTCAAACTGCATCGAAACTATCATTGTGTGCCTTATTGAGAGTGTCGTAACGAGTATAACAGGACTTTTGCAATAGCCGGTACATATGTCTCAACTTAACCATAACATCAATTAGAACTCAGCTGAAATTATTTGTCATGCTCAAGATACTAGATACATTGTGTCCAATGTTATCGAATGGCCATTCATTAGTGAATTCCCTAATTTTAAGTTAAGCTTTTTGCTGATATAAACTAACTCGATGACTATATTTTAAATTGCATTTAGACAACAATGTCCAAACTTTTATCGTGTAATTTAAGAAATAGTTTTTTAAAATTTTCCTTCTCTCTCTCTCTCCCTCTCTCTCTCTCTCTCTCTCTCTCTATATATATATATATATATATATATATATATATATATATATATATATAAGTGTGCGTGTGTTTGTATATGTGTGTCTTTGTATCTATGTATGTACATTTTATTATATATGTACATATCCGCCTATCCATTTCTTTTATTCCTGAATTCCCTTATTAATATTAGCTTTTTTATATCTTCCTCCTTAATTGTTTTTGTGTTCTTTTCTATCTTTTTGGCAGTCCTTACATATATGGACTTACCTGGAATTTATAAGTTTATTTTGTATTCACTTCATTAGAAGTCAATTAAAATTCATTACAAAATGAAAGCATCGTGTTTCTTTCTTACAAAGAAAAAAGATATTTCGCGAAAAGATATCTCGTAAATTAGAAGCGGAGTGTAAGAAAGAGAGTGAAATCAAATCTGATATAAGTTTCATTTAATAATAATAATGATAATAACAATATAAATAATAATAATGACAATAATATTGTTAACTACTTCGGACCTCTATTCCTCTCTTACGTTTTGGGTTTTTTTATATATATTTCCCTTCCGGGTTTTCAGGCGGTGTAAAGATGCTATCATTGTATTATATAATTCCCCCTGTCTTTATTAATAACTAATCAATCTTCCAGCACCAGCATGGGTAGGAACCTTCCCTCCGGGCCCTAGCCTTCGGTAAGTATCCCTGCCAGCACATCTCCGCCCGCAAAAGTTGAGCGCTCCAGAGCAGTCGCCATAGGGCGCTTGGGTGAGAATGAGCCCGAAGTTGCGCCGAGTCCGGTCTGTGTTGAAGAGGGACCGAGAGACATATTATGTAGAAAGGGGGCAGGTGAAAGAGGCTCGAACTCTGTAATGGGGGGTACAGGGGCTCTTTTTTATCTGGATGCCTGGAAAATCAGGGTCCGGATTCTTCTCTCGCCGTCCTTCCCGATTTGATTTCGCCTAAGGACGCCAGCCCCCGTCCCCCATGCAAGAGAAGGGGAACATGGGAACCCATGCTGCACTTGGTATGTAGAGGAATTCGTGCCCTCCCGGCCCCAATATCCCCATGTGGATCTGCAGCTATAGTACATACACGTTCACTAACCGCATCTTCACCGCTATATTTACACATCTCTCCTTGCAAACCTTCGGGTGGCGATGCCCTCGTTGGTTTCGCTTACAAAATGACCGACATCCACTCACCTGTCATTGGCAAATGAAGGTCCGGCGAACCTGAAAGAACCACAAGAAAATTTATAATACGCGACGCAAACAACTAAAACTAGTTTTAACTACACCTGATACTGGTAGACCTCTCGCCAGCCTAGTGGATACGGCGTTGGATTTCTGACATAAAGGTGGGGGTTCGATCCCAGCGAGCGTACACACAAGACTTTTAACGGTGTCACGATCTGGTACCCCATTGGCGGATACGGTGACCCCCCGTGGGGGAAGTAGCTCCGCTCGCATCATCATGCGCAGAACCACTCACGACACCGCTATTATTTCCATTATTGTCTTCATAGCGCAACATACACACTCTCTCTACTCAGTTCTGAAACCTTACCGATGAAGTACTAGTGTCCCCTGTAAGGGTACTAGTATCCATATGCACTTGACGCCGAACAACGAAGAGTTCTATGATCCCACTTATCACTTTCTACCCTCAACTGGTGAGTTTGGACGACCCAATGATTGTCGTTCTGATCCTTGTGTGCATTTCAATATCTGGTCAGGAGATCTCGTCATTGATGCAAGGGGTGGATGGCGCAACTTACTACTACTACTTCTCGATACTACCTCCAATTCAGGTTCTACTTTCACAAAAAACATTTTCTCAAGAGGTGGCGTCAGCGGGCATCATCTTCCTTGTACCAGGTCCTCTGCCTCTTATGTTCTGTTACGTACAAACGCACCACTCCTTTAGTTCCTGGCTAATTGGTTGTTCATGGAACTAATAAAAAGGCTTCCACAAAAGTCTAGTCAATAACCTCCTCCCAATAAACCTTCCGAGCCTTTTAAACAAGAAAAGAAGGAGTCTGCAAGAGGATAATCAATAGCCTATAGGAGGCAGCTTCAGTCCTACCTCACAGCATCCTCATCCATAAATCTATCTAATCTATTATTAAAATTCCGCAGGGAGGAAGCTTCTATCATCCGACTACTGTGTTTATTCTATTCATTTACTATTCGATCTGTAAACCAATTTCTACCACTCTTTCATTAAACGAACTTGTCCAGCTTAACTTGTTCAATTCGCTAAAAATAAGAATCTTACTAATGTCTTCCTATTGTAACCTTTTACTCACTTGAACACCTCAATAAAGTCCACTCGATCTATTCTCATTTTTAACTTATGTAGATTTCGTCTCTTCAGCCTTTCACCCTAAGGTAATCTTCTCAATTCACAGATCATCTTAGGATCCATAGAACTCAAGCAAACCAATATCCATCCAATATAACGGTGACCAAAAGTGCACGGCTTAATCAATATGAGAGCTAAATGATGCCATGTACACTTTCAAAATGATATCAGCACTCCTATTTCTCACCCTCCTCCCAATCAGCATAAATATCCTATAAGCTCTATTCCTAGCACTAAGCATTCCTTTCTAGGGCGGAGATTGGATCTTACAATGGCAACTAATTCTCTTTCACATTCTGACATTTCTAAGACCCTCCAATTCCATTTAAAATAATTGAGAGGTTTACACCTACCTATAATAATTACACTACATTTGTTTATGTTAAGTTCCACTTGCCATTTCTCTCCCTATTGGAATAGTGTGGTTAATTCATCGTGTAATAATACTTCAGCATCAGGGTCGGACCTTATAATCGTAACCTAACTTAGTATCATCGGAAAGCTTTATCAGCTTGCTACTATACCTATGTTGAGATCATCAATATAAATAAAAAACAACAACTGCACAAACTCCAACCCCAATGGAACCCGACTGCTAACATTCTCCGGCTCAGATTTAATCCAAATCTTACAACTCTTTGCTCTTTGTTACTAACCCACGACTGAATCTCTTAAAAATCATCCCATCAATCCCATGCGCTTTAACTCCATTCATAAGTGGTAGGTGGGGCACCCTTCCAAAAGCCTTCCACATAAATAATATCTTAATTATCCTCACTATCTGCAGTAATCGTGCATCTTTCTACAGAAAAACACTAAATTAGTCAACCACGACTTGCCTCTAGTAAAACTGTGTTGATATTCCTTAATCAGCTTACGTTCCTCTTTAGTGATCCCTAATAGATTTTGCTATTACAGATTCCATCATTTTCTCCACCACTGATGTCAAACTCACTAACCGGTAATTAGACATAATTGTTTTATCCCCCTTTTTAAAAGATAGGGATCACATCAGCTTTCTTCCATTATTGTCTAACTAGCCATGCTAGAGGCTCTATTAATGCATCATTTTATTCCTTCAAAGTATAATGAAAAATCCCAAGACCCGATGCTTTACAAGATTTAATTATAGTAATTTTTTTCAGACTACTTTTTTGTTAATTAAATACTCTAAATACTGACATCAAATTCCTATTTAACATCCTAGCCATTGGGTCACTATCACTCAGTAACTCTAGGCCTGTAATTTTAAATGGATGAATTTTATCTCTCGTCTTAGTCCTGTATAATTGAAAGAAGCCTTTGGGATTTTCTTTTGCCTTATTTGAAACTTTAACTTTATAATTTCTCTTTACTACCCTATTTAACTAATAATGTCCTGAGTTAGCTCATTGTATCTTTGCCTTAATTACCCCTCAACGGGTTTTATTTTATTATAAATTCCCCTTTTGTGTAGATTTAATGTTTAATTTTATCAGACATACAGTTATGGCCGACAGCCTTGGTTTTAATTTCCGTAAGCGGAATATTCATATTCTGCCCGGCAATTAACTGCTTAACAACTGACTCTTATTCTTGATTTACACTATTCCTCTCTACCTGAAGGTTATCTTCCACCTCGACTGCTCCCATTGACCTCACATTTCATGACCTGATCTCACTTACTACCCCAAATTAGACTCTCCCTCTGCCCTCTCAGACCACTACAATCCTTTTTTTCTAAAGTCTGCAATTTTAATCTCATTTTTTCTCCTGAGAACCTTTTTCCATTTTAACATCAATCTAATTTTTCATTGGTGTTTATTTCCAAAACTTCCCCCCAATCTCTGTATCGTTATTACCTTACCTATTCGTAAGAATTAAATCCAATATATTATCACACCTACTGGGTACCGACCCAGTAGGTGTTTAAGAAATTCTGCACCATATTAAAAAATTCCTCAGCCTTCTGATCATCTATAAGAGCTTCTCAGTCTATATTTCTGAAATTAAAATCACCCAGTAGGCGCAAGTAGTTACTTCTACATGCGCGTTCTATCCCCTGAAATTCCTCAGCCTCCTGATCATCTATAAGAGCTTCTCAGTCTATATTTCTGAAATTAAAATCACCCAGTAGGCGCAAGTAGTTACTTCTACATGCGCGTTCTATCCCCTGAAATTCCTCAGCCTCCTGATCATCTATAAGAGCTTCTCAGTCTATATTTCTGAAATTAAAATCACCCAGTAGGCGCAAGTAGTTACTTCTACATGCGCGTTCTATCCCCTGAAATTCCTCAGCCTCCTGATCATCTATAAGAGCTTCTCAGTCTATATTTCTGAAATTAAAATCACCCAGTAGGCGCAAGTAGTTACTTCTACATGCGCGTTCTATCTCCTACCACAAAAGACACGAAGCTTCCTTACTAAGATTTGGCGTTTATATAATAATTACGTCTAGCAATAATGACTCTGTGTTAGTATCTCTTTTAATTGTAGTGACTTTACATCATTGTAGATTATTCCTAATATAAATTATCACCTTTCTTCCTTTCCTTCTATTCCTATCTCTAAGAAACACATTATAGCCATCAATCTGGACCTCCGGTCTAATGTTCTTTCCTGTCAAATCAAGCCTCGACTCTGTTATCACAATTACATAAAAAATTCTCTACACTCACTAACCCTCTTAACAAATCCATCTTACTCCTTAGGCTCCTACCATTTGTTGTTGTTATTGTCCGACTGTTGTTGTTCCGTACATTTATCCGAATGCTCTTGCTTCTCCCTGCTTCATCCTACTTTTCCCTTGCGACTCAAGTGCAATCAATCCATTGCATTCAAACCCTCTCTTCCAAAAAATGCCTCATTCTATATATCCATAAACAATTGCTTCATACTATCACACAACACTTTCACTCTTTCATTGATTCAAAATATGCGTGACACACTCACTGCCTACTTTACCCCTAGGTAAAATTCATGACACTACATACCTCTTACTCCATCCCGAAACTTTCCTAACAAATCCCTCTATCTAGACACTAGCCCTCGATCTAGTTTTCCACAAGTCATTCATTCCCACAAGCGAAACAACAACTGCATCTATTTCAGTTTCATTCACCGTTCTTTCAATTCTCTCACTCACATCCGCGACACGTCTACCTGACAAACAAGCCCTCATTCTCCTCTTCCGCTCGCGTTCACGAAAAGTCCTGTCTAAATACCTAACCTGTGAATCACCCAGCACAACCATTCATTAACTTCATTTACTTCACATGTGCCTATAACCCCCATGTTTCTACATAGGTCTCCCAACACACTCAACCTGTTATTACAAGTAATAGGCTCATATCTACACTCTCTACTCAGGTCTACTAACCACACACCCTTAGCACCGACACCCCTACTTTCATTAGAAGGAGATGCCTCGCAGGATACCCGTTTCTTTCCTCTCTTTACTCGCCTCCACTTGCTTTAATCCACTACCCTTACTCCTAGCTAACCTATATGGGCTAACCTTACTATCCCAAGGACTCTACTTTCTAAACTTCCGCTCTTCCCTCCCATAATTCCACTGCATACTCTCGCAGCCCACATACAACGCAACCAGTCTCTACTCATCTCACCCACATGCAGATCAAACGCGCTCATTTTCACCCTTACACTCACTCTCAATCATCCATCTTTCTTTCAACTCATTGGACCCATCCAAGTGTACTTAATTAATATTATTTTTTTTACAAAGTCCTTGACATACAAAAAAAGAATGAATACAATCAGGGCAGGGAAAGAGCAGCACACTACACTTTAAAGAGCTGAAGGGCAACGTACTAATTTACAACGAATATAAATTAACTTGGGTATCAATCATTGCGAGCGCTGACCCTAAATGACTACACAGTGAAATGGCCAAAGGAAATGTGTTTCAGTACTTCGTCCATTGAGGATTCATTGCGTGAAAGAACCTAGCAATCACGCCCTCTTAGAAAACCTAGATGTGTAGACAGGGTCCATCGCAGGGATAGACGCCCAATCACGCTCACTTACACACCCTATCCGTCTAGGCGAAGCTCATCATAAATATGTACGCATTAATCACGCCCAATTACACACCATATCGTTGTACACAAAGCTCATTGCAAGGATCAACGAATCAATCACGTACATATCCATCTCTATTCGTCTACACAAATTCCAACGCAAGGATGAACGCACTAATCACGCCCACTTAAACACAATATCTGTATACACAGAGCCCAACGCAAGGATGAACGAACAAATCCCGCACATATGCACACCTCATTCGTGTACACACAGAGAGCAACACAGGGATAAACGTACCAATCATGCCCACATAAACACTCCGTGTACACAGGAATCATCGCTGGAATGAACGCCACAATCGACAGAAATTACACACCATATCTGTGTACACAGATTTAATCGTAGGGGCGAACGTACCAATCACGCCCATTTACACACCTTATCCATGTAAAAAGCTAATCGCAGAGATGAAGCCACTAATCACCCCCACCTACACACGTTAACCGTGTACGCATGATTCATCACAGAGAAGAACGCACCAATCACGCCCACTTACACACCCTATCCTCGTACATAGGGTTAATCGCAGGGATGAATGCACTAATCACGCCCACGTACGCACCCTTTCCGTATACACAGGGTTTATCAAAGGGATGAACGCACCAATCACACCCCATTTGTACACCCTCTCCCTGCATACAAAGTTCAACGCATAAATGTACAGGACCTAATCAGGTTCAATACACACTATATTCGTGGCACAGAGTTCATCGCATTGATGAACACAACATCACGCCCACTTATACACCCTATTTGTGTAAACACAGTTCATCGCACGGATGTACGGCAAAATTACGCCGAATTACACACCATATTCGAAGGCACGGTTCATGTTATGATTGCACTGAGAATTTCCTACCATTCATATAATACCCGATTATCGCAATCTGCCTCATCCTCACAGCTATCATTCAGGATAAATCTTAAATGCCCTCAAGATCCCACTTGCTTAATAGTGCCAGGGGCTAAAATATCACACTCGACACTATCCATACATCATCATCTTACGCTTTTCTGCACTTCCTCTCAGCCCTTCCTCACACATAACCTGCCAACACTTGAATGAGTAGGTTCGAATCCCTTTCGCACAGAGCCATATTGACAGCATATACCGATATAGACAATACCTACCACTCGTTATCTATCACCAATCTCACAAATTTTCTCTTCACTCTAAAATTTACTATTCTCAGCATACCATCCATAGCGGTAATAAACACTCAATGCGACATCACACACCATTATATTACAACTCCAATTATACGAAACCACTCACTCTCGTTTTCACGCTTAACGCACCGTTAATTTCGACTAAATCTTTTCCCACCCCAACATTTTATTGCGCACTCCTTATAATAAATAATAATAATAATAAGTCTTTTGTAATGCGCTCTTCAAGGCCTGAGGCCTTCCCAGAGCGCACGTTGTGCTGAAATGAGAATGGAAATTCAAGAGGGGGGAGGGAAGAAGGCAATTCTGAAAGATGCGTTTTCAGGAGACGTTTAAATGTGGTAAGAGAGAGAGAAGACCTGAATACATCCTACATTTTTTGTACTTTTCTTTCTCATCCAACTGTCTCAGTGCAAACACGTGAGCCACACACACACCCTTCCCCCTACAAATTCCCTTTGTCATTTATCCTTATTTCCCTCGGTTTCCCTTGTCATTCATCCATTTTGACTCGCATTCTCTTGTCATTCCTCCATCATTTCCCTATCTTTCCCTTGTCATAAATCCCAGATTTACCTCTCTTTTCCTCGTCAGTTATCCCTTATATCCTTCTCTTTCTCTCGCCATTTATACCTTATTTCCCTCTCGTTTTATCGTCATTCATCACTTATTTCCCTATTTTCCCCTCGTTTTTCATCCTTTATTTTCCTCTTTTTCTTTTTAGAAAGAAGCTTATGATTCATTTGGAAGAAAGAGAAGATGATTGAGGGTCTTAATTGAAAAATGAAATTATTTCGTAACGAAATGGGGAGAATGAGAAACCAAGAGAAGAAAAGCTGTGTATGTATCAGGAATAAGAACAAGGTCTGCTGACTAAAATGTCACGTGCTCTCACTTATCCTGATTTATGACCTTACGACCAACAAAACTTTCAACAATTCCCAGACTAACCCTGGGGAAACTTTGGCAATTCTATAATTCGAAAGAGAATATAACACCATAAGGATTTCAAATTTCGTTAGAATGGGCCGAATAGTTATGATATTATTGCCAAACAAAATAATTCCCAGACTAACCTTGGGAGGACTTTTGCAATTATATCATTCGAAAGAGAATGTAAAACAACATAAGGGTTTCAAGTTTCTTTAGAATCGGTCGAATAGTTATGATGTTATTTCCAAAACAAAATAATTTCCCGGCTAACTTGGGAGGTCTTTGGCACTTATATCATTCGAAAAAGAATGCAAAACAACATAAAGGTTTTAAATTTCGTTAGAATCGGCCGAAAAGTTGCAATATTATTACAAAAACAAATAAAAAGCAGAACGGGGACCAACCGACATAGAGATGTAGAGTAGCCCGCGACTAAAAAGAGGCTCCGGGCGCAAATGAGGTGTTAAAAGTAAATTGCGAGATTACTTTGATGAGGTGTATAATGTTCCTATGCAAAGAGGAGCAAATTTAAATATGATTTGTACCGATAATGTAAACATGGTGTGTCAGGTTATCGAATCGATGAAAAGGCATGAAGTTGTAGGCAGTGTAAGAAGTCTGGAAATATTTAAGGGTGCTGGTGTGGGTGTATAGTAACAGAGATGCTAAAAAAGAGTTGAACATTCCTATGGAAAAGTTCTGGCGATTGTATTGTAAAGCCTACGAAAAGAAAAATTTTACCGATATACAAATCAATTTAAATTCGCTTCCTTTTGCATAGGCGCATCATAGTACTCTCGCAATTTACTTTTAACATCCAATTTGCGTCAGGGATCCTCTTTTTTCTTATTTTTGATACTTACACAGCTTTTCGTCCCCTGGTTTCTAACTCTCCTCACTTCCTTATAATGTAATTACATCTTTTAATCATCTTCTCTTCCAAGTGATTCATACGTTTCTTTCTTAACTCTGTTAATCTGTCGTTTATTTGTTCTTTTGTCTGCTTATATACATCCATATACATCTCCCAGACATGTTCATGTGTATTATGAAATTTCCGCATGCACGTATCACACTTTTGCTCGATTTTACATTTCACTTGTCTTTTACACCATTCAGCATTGCAAGGATTTCACATAAAATCCTTGCTAAGAATTAGCCTCCTCTCTTCTGCAAACCTCCTTTAACGCTCAAGTCAAACTACGTTCTTGAGTTCGCGCCAAGAATAAATTCGAGCACAAAATAATCCTTGTAAGTTGCACTAATGCCGTTATCTATAAGGCCAGGAGCATATTTAATCTGTTCGAAGGGAAACTTGTTTTTTTATCCTAAAAGAAGTCAAGTGTATTAAGTGAGGATGTTTTCACTTGGTGAAGAAAGAATGAAACAAAGAAGATAGCTGATATAAAATTAGGGATAAACATAAAGGGATTTTATAATAATTTAAATATTACAAAGATGCAATATAAATTCTCCTCCATCCCTAGTACTGCAGCTTGTATAGCTTATTATAAAACTCCGGGTAAAGGTTTATACAGTCTGTATTTAAATGTACGGCTTTGAAACTCTTTAAGTAACAGAGAAACCTACGAAGCATGATTTAGCATGGTATGAAGCATGTTAGCTTTTCAGAGTTTTTTTTACCTTGGCTGATGAAGTCATATTGCATTCGAAATCCCTTGGCTGTTTGCCCATTAGCCGAAAACTTCAACGTCATGACTGGCCCGGACGATAGGAGGACAGGAGGACGAAAGCCCTTCCCGTTAAAAAACGCAACTTGAGACCGATTTGTATCTTGAATCTTGAGGGAAACCAAGAGATGGAAGAGTTGAAGATGACTACTGCTTTTAATGAGAACTGTTAAAGTTGTTAAGATTAACTTAATGTTCAGATTACACGAGCAATTGTATTTAAGAAGTACAATTTTTTTTTCTTCACTAAGATCGTGAGGCTTTTTTTTTCTATTTAGATAATAATAATAAAGATTTATATAGTATAAAAATAACTGGTTGGATTTATGAAATTTCTGGTTTTAAAATTAATCTAAAAATAAATATATACATAGGTGAGAGCATAGGGTTTAATAAGTGGATAGGGCAAGCATAAAAGGATTGTTCAATTAGATCATTTGAACAACGTTCTTGTAAACAATAAGGAGGAGAATAACAATACTGACATTCAAAATTCATACTAATTATTCAGTAAATTGTGTTAAAAAGAAAATGCTTTGGACAAAGGAGGGCTGTTATATATTAGATGAACATAAATTATGAACAATTAAAATATCTTGTAACTTGGATGCTTAACTTTTATCAAGTAGTTTATAGCATGAAGGTATACAGTCATGACCAAAGGCCTGAGACTCCTATATTTTTTCATAAAATACAATTAATATAATTAATCAAACGTTGGATTTTGTTTTCATTTGTTTGTATCATAAATGAAGGTGAAATATACAAAAATTTAGAGCCCAAACTCATTTTATTGATAAATACAGTCAATATTTAAAATGATGTCTCTTATTCTTTAAGACTACTTGAATGATGATATCTTAATTGATTTGCCTCTATTTTTGTTCAATAAGATCCCGTAACCTCTCACAATTAGATAGCTTTTGTTTATCAACCGCCAGTCTGATTATATACCTGTTTACAAAAAAATCTACTAAGTTGTCTAAGTTTTTTCAACTGATTTAAGAAAATTTTACACCTTTGACTCCTAAAATGACATTTGTTTCCTCCGATCTGGTCAGGTGTTTGTACAAGTCGATTTTTTTAAAATTCCGAACTTAAACTAAATCGATTACACCTTTTGTGACATTTTCGGTTAACTGTTTTAATATTTTTTTACCAGGAATGGGTTTCTAAGACAAAAAGGGTCGTTTTCTAACACAATTTATTAAGTAAATGTTACAGAAAAATTGATTAGTGTACATTGAATAGTAGACATTGTTAAAGGTAAGTATGTGCATGTAAATTAGATATTAGGCCATCATTATTCGGAATATAGGGCATGACCTTCCGTTTCTTCTAACTTTTAAAATGTTCAACGGTAGGTATGTATATATATATATATATATATATATATATATATATATATATATATATAAATATATATATATATCGCTCTTATGGTGAGTGGCAACGACCTCTACCTCAGAGGGGGTAAGGTTGGCCTCAGTGGCAAGACCATCCAAACGGTGATGGAAACCGTGGATGACATTGGGCTTAAAACCCGAAAACGTGTCGTGGTTGGGATGCTTCCGAGAAGAGGTCAGACTCGAACCGTTCACGAGAGAAACGTCGCAGTAAACCGACGGTTGGCGGATCTCTGCACGGCAGAAAGAGTCTTCTTTGTTGGCCCCTACGGCACCTTTTACGGGAGAAACGACCTGTATAAAAGGGACGAAGTGCATCTTTCCTTTAAAGGGAAAGCTATACTCGCCAACCTAATTCAAGATGTCTTGGAACGCACCCAAAGTAGCGTTCGAAGCAGAGCGAAAGCTGACGTGCGCTAGCACCCCCGTGTCACTTCTGAAACGACCTTCTTGGAGGTCGTCAAAAAGGGTGTGACCACGAAAACAGAGAAGCCAGGAAACGGAAGAGCGTAGAGAGTCCTACAGTTGGGGACTCCTTGAAAGTTCTTCTGTTCAATGCGAGGCCAATCAGGAACAAGTTTCTTGAGCTCCGTGGCCTCGTAGCAACAGAAGAACCTGAGATGGTGGCCATAACGGAGTCGTGGATAAAAACTTCAAGCCGAGGTTTTGAAGGTGAATTCACGATTTTCGGTTACCAGCTCTTCCTGAAAGATAGGCCAGACAGAGAGGTTGGCGGTGTGATGTTGTATGTCAAGGATGCCCTCAACTCGACGGATTGCAACATCGTATCTGACCATGAACTACTAGGTGTTGACCTAGAGATAGCTCCTGCCAAATACAGGACCCTGGTGCTTTATAGAACTCCTGCCCAACTCGTTGAAAGGGACAGAGATCTGTACCAGCTACTAGGAGAACTTGTCGAAGACAGTGTGTGTATCGTCATGGGGGATTTCAACACACAAGTTGACTGGGAAACCAGAGAACCCTGTAGCGAGAACGCACTACTCCTGGAGTTTGCGAACAACGAGTTCCTGATTCAATGGGTAGGAGAGCCAACGAGAGGAGACAATATCCTCGACTTGGTTTTAACCCCTAAGGATGACATCATTGAGGACCTCTCTGTTGGCGAAGAGCTCGGTGGCAGTGACCACTGACTAATTAGATTTGTAGTCTAAGTTCCCAAGGCAGAGCCTGCAACTAGTAAATCTAGGAAACTTGATTTGAGAAGAGCAGACTTTGCAGGTCTACGCGCTGGAATGACTGACGTGAGGCTAGAAGAGTGCGAGGCAGTGGAAAACTCTTGGAACAGTTGCAAAACCACATTCATGAGTCTTGAATCGCGTTTCATCCCTCTGAAATGCACCCGTTGGTCTTCTGTTTAACCAAAGTGGTTTAATCGAGAAATCGGCCAACTGCTTAGGGAGAAAAGAAATGTGTACCGGCAATCGAAGATCTCGGGTGACTTTGACAAATACCGGAGGATAGCCATCCAGGAGAGTGAAGTACAGCATAATGGCGGCTAAGCGGTCTGAGGAACTCCGAGTGGTGAGCCCCTGTAAAGAGAATCCCAAGGAGTTCTTTGGATATGTAAACAGCCCTAAACTAATCCGTCAAACGATTAGCCCTTTGAGGAATGAGTAGGGGACATTAAAGCATTTAGATGCAGAAAATGCTAACCTCCTCAACGAATACTTCTCTTCAGTGTTTACTTAAGAGTGTGGTCTCATCCGTCAGCCGACGGATTCCTACTCGAGGGAAAAGCTGGAGGATATGGACTTCACTGAAGAAAAAATAAAAAAGAAGATCAGTGACCTAATGACGAATAAGTCACCTGACCCGGATGGGTTTCTACCTAAGTGTTGAAAGAAGTGCGTGATCAAGTGTCACGAAACCTGAGCGCAATCTTCAACATGTCAATCCGGACCGAATGCGTTCCTAGAGACTGGCGTGAAGCGGAGGTGACTCCTATCTTCAAGAAAGGAGACCGTAGCCAACCGTCAAACTACTGACCTATCAGTCTGACCTCGTTAGTCGGTAAACTTATGGAAAGCATGATGGTGGACAAAATGACGTCGCATTTAGAGTCAAAGCTGCTACTGAGGAGTTCCCAGCACGGCTTCCGAAGGCAACGGTCATACCTGACGAACTTGTGGAATTCTTCCAATTCGTCTTTAGTGACAAAGCAGGGGATGTGGTGTACTTAGACTTTCAGAAAGCCTTTGATAAGGTACCACACTGCCGCCTTCTCTGGAAAGTGGAAGCGCTGGGTATAGACGGAAAAGTATCCGGCTGGATAAAGAACTGGCTAAGTGGCAGACGGCAGAGGGTGGTGATGAATGGACAGGCATCTGAGTGGGTGCCAGTTACTAGCGGGGTGCCTCAAGGTTCTGTCCTGGGGCCACTACTATTCATCATCTACGTCAACGACATAGACGGTGATATGGTTGCTAAGATTTCCAAATTTGCCGACGATACCAAGCTTGGTATGAACGTTGCAAAGGATGGAAATACTGCAAGCCTGCAAGAAGGTCTTGGGAAGATTAGGGAGTGGTCTGATACGTGACAAATGCCTTTCAACGTAAAAAAATGCAAAGTAATTCATATCGCCCACCGAAATCCTCAATCAACCTATATCCTTAAGGGCACTGCTCTTGAATCCACCGACACTGAGAAGGACTCGGGTGTAACTATCACTAGTGACCTCAAGTTCTCGAAACAGTGTATTGAGGTGGAGAAGAAAGCCCAAAGGATGCTAGGCTATATAAAGCGCCAGTTTGGATATCGGAACAAGAAGATTGTACTGTGTCTGTACAACTCCCTCACCCGACCGCACCTGGAGTATGCCGTACAATTTTAGAATCCTTCATTCCGAAAAGACATCGCGAGATTGCAACGTGTGCAAGCCAGGGCAACCAAACTGATTCCCTCTATCAGACATAAAAGTTATTAAGATAGATTAAGGGAGTTAGATCTGTTCTCGCTGGAAACCCGTAGACTGCGTGGTCAGCTCATCGAAGTATTTAAAATACTTCAAGATTCAACAGTCAGGACTACGGGGTTATTTTCCAGCTCAGCAAGGGGAGAACAAGAAATCACGGCTTTTAACTGGAACTAAAGCGATGCCACCGTGGTCTGTGTGGGAACTTCTTCACTTACAGTATCTGCGGTAGTTGTAACGCACTTCCGACGGAAGTTGTCAACAGTGAATCTGTTTACCAGTTCAAGTTAAGATTAGATAAAGTCTTGCGAAATTGCCGTTAAGATCCTCGCGAGTGATCTTCGAGGTTGCCAACAAACAACTTCGAAGATTGCGCTAAAAGGAACCCTCCTTGTATGGACCGTAAGGTCTTCTGGGGTACTTATTTTCCTTGTAGCTCCTTGTAGCTCTCTCTCTCTTTCTCTCTCTTTTAAAGATATTATGTGGCTCCTATCTTCAAGAAAGGAGACCGTAGCCAGCCGTCAAACTACCGACCTATCAGTCTAACTTCGATAGTCACTAAACTCATAGAAAGCATGATGGTGAACAAAATGATGTCGTATTTAGAGTCAAAGCTGCTACTGAAGAGTTCCCAGCACGGCTTCCGAAGGCAACGGTCATACCTGACGAACCTTGTGGAATTCTTCCAATTCGTATTCAGTGAGCACGATCGGGACAAGGCGGTGGATGTGGTCTACTTAGACTTTCAGAAAGCCTTTGATAAGGAGCCACACCACCGCCTTCTCTGGAAAGTGCAAGCGCAGGGCATATACGGAAAAGTATCCGGCTGGATAGAGAACTGGCTAAGTGGCAGACGGCAACGGGTGGTGGTGAATGGACAGGCTTCTGAGTGGGTGCCTTTTACTAGTGGGGTGCCTGAAGGTTCTGTCCTGGGATCACTACTATTCATCATCTACGTCAACGACATGGACGGTGATATGGTTGCCAAGATTTCCAAATTTACCGACGATACCAAGCGTGGTATGAACGTTGCAAAGGATAGAAATACTGCAAGCCTGCAAGAAGATCTTCGAAAGATTGGGGAGTGGTCGGACACGTGGCAAAGGCCTTTTAACGTGAGCAAGTGCAAAGTGATGCATATCGGCCACAGAAACCCCAATCTCAGTATATCCTTAAGGGCACTGCTATTGAATCCACGGACACTGAGAAGAACTTGGGTGTAACAATCACTAGTGACCTCAAGTTCTCGAAACAGTGTATTGAGGTGGAGAAGAAAGCCCAAAGGATGCTAGGCTATATAAAGCGCCAGTTTGGATATCGGAACAAGAAGATTGTACTGTGTCTGTACAACTCCCTCACCCGACCGCACCTGGAGTATGCCGTACAATTTTAGAATCCTTCATTCCGAAAAGACATCGCGAGATTGCAACGTGTGCAAGCCAGGGCAACCAAACTGATTCCCTCTATCAGACATAAAAGTTATTAAGATAGATTAAGGGAATTAGATCTGTTCTCGTTGGAAACCCGTAGACTGCGTGGTCAGCTCATCGAAGTTTTCAAAATACTTCGAGGGTTCGACAATGTTGACTACAGGGATATTTTCACACTTGTTGAAAGCAGAAAAAGAATTTACGGCTTTAAACTTGAACTGAATCGTTACAGCCGCGATATGTGTGGAAAGTTTTTCACGTACAGTATCTGCGGTAGTTGGAACGCACTTCCATTGTAAGTTGTCAACAGTGTATCTGTTGACCAGTTCAAGTTAAGGCTAGACAGGGTCTTGAAAAATAGCCGTGAAAGGACGTAAAGCATTTGAGCAGAGATGTGCCCGCTCGACTGCTAGTCCAAAGGTACCCCCATTGAATGGACCGTAAGGTCTTCGAGGGTACCTTCTTTCCTTGTTGCTCCTTGTTAGTCTCTCTCTCTCTTTCTCTCTCGCTCTCTCTATCTCTCTCTCTCTTCTCTCTCTCTCTCTCTCTCTCTCTCTCTCTCTCTCTCTCTCTCTCTCTCTCTCTCTCTCTCTCTTTCTCTCTGTTTCTCTCTCTCTCTAAGATCACAGGTGTCTTTGACGATTACCGGAGGCTAGCCAGAAGAGTAAACTCCAGCATAAGGGCGGCTAAGCGTACTGAGCAACTTCGAGTGGCGAGACTCTGCAAGGAGAATCCCAAGGAGTTCTTCGGCTATGTAAATAGCCATAAACCAATTCATCGTAGGATTTGGCCCTTAGTGGACAGGAGGGTGCATTAACTTACTCAAATGCAGAAAATTCTAACCTGCGCAATGACTACTACTTCTCTTCAGTGTTTACTAAAGAGTGTGGTCCCATCCCCAAGCCCACGGATTCCTAGTCGGGGGAAAAGCTGAAGGTAATGGACTTCACCGAAGGAGAGATAAAGAAAAAGATCGCTGACCTAAAGACGAATAAGTCCACTAGACCGGACGGGTTTCTATCCAAGGTGTTGAAAGAAGTGTGCTATGAAGTATCATGACATCTGTGCGCTATATTTAATACGTCAATCCGGACCGGATGCGTTCCTAGAGACGGGCGTGAGGCGGAGGTGACTCTGATCTTCAAGAAAGGAGACCACAGCCATCCGTCAAACTACTGACCCATCAGTTTGACTTCGATAGTGGGTAAACTCATAGAAGGCATGATAGTGGAAAATATAACGTCTTATTTAGAGTCAAACCTGCTACTGAAGAGTTCCCAGCACGGCTTCCGAAGGCAACGGTCATGCCTGACGAACCTTGTGGAATTCTTCCACTTCGTCTTCAGTGAGCATAATCGGGATAAAGCGGTGGATCTTGTGTACCTGGAATTTCAAAAGGCCTTTGACAAGGTACCACACCGCCGCCTTCTCCGAAAAGTGCATGCGCAGGGCATAGACGGCAGGGTAGTAGGTTAGATAAAAAGCTGGCTAAGTGACAGACGGCAACGTCTAGTGATGAATGGACAGGCCTCTGAATGGGCGCCCGTATCTAGCGGTGTTCCTCAAGGTTCCATCCTGGGACCACTACTGTTTATTATCTATGTCAACGACATGAACGGTGACATGGTTGCCAAAAACTCTAAATTTGCCGACGACACCAAGCTTGGTATCAATGTGGAAAAGGAGGGGAACACTGCTCGCCTTCAAGAGCACCTTCAAAGGATTTGAGAGTAGTCGGACACGTGGCAAATGCCTTTCAACGTGGGGAAATGCAAAGTAATGCATATCAGCCACTGAAACCCCAAATCTCCGTACATCCTTAACTGCACTGCTCTTGAATCGAGTGACACTGAGAAGGACTTGGGTGTAACTATCACTAGCGACCTCAAGTTCTTGAAACAGTGCATCGAGGCAGAGAAGAAAGGCCAAAGGATTTTAGGCTACATAAAGCGCCAGTTTGGATACCGTTACAAGGAGATAGTAATTTGTTTTTACAACTCCCTCCTTCGGCCGCACCTGGAGTATGCCGTACAATTTTGAAGTCCTTCGTTTCGAAAGGACATCGCAAGGTTGGAACGCGTACAAGCCCGGGCAACCAAGCTGATTTCCTCTATCCAACACAAAAGTAATTAGGATAGACTAAGGGAATTAGATCTGTTCTCGCTGTAAACTCGTAGACTGCGTGGTTAGCTCATTGAAGTTTTCAAAATACTTCGAGGTTTCAACAATGTTGACTACCGCGATATTTTTACACTGAGTGAGAACAGAACGCGCAATCACGGCTTCAAACTTGAACTAAAGCGTTACAACCGCGATCTGTGTGGAATTTTTTTTCACTTACAGTATCTGCGGTAGTTGGAACGCACTTCCATTGTAAGTCGTCAACAGTGAATCTGTTGACCAGTTCAAGTCAAGACTAGACAAGGTCTTGAAAAAGTGGCCGTTTAGGGACGCAAAACAATTGAGCAGCCATGTGCCCGCTCGATTGCTAGTCCAAAGATACCCTCTTTGAATAGACCGTAAAGACTCTTAGGGTACTTCCTTTCCTTGTTACTCTCTCTTTGTCTCTCTCTCTCTCCAGAGTCCAAAAGTCATCAGCCATCTTGACTGCATCCCAGCTTGCCTGATATCTGGTCTCCATCTCTTTCATAGCCTGATGGAATCTCTCCTCCTGCTCGTCGCTCATTGATCCCAGATTCACCGGAAACCGATTGATAATGGAAAATAAGTAATACATTTTGACGCTCATGTGGCATACGAAGTTTCTGAAAGCAGTCAGCATATCGGTCACAAATTCAATATAGTTCCTGGCTTTCTTGTCGCAAAGAAAGTTCTTCACGACCAGAACAGAAGCCTTCCGCACTTCCACTTCCAGTTCGTTCATTGAGTTTCCAAACTCAATGGAAAAGCATGGCACAAGTAAGTGAAGCAGCCACCGTCCTTATCTGGAGCTTTGATGAACTATTTGATCAAGCCAAGCTTGATGTATAGCCATGGGAAGAGTATGCTGTCTCTGACCACCAGAGGGCGGTTCATAACGTTCCTTGATCTGAAGAGTGCCATTTCCTCCCCTATAGCCCAGTCCTTCCTCGTGTTATGCTGAGCTCGGTCGCTACCATCCCACATGCACATAGTACGTGGTGAACCAGAATTTTTGTCCCATAAAAAAGTTAAGCATCTTCAGGTCAACACACATCAACCACTCATGCTGATCATAAGGATTTTTTCCAGCCCATACTTCACCACTTCATACTTTTCCTTCAGTGTAGTTGAGTGAGCGAGGGGTACAGGGGCAAACTGGTTGTTGTTGTGCAGCAGAACACATTTTAGCGATCGCTTGCCGCTGTCAATGAAAAGTCTCCGAAATTCGGATTGGTACTGTGGCATTCCATCTTGTGTAGAAGCTGCGCAATATTTGTACAGTACATTATGTCATTCTCTTCAGGGAAAAGATTAGGTACTCTTGATTTATGTTGGGGTAGGAGGTGATAAGAGCACTATCAAAAGGAGTTTTTTTTTCCTTTAATCTGAATGGCAACAGTTTGGAGCAGAGGACTTTTACAAGCAGAGATCGCGAACAAGATCATTTAGCTCTTTGGAGGAAAAAGTGTGTGAAGCATCATCGTCAAAAAACACTTCTTCATTTTCTTTAACATTGGGGGATCTCTTAATCCCTAATGCAAGGAAATTCTCCCAAAGTAGGTACTGCAATTTCATCACAATGAGCTACCGGACGATGTAGATCACAATACCTAGGGCTGCTCCGGTTCTTTCCCTTGATTCCAATCAAATCAAAAGCGCAGAAGTACTCGTAGCAGTCAGTGCCATAGTTTGTCAGCTTCCTCCAAACCATTGGAATTCCAAACTTCGAATAACTCTTTTTACTCTTGACACAATGACACAGATACTCGGTGCATGTTGTATATACAATATTTGGCCCCTAACTTTATCTTGATCACCAACTTTCATGGCAAAATAAGCATGGCAACCACGCTTTATGAACCTTGTTACTGGATTCCTCTTAGGAGCAACAGTGTACTCGTCGCAGATGTAGCAGAATAAATCGAACTTATTTTACAAGATCTTCTGACCGAATCGATTTCATTCATCTGCAAAAGAAAAATACCATTTATTCGAAACTTGTTTCATGTAAACTCTTTAAAATTCGTTTAGTTTAAGAAATATTTTTACATCGTATAAATAGAAGATACTCGTACATGTAAGAACACGTAAAACATCATTTGGCGATAAATAAAAAAAGTTGACCTGATTGGAAAAAAACAAATGTGATTTTTAGATTCATGACCTCACAATTGTCCTAAATTAGCTAATAAAACTTAGACAATAAAGTTAACGTTGGTCAGTGAATTTATCTATGCAACATAATTTTTGTTCCTGGCCAGAAAATGTTATTTTCCAGCTTCTTTTACTACAAAGGCAGAGCAACTGAGTCGGCGTACATTAGTGCGTATAATGTAATTTTGTGTCGTCTCCGAACGGGACACACTCGTCTGACGCAACATAATCGTATGGAGGGCTCGCTTGAACCTTTCAGCAGAGATTGATTGGTTCCATAGACTATACGCCACTTTGGGATTGAATCTCTAGGCTGGTTTGAGCTCCATCAGCAGTAACTATCCTTATACAGTGACAAGCATGCTCGCTAACCGCTTGTTCTCGGTTCTGGAGGGGGTGTGGGGAGCTCTTGTGTGTGAGGTTGTGTTGTGATAAATTTTCTGAAGAGCCGGTCCTACTTCCCACTATTTGATTTTTTTTTAACTGTGTCCATGAAGAAGGTGGGTCTCCACAAGGGCGCCTGTACATGTCTGTTGTTTTTACTTGGGTAATCTTTAGTCGTGTGCGACTAAAGATTACCGGTCGGTCCCCATTTTTACTTTTTGTTATTTTGGTAATAACATCATAACTTTTCGGCCGATTCTAACGAAATTTGAAACTTTATGTTATTTTACATTCTCTTTCGAATAATATAATTGGCAAGGTCCTCCCAAGGTTAGTCCTGGAATTATTGAAAGTTTTGAGGGTCGTAAGTTTATAAATCAGAATAAGTGAGAGCACGCGACTTATGGTCAGCAGACCCTGTTTAATTTTATTTTTGTTATTTCAATATTGTAACCCATTAATCTTGTTATACTTGTTTTTTTATTCTAAGTTACCTTAAAAGCTAGGCTTTCCCTGGTGGCTACCAGAGGGGGTAGCTAAATTAAAAAAAAAGAATAATGTGAGCCTCCCTTTCAGCGAATTGGGATCAAAGCCAGCAATTGTGAAATACTTCGTTACTTAGCAAGAATGCTGTGGCATGACAAGATTTACTACTCTAGTAAACCTTGACGCCCTTGACATATTTGACCGAATCCTGTCTTGTTTATTGTTTAACCACTTCTATTCTTCTTCTCTCATCTTTAACTTCCCAATGAACATCAATTCTCCACTTGTATCTCTTACCTCAATGATACTCCATAGTGAGATTTGAAAGTCCAGAAACGTAACTTTGACGCGGGTAGTAGATTCGGACCCTTCGAAAATGTATTCCATCTGGTAATCAACCGGGTGAAATTCAGGGAAGAACGGGGTACCCACTGTCCCCACCATTACACCAGACTCCTCATGTATGTAATAAATATTTTCTGAAAAGGGAGAGGATAATATTAGAATATCACTAGTAGATTGAGTTCCTACATTCACAAAGAGATGCTATCCCCGTCTCTTTGATTTCCCTCACTACCCACTCGGACTCCTTTCTCCCAGAAATGGGACGTCTTTCTGGTGCTTTGATGCATGTAAGCCACATTTTTTGTACTGGCAATCCTGGATAGTTACAAGCTAATATAATGGTCTTTGTAAACTAGTCTTCTGGTTTTTCTCTCCCGTTTGCTTCCTACACTGAATGTGCTTCGAAGTCAAGTTTACCCCAATTCCCTAGCAGTTTACTGATTCAGATCCTCATTCATTCGATGACCGATGGGAGTGTTGGTTGAACCAGATCTGACCTACTTGGTTCTAATAGTCTGATTGAAAAGAAAAAGTACACTATGTTAAAATATGGAGGGAGGTGAAACAATGGAATCTATGTCGTAATCTACCGGGTGAACACTAACATTTTGAAGATTATTGTACTTCATGTAAACTGCCTATAAAACAACAAGAGATTGATCGTGCTGTCAGGTGTGCATGCTGGTACATTACACCTTTTGTGGTTGAAAATGGTCTGGCTTGTTAATATTTAGAAGGGGAAGAATTGGTGCCAGTCTAGTAGAGGCAAATATAGCATTTTCCTGGGCATTTATAACTGCAAATACAGCATCAAATTCTTATCTTCGAAGAAGTGGTTGAACACCAAATATTTTTGATAGAAAGTGTATGAATGACAACAAAAAATTATAATTCATTATAATTCACTAGGTCGTTTGTTTCAGACAGCATTGATAAGAAAGACATATAGTGTAACGTTGAAATAGACTACGAAAAAACATCCCCTGTTAGGGTACTCAAGTCCATATATTTGAATGCCTGTCCGCCTTGTACGAACTTGTTAATGGAGCTTGATGATGCACCCTTCAATTCTTTTTGCTTTAACCTCCTGTTGAGGTAAGTAGTAACCCGTCCACCCCACAGTATTCGAAAGGGACGATCTTTTAACTTTTGAAACAAATTAATGATTTTTTTTCCCGCGTTGTTGGATCAGAGGAGGGAAAAAAGGAGGACAAAAAGCAGAATAAAGGCAATGGGGGGAAAATGGCAAGGTAAAAAAAATCAGAAATAATTTGTCTCAGAGAAGATATCGTTTATACATGTCCCCAAAAAGGCATTCATTTTCATTTTCAGGTGCTATTTTGGTCTTTCAATATTAATTTCACATGAAGTTTATTTGAGATTCTTCTTAAAGATTGTGTAGGTGCCATCATTCAAGAGGAGAATATAGCAATGTAGATTTTTAAGAAACGGATTTGGCCATAAAGATAGATTATCTATTTATCTTTAATCTGAACGCCTGTTTGTACTTTGTAAACGCAATAAAATCCCTCTCCCAACCACGTCGTAGCTCCCCCTCGAGGTCAACGGTGATGGTTTCGTCCTTATGAAGAACGAATACGGACTTGAGTATGTTTATTTAATGTGTACTAGATGTTGCCCTCCAAGAAGATATGTTCCTTCACAAATCAGCTAGCCTACTCCAGTGGCCAAGAAGCCAATTCGCTTTTTGAGCTTTAAATAACACCGTACGATCAATCTTGAAGCTTATCCATTTTACGAGACGCGATTTTGCATCTCAAATCGTTCGTTCTTTGTAATTATTGTGGTTGCTTATATTGATACAGTGGCTCTGTACTTGGTTACTAGTGAGAATTTAACAACTTATGGTCAACTACCGGTTTTTACCATTTAATATCTAATAATACTTGTTACTCAGTTTAAGTATTTAATCTTACTGATGCAGTCAGGTTATATTTGTATAATAAAAACATTAACTTTGAATAATTCGATGACTCCGTCAGGTATCCTTTTCATATGGTAGCAGGTCTACTTATAATCACTAACTTTTAAATAAATAAACTTTTCACCCTTCCTTCCTCTATACCACAGAATTTATCTTTCAATTTATTCCTTTTCAGTATTCTCAAATTTCACTTTTACTTTTCTTTTCATAACAGTCACAAATCTATATCTAACCCTAAACCAGCTTAAATGCATTCAATATTATTGTACACTCCACTCTCAAACGCGTTGGCATTCATGATTGTTCTCTCTCTTTTTTTTACCTTTTTTCTACCATTCAAAACCTTTCTCTCACAGTGTGCCACCTCCGTACATCATTCCAAATGCACTACACCCTACTTGTTTAAACGGGTTATCTATTCCACCGTGACTCAAAAATACACTTATCGTATTCTATTATACATGAAACTTTCAACTCAATCATTACACACATCTTGCCAACCATTCCAATCACTATTTCCAAATCCTACTCACTTTAATAACACCATATCATCAGCATAGACCAACATAGCACCCATCCTTCTCAAACTTTTGTTTCTTACCTCCTGACAGAAAACTCTGAAGACGTTCTATAATTCTTGTATTCACTTTGCTCACTTTCGCTTAATACAATACTCGTAGTACTATCATAACATTATTCCGCTCCTTAGTCACTGTTCCAGTTACAAAAGCATTCCAATAAAATCATTAGGTCCATTCCATTGCATACTCAGAGTCTATTTTACGATATCATGCACTCCAGCTTCTTTTACATTTTCTTTCAAATCTTTCACTGCGCTAACTAACTCTTGCAAACTTATCAATTCCAGACCTTGATATGGAACCCGTTGTGCATCACCGAAACTAAACATATTTGCATTCTTTTCCTCTTGGATGCTCATATTTTACTTCGTATCAAATTATTCTATCTATCTATTTTTAACATTCTCAGTGTATACAAGTACCCTCATATTTTATCAATAATCCTCACAGAGTTATTCTTTTCATGCTTACACTCTTTTCTTACATCCTTCCAAAATATATTTCTGTTCCTATCCGAATCCTGTCACTTTCCTTGATTTGTTGTGCTCATAATTTGACCATTCGTGACCTTTTTTACCTCCTTTTATGCATTCCTGCGTATCTTCCTAACATATCCATTTTATTATGAAGTATAATTACCTACAAACGTCTTCTGCTTCATCTTACTGGCGCATTTCACATCGCCATCCACCATTAAGGATTCAACTTCATTTTTACAGCTTTATCACTCCCGCATCAACCATTTATTTACGCTTTCTCACTTATCTAAACGTATGCCACACCTACTCTATTCCCCTGATCACATTCACATACTTTCTATCTCCCACTCTCAAGCAGTCTCACATACTATTCCTCTCTGTCTGATCCAACAGCCCTTCACTTTTGATGCTTCATTTTTTCTCGCGTCTTTCACCTCTTCTCTTTCACACACAAAACAGATAACCTTATATAGAGGAATTATGTTAGCACTAGGTCCCCACTCATACGTCCCCCATCTCTCCCTTCATACACATTCTCTATAATATTCTTTTTTACCTAAATGAAATCAATTTTAATCGTTAAGTTACGGTCTATGTTTAAAAATGTGCAGTTATGCATTTTATTGTGGTGAAAGAAACAGTTTGCAGCCATGTAACAAAAGAGAAACCTACCACTCTCTATTCTCATTCTCACAATGAAAACCAACAACCCCAGGTATTCCATCCCTTTTATGTCCCTTATTCGTCCTTTCGTAACTCATTTCAGTCACAAATTTTTCAACAATGGAGAAGGTTGAGCACCGCGCAGTGATCAAATTTTTGACCAAGGAAAGCAAGAATGCAAGAGGTCCATGAACGCATGGTTGCAGTGTACACCGACACCGCCCCTTCTTATGCAACCATTGCTCTCTGGAATAGGGAGTTCCGCCATGGTCGTGAGTCCCTTGAAGATGACGCCGGTCAGACGTGACCAACGAGGACAATGTGGCCCGGGTGGAGAGGATGATCTTCGAAAATCGACGGGTGAAGGTCGAAGAAATCGAGCGAGAACTTGGAATATCACATGGAAGTGTTATCAACATCATCCACAACAATTTGGCCATGACCAAGGTCTCTGCCCGTTGGGTCCCTAGAAACCTCACGAAACTTCACGCCCCATGATCGACTTCAACGTCGTCAAAGTCCACAAGGCCAGAGTTGCGCAAGCTGCCTGCGCGAGTGCGGATTCGAGGAGCTCAATCATCCACCCCTATAGTCCAGATCTGGCCCCTAGCGACCACTTTTTATTCCGCCAGCTCAAGGCTGCGCTGCGTGGACGCCGGTTTGGGGACGATGAAGATGTCCAGCTCGCCGCCCCGGAGTGGATTAAACAGCAGTCGGGAGATTTCTGATTGTCGGGAATTTGAAGCCTCAAGGACAATTGGCGCAAGTGCATTGAAGTCTAGGGTAGTTATATTGAAAAATAATAAAATACTTTTCCTTATATTTCGTTTCCTTATATCCGAATTGCAAAACTTATTGACCGCCCCTCGTATTACACATGATCATAAAAAAATGAAAAATCCTATGAGATTTGATTGAGATATTTAAAATTGCAATCGCTGAGAACAAAGGCAAATTAAAGTCATCCTAATTCAAGGCCTTAAAATCATCAAAGCCTTAAACAATATTAAAATTAAAAACCCTACTGCATTAACAAAACAAAAATCAATGGATGAAAACTACGATCAATAAGATTTGAATGCTACTACATAGAATTTCTTTATCTACACAGTTTAAATTATTAGAATGGTACTCTAGTAAAAGCCATTAATTATTAGAATAGTATTCTACCAAAAACCATTAATAGCAACTCAGTGAATAGCTTAAAGGCTGCCTTTATGAACACCTGAGGAATGGACATGAAATAGGTATCTACAGATGACCCCCTGGGAAACCTTTCGGTCTCTCTTAGCAGTAACTTCTTAGAAACCTAAGAAACTCTAGGCCCTAAGAAAAACCTTTAGGTCTTTCTTAGCATTAAATTCTTAGAAACTTAAGAAATTCTAGGTCCTAGGATCCTCATGAAGAAAACATTCCCTAAAATAGATGGACTTACTTTCCGCAGTGACCGTGAAAGTAAAGGCGTCTTCGTAATGACGACTGTAGAAAAAGTCAATGTCAGCTTCTTTGGTCTTTGTGACGAAGGGAACTTCCAAGTCACTGATGCTACAGATGTCTCGGCCTCCAAAACCGAGATAAGGGGGCTCTCTCAGGCGAACGTAATCACATCTGGGATTCAGTGAAATGGGTAAGGACCAAATAGAAAAAAAATACAGGGTGTCTAGAAAGTATTTTTACAATTAAAAAAATGAAAAAAAACTTGTCTAAATTTTGTAATAAATTCGATAGATTTATCTAATTTACTTTTGTAAGAATTTTGGGGGGAATGTACCTGCCTCCGTCGTTACGGGAAAGAGAATTTTAAGAGACTATTGTGGGAAATAAGATATGGATTGGATCGTTGCACATCTACCATTGAGACATATTCGATTAAAATATTATGATTAAAAGATTTCCTTCAGTTTCCTTAAATTCACTGGAAAAAAGATCTGTTACAGGATTCATGAACCTTCTTATAACTTAGGAGGTCGGAATTTTGCCAAACAGCTAACACCAAAAAAAATCTCACATGCACTTATGGGAAAATTCGGAAGTAAGACATCATTATCTTCATGATGACGCTCATAGTCCTCACCCATATCCCCAAAAAGTGTGATCGGCGCGCATCAATCATAAAGTATATACTCTCCCCATTCAATCCTTTATTAAAATAAACACGAAATATCTTTTTTCCTAATTTTTCACTCACACATTTTAAAGACAATATTAAGTCACCTTTCTCTCACGCATTCTGCGTATTCCATTTTTACGCGGAATTTCAACCTTTCATTCGCCGGCACATTCACTCTCATCCAAGGCTTATTCTTCATCCATTCTTCTTACATACCGATCTTCAACTTTCAACCATAACATTTTCACATTAATAAGATTGGCCTTCATCACCAGCACTAAAATAATCCCACCCCACCCCTATCCGCCCTAATGGTGGCTAAGCGGGTACCTGCCCACCATCATTTCCATATACCAAAGATCCTGAATACGGACGGGATTCTATATATGGTAGAGAATCTCGACCGTCAGGGTTCAACCTCACCCAGAATACTAAATGCACACTACCTCACAAATACCCTCCATGCAATATATAATCCACTTATATCTCCCATCTCGCCCAAACAGTCACATAATCAATCCGCCTTTAGCTTATTTCAGCCATTCTTCTTAACTGCAAATACCACCTCAGACCCTTCTAAGCAACATCTTTCACCATACCATATATTAAAAATTACGAATTGGTGTAAGTGTATGTGCGTGTATGGAGGGGAACAAAGCATGTGTGTCATAGATAGAACGAAATAAAAGTGGTGAAATGAGAAGGTATTGTAAGAGATTTGCAAAGGGATGCAAGGCATGTTCAAGCCTTTTGTCTCAAAACTTTAAATGTTTTTTGTATATGTAGTGAGGCATTTGTTGTTGTTTTATGATATAATTACTTTATTATTATTTTAATACTTAGTAGTCAATGTATTCTGTGGTATATGTTGTTTATTTTGCCGTTTTCTTTCTTCTTTGGTAAAAATCGGGGGGGTTTTAGTCGTATTCCGTAGGTTTTTGTCAGTCGGGTAATTCATTCCGGTTTTCGATGGTTTCATTTGTTGGGTAATAATTTATTTATTATTTCTAAAAGCTGAATTTTACATTCATACACAAATTTACAGCACATTTCACGCTCTGACAACCCTTGTGACCTTCCTAGCATTCAAAACCTAGTCAAAGTCTGCCTCGCCCGTGCTACTCTCATTCATGATATACACTACACACCCAAAACATCCCACTTACCCAACACAATGTACTATAACATCGACTGCCTCACTCACCCACTCATCATCATCTCCAGATCCTATTACCATACTCTTGTCTACATTTCCTTTTATCCTCATTCCCACTCATACTTCGTAAAACACTTCAATCAACACTTGTAAATCATTCTCAGTCTCACATACTAAACTCAACTCAACTTCAAACAAAATAGAGCTCGACACTCCCACGATTTTTTCATCTATCTCCTCTCCCTGTCCCATAATTTCACTCGTACTTCTATTTTGCACTTCACTCACAACATTCTGGCATTACCACCCAACTCTACCCCCTACACCCCATACGCTTCGCCTCACACCTCTCGCAAATATCAAACTGCTCAATCCGAGGATCAACCACACGAACGAGTGCCTTGCAACATTTGCAGTTTTCCCATCATCCTAAAGTTTATCTCCCACTCCATACACCTTTAGGACCTGCTATAACGCTTTCCTACACACACTTCTTTCCTTCTGCCTCCTCGAATTACAACTGATTGCAATCCATTCTCTCCATCTCACCAATACTTGTCAGTACCTTTCATATCTATCTCATAAAACGCAAACATCTGCACTCTAACTCTCAAATAACTCATCGCGGAGTGTGATGAATGATAGTGTGGATTTTTTACATATGAGAGCCATTCTCCACGCTAAAGTGTGTGTGTGGCTTCTCACCACTTTGCCTAATTTCTTCTATTTTACTCTTCCATTTCTTCTTTTAATCAGTGTGAGAGATATGAATAACTGCAAAATATGGAAATTTGTCTAATTTAGGAAGTTTCCTTTTAAAAGTTGGTTGTTTGCAATGTTTACATTCTTCTTTGCATTGTAGTTTACATTGCTATTTACATTATTGTTTATATTATTGTTTAAATTATGTTTACAATATTATTGTTTACGTTGTTTGAACTAATAAAAGAGAATGTTTGGAGTTCTTAATATACTTTGTATAGTTTGATTATTGTTTAAAGAAAAGCCTGAATTAGCGTTGGCCAAAAAACTCACTCGGCTTCTTACTGAAACAACTCACCTATAGCCCCTTTCCCCTTCGCCCCCTCTATCTGCCCCTGTAAAAGGGTTTCAAGGGTAACATGGAAACCATACTGCTGCTTACTGTGTGCCATCCCATCTCCAACGCCCGCAGCTATAATCCCTCCTAGTCCAAATGGCTGTCTGAAGACCTGCGACTATATATGTATATTCTGCATATTTTTACTTCCTCTAACTTCACCCAAAACTGATCTCTTGTAAAAAACTTTATGAGAGAGACACCCTCGTTGGTTTTTACCTAAAAAAATAAGGAGGGCGGATCCCTGAAACTTTCACTCAAAAAATCATGTAATGATTTTTTGCGAATACATAATTGAAATTAACCTTATATCCACTAAATCGTACTAATGCTCTTTAGCAGAATAGTGATTCTATAGTACTTTCTAGAATTAGCTACGAAATAGAATTCAGTGTATGTGCAAGAGACTTCTTTCGTCATACTATTGCTAGCCTACATTTGTTTGCCACATCTCATCAGAATGGAAAAAAAAGAAGCAGAGTGAAGACACAAGTTGGATGATTGGATTTCTGGCTTACTGGAAATGAAGAAACATCCTACGGGCATCAGTTCTGGCATTGTATGATAGCGTCTATCATACAATGATAACTTCACCCAAAACTGATCTCTTGTAAAAAACTTTATGAGAGAGACACCCTCGTTGGTTTTTACCTAAAAAAATAAGGAGGGCGGATCCCTGAAACTTTCACTCAAAAAATCATGTAATGATTTTTTGCGAATACATAATTGAAATTAACCTTATATCCACTAAATCGTACTAATGCTCTTTAGCAGAATAGTGATTCTATAGTACTTTCTAGAATTAGCTACGAAATAGAATTCAGTGTATGTGCAAGAGACTTCTTTCGTCATACTATTGCTAGCCTACATTTGTTTGCCACATCTCATCAGAATGGAAAAAAAAGAAGCAGAGTGAAGACACAAGTTGGATGATTGGATTTCTGGCTTACTGGAAATGAAGAAACATCCTACGGGCATCAGTTCTGGCATTGTATGATAGCGTCTATCATACAATGAAAACTGTGCTAAGAAATTGCAGAAAGCACAAATTATAATCACCGATTGAATTCATACCATTCTAAAGAAGAGTAAACTTAACCAACATACTACTAAGAAGTAAATATTTCAATTTTAGCTGCACCTAGAGAGTGTAAAGATTGTTAGACCAAAATGAGCTAGACAGCTACCTATGTAGAAAGAAGCCATAGATTCGTAAAACTCACATTACCACAAGAAACGTTTGGAAAATATCACGTTTTTCGTGGAGAAACTGTAGTGCAACATTGCAAAGCGAAATAGGGTTGACAATGAAGCCTCACAGATGAGTGTCATATAAATCCTATGAAGGCTTGAAATGGGAACGCACATAATCCTGCGCATGCAAGCAATCTAAAATATATAACATTTGTCAGATAAATAATAATATATATATATATATAACATTTTTTTAGATAAATAATAACATACAACATTTATCATGTACACAATAATATATATTTTCCTTATAAAAGGACACAAGCAAAATGAATTTTAACACTAATACGCACTCACACACTTACATACTCAGTCGCATATACACTTATACATCTCTTGCAATATCTGCCCAGACCTTTTTCATAAAGAATCTGGCAAACGCCACAGCTGTAGCAACAAAGGTCAAAACAGGTGCAGTTATTGACAGCCAGTTGAAGACAGGGAAGATGCGGACCTTATTTACTATCAAAGGGCTGCAAAACACAAAATTGTATTCTCGAAACTTGAGATAAAGGTTTTCTATATCCCTGTGCACACATAAATAAACATCCAGTAGAGTAAGTTCCACCCAAACCGTGTCATTGATTAACAGCGAGCCACGCCCACTGGTTTTCAATTTATTATATGCAGCTTTAAGTAAAGCCTAGATGCAGTCAAGGGCCATGTGTCAAGAGTCAGAAAAATAGTCAGGAAGTCAGAAGGATAGTTGTAAATAGACTTAAACATTAGTATACCTGCCTCTAATACCGGACAGTAGTTCAGTCAAATTCTTTATGCATAAGCCTACTGAATCCTCCGCCCAATAAAAATCCTTGAATCCGCCTTGCGCGATTCCATTTCCTGGGGGTAATCCAACCGGTCCTCTTTCCCATCCTACTTCACTAAAACCAAGCGAGAGGATAATCTCCCCCAAAATTGGAATCAGTTCAAGGTCAGCGTCAGTTAACCAAATAACCCAATAGCGCTACGTCGAAGTTAAACAACAACAAGAAATGTTAGTACCTGTATGGGAAACAGCCAAGTCGACCTCTACAGGTATAGTGGTAACCAATAACTTATAGGCCAACTACCAGCCTATAATCAGCGACCTTTGCACTCGCCATAAACAGCCATAACTACTGACTGCCCAGTGCCATAAAACATTGTGGAAGAAACTATTGTGTAAACCAAAATAGGAATAATTGGCTATAATTACAAAAGACTAGTTTGGCGGAAAGTTGTTCAAGCGTTTCTTCCTAAAAATACAAAAAAAAATGCGCTTAACCGTTAAGCGCATAGTGGAGGAAGCGTATTGCTATGCGGGTCTTTTGCCCCTAATAATAAAATAACTGTTAAAATTAATGGAACAATCGGGACAGATTTTTCTGTTATCTTGAGAGAAAACTTTCGACCAGGAGCAAGAAAACTGAGCTCGAGCCGTTACTTGTACTTTGGACATTATAGCAATCCAAATCTGACGACCTCTGAAGCGAAGATTAAAGATTTCAAACTAATGTTTTCCAATGGCCATTATAAAGCCAAGACATGAAGTTTATAGATATGTTGGATGGAATTAAAAAAACACGTCCACCAAAGACCAAATTTATAAGGACGTGTAGTGGATGTATTGTATGGTGGAATAAAATACAATTTCTAGCGACGAGTGCAGTCAGTTAATAGGAAAGTATTTTAAACCTTTGTGAGTTGTAATTGGTAGGTTAAAGCGACAAATAATAGTTATTATTTATCCTTTGTTGCGTGATAAATTTCGTAATTTTGCTGAAATAAATTGGAAGGGGGAGCCGAAAGACCTTTATTTTTTTTGTATTACACCTTGTAATGAATATACAACATTTAATATATTGGGTAAATTATTTAAATAATAATTTATTTAATAGTTAAAAAGCCTATGTGCACTAGTTACGTAGATTCAAGCTTCTGCTGCGAACTCTACGTCTGTCCATTCACCCTTGTACTTACTCCCTAGATTTACAGTCACATCCCTCCAATCATTTCCAATCTACAACTCTATACACGATGACCTTTCACTCTCGAATTCACTTGCACACGCACACACATACACACAAACTAAATCCCTCATATTTATTTTGGCGATCCAAATGCGCGTCCAAACCAATTCCCAAATGATCACAAAATTTCACCTTCGCTGAAATTGTCTAGGTTCTATTTAACTCCACACTTTAATTCATTAATCACTTTGACTCTACTGAAAACACTTCTAAAAGTCTAACTCTGCTCACCCAAATATAGTTAGTTATCCACGTTCATCTTCACCAATCTTACTTTTTTAAAGATACGCAATTCTATTCCATTTAGAAGAGCATACTGAACAATCCCTAACTGCTCATTACTCAACTTGACAATCGAACTAAATTCACCTAAGTTCATCCACTCCTATGCACCCTAACTTTTATTCGCATTACTTAAAGCAAAAGCACACTACCTTCCTAATTTTCAGCACACACATCTCTCGCGTTCTCATAAACCAACAAATCAAGTTTTTCTTTCCTTATGAGACAATTTTAGCCAAACATTTCAGTATTCTAAACATTAATCGGCCCACTTAAATTCTCATAATTCACTCCTAACAAAACATTTACTTCAAAAATCCAGCCAACACATCTCTTAGGTTCACACCAATAGAGGACACATTACCATGCCCATACCCCTATCACTGACTAGTTTCCCGACACCTGACCACTAACTCCTTTCATTCTTTCGGTATTATCATCCATACTTGTTCTAGGTTGGCTGGTCATTACAGGTTCTTTGTGGTTGGGTTCAGCACAACGTGAAAATATTCTGCAATCTTTCCCTATTACCGCACAGACTTTTTCATTGACATTCATTTAAAGTATCTATTCTTACCACACGGAAGCCGACCAACAGTCGAACCTACACTATTCCTTCCTTTGAAGCAATCGCATAAAATGCCCATCCGCCCCCACTCACTCTGCAATCTTTCATCTTATACCCATTTCGCAACTCATCTTGCACCCGTCGTCCACTTGTACTCTACAAACACATGTCTAAACTTATTACACCTATGAAATATCTTTTGTATTCAAAAATTCAACCAATTCGTGTCGAAATGCATTCGTACTAACTTGACACTCATTCCTTCCATTGAAGCGATGCATTTCTAGGAACCTTTCATAGCTGTTGTCCTCATAATAAGTTGACACTCATTCCTTCCACTTAAGCGATGCATTTCTAGCATCCTTTCATAGCCGTTGTCCTCCTACTATCTTAGCAGTCATTCCTTCCACTGAAACGATGCATTTATAGCAGCTTTTCCTAGCTGCTGTCCTCCTACTAACTTGACAGTCATTCCTTCCACTGAAGCGATACATTTCTGGCAGCCTTTCATAGTCGTTGTCCTCCTACTAACTTGACAGTCATTTCTTTCACTGAAGCGATGCATTTCTAGCATCATTTCATAGCTGTTTTCCTCCTACTAACTTGGCAGTCATTCCTTCCACTGAAGCGATGCATTTCTAGCAGCCTTCCATAGCTGTTTTTCTCTTACTAAGTTGACACTCATTCCTTCCACTTAAGCAATGCATTTCTAGCAGCCTTTCATAGCCCTTGTCCTCCTACTAACTTAGCAGTCATTCCTTCCACTGAAGCGATGCATTTATAGCAGCCTTTCATAGCCGTCATCCAAGTACTCGATGGACTGAAAATTTAAGGCTGATGTGCTGTTTTGTACGTCTAGTTCATTGCTACTTTCACTCTTTTCGAGTCATAATTAGGTTTTATCAAAATGTCAGTTTTTCATGATATCTCATACATGATTTCACTTCAATTTTTCTTTCAGACATTTCAATTTTCCTCTTGCAGCATTCACACACTCAGCGATATAATTTGGAATTGATGCAGGAACTTCACACTAAGTGCTTAGATTCATTTACATTATCATTACATACTTCTTTCTAGCCATGTTCTTCCATCGATTTGCATATGAATATATTTTTTCACTAGCATTGGTACCCGGCGTTGCTCGGGATAAAAAGTCCTATCACAAATAAATAAAGATGCATATTGATTGAAATTGTTATATTTTGGCTCAAAAATATCTTTACTTGCTTAATATAATTAATATTTGTGGGGCGAAGTTGCGCACTCTCCCTATCATATAACATACTTACAATGAATAAGCGTTTCACCGCTTAATGTTCTTTTATCCTCTTATTAAAGGTGTAAGTTCTTCAAGTCTCTTTACGCACATGCAAAATTACGACCATAGAATCGATTTCAACCAAGCAAAAGTCATTTATAAATCAAACAATTATATTGAGAGAAGAATTGCAAAATCTATCATCATTAACAAAGTCGATAATTTCAATTAACCTGAAGGGCAATACAAATTCAACAAATATATTTCGAATAAAGTCGTATTTATAAACTCCCAGAAGCAATTGTTCTCGGAGATTAGTAACTTCTCATGAATCTACCCAAATACTTATGTTTTTCCAGTTGTTTCCTGCGTTTTTATTTTGTTAAGTATTTTGTTTGCCTTATATATACTGAGCTCCTTGCTTGGCGGGTTCATTACTTTGTTGAAAATGGCATCAATTATAACTTTGCCGAAACTAGTTCTGTGGTTATAAATAAATTTTGATTTAAATATTGTGGTTTACTATTATCTTTTCACTGATATATATAACGCTAATGTGATATCTTCCTTTAATATATATATATATATATATATATATATATATATATATATATATATATATATATATATATATATTCAACAAGGTTGCTTCTAAGAAGGCGTAATTTTAATTGTAGTAGGAAGGATACGACCTTCAGTGACAGGAAAGTCTTTCCCCAGTAAGGAAGTCTTGCCAATCAGAGATCACATTGTAAAATGTAAAGTTGATGCAAACATCAATAATTTTGAGATTATGGGCTCTAATCATAACATCACCCAGCTCAGAATTCTGGAATCTCTTCATAAAAACACATTCACCCACGTTAAATTCAGACTTGACCTGTCACCCATTATTGGTAATAGCCACAACCAACCAGCTTCAGATCTGTTAATATTCTACCGACAACAAACTACTCATAATCGTTTCCGGTTTTGCTAAATTCCATAGTCATTCCCCTGACTCGCTCACAGCAGGTATGAATTTGTTCCTCTCCTTTGCTTTGAGCTTATCTGTGTATGTACTTGTAATTATTAATACTTTTAATTTTCTAGGTTTACTATCTTAGTTATTTGCTTTTTATTTGTATTTAGTTTAAGTTAACATTTGTTCGCCTCACAAATTGCGTTTATTCTTTTAGTCTGATTAGGTAATCCGAAACGTTGCTTGGAATAAATGAATAAATAAGAATGTCACTGATGGTCGTATC
The DNA here is from genome assembly GCA_963969495.1 of Ceratothoa steindachneri. Classification (NCBI taxonomy): domain Eukaryota; kingdom Metazoa; phylum Arthropoda; class Malacostraca; order Isopoda; family Cymothoidae; genus Ceratothoa; species Ceratothoa steindachneri. The sequence continues at coordinate 171,527,950 of OZ018324.1, forward strand.
CTTCCTACTGCAATTATATATATATATATATATATATATATATATATATATATATATATATATATATATATATATATATATATATACATACAGACTTTCGGAAATATATATTATATTCCTATTCATTCATTCATTCTTCCCCATAATGTGTATCTCTCTATATCTTACATCATATTTTATCTTCTTTCCCTGGATAATCATACGCTTTATTCAATTTATAAATGCCATACATTCTTCATTTTAAACATCATCCAAGCGCTTCATTTCCTCTTTCACTCATTTCAGTGCTCCTAACAATGCAATGCTTTCTTATTTGTTCTTTCACAACTCAAACTTAAATCTCACCACTTCTCTCAGCTCTTAGTCCAAAGCCATTGTCATATTCGCCTAAGGGATAAAGGAAGAAACACATTAGCTTTTATTGTTCCTTTTATTCCTATATACTTAATCATTTTAGTCCTTGTGGGTTGTAATTTCGCTACAAGATTTACTATACTTATCCACCTCCATTCCATACACAGACTCGATTCACACGTTAAAGCGGATTAGCCTGATTAATTTGCCTCTGTCCGAAACATCACAGCTTTTTTTTTCAACATTCGCTGATGCGCTTGAAGCAACCGATATTTGGGGAAGTGGCTCAACTTATTTTCACCACAAACTCAAAAAATAATTTTTTCAATAATAAATAATACAAAATTCAAAGTTACTACAAAATACACTAAATAAAATTACTCTCATATTTCATTCTAACACGTTTTAATTTAATAAAAATAAAAAATAAAATTTATAATCTGCCAAAAAGTTGCAAAATCTTCCCTGTAATGGTTAAGGCGTGGACAAACCTGCAGGCCTCGTCATGTGAACATGACGTCAACTTAATATTAGTGAAGGATATTCTGAGATGACAATCCGGGCAGGTGAAGAAATCCAAGCCGCAACTTAGTTTCCGAAGAGCATCTGATGAAACAGTCGCTCCATTTGTTTTATCTGTCACAGACAAAAATACTCACTGATGATATCTTGATTGATTCTAATATGAAAAATAACCGAAATAAATGAAGAGAGAGAGACTGGGATGGAAACAGGAGAGGAGGAATAGAGACTAAAACTCGAGAGTTATAGATGATTAGAGGTAAATAATCAAGGCACAGAGAGTGCAAGTGAATATTCAATGTAATTAGAATGTGCAGTCAAAAACTGTTAGTTAGAAGAAAACCGAAAATTACTTATGAAAGAATTTCGGGGGGGGGGGGGGTTCTCCTCGCAAAACCAGGAAAATTATTTCGAAAGTTTTTGTTTGATACAGGTTTTATGTGTGATCTGAAACAATGGTAACTGTAATGTAAAGCAGCGATCTTGAACACGACCCGAACCGGGACTCCATCCGGAGACTGACCACATACGGTGTGACTTAACTTCGTTCAAGTCGGAAGAGAGATTTCCACTTGGCTAGATTGCAGTCCATTGTGTCGAAAATCGGGAACAGTAGATATATTATTTATTAAAATTATAGTTATAATAATAAAGGATTTAATGCAAAGTCTGTGCTAGTCATTAGAGGCGGATATTCTTTATGCGGTCTCCATGGCAACGGATCTCAGTTGATTTATTTAACGATATGCATCGAAAAATATTGCATATATGGAAATTCGACCACCGAAAATTAATTATGTTTGTTTTTCATGAATAAATGTTATTTATTGGACAAAACTTCATATACAATCCTGTAATAATATTAATATTAATGTAAGTTCAGCGCTGCTACTTCTGAGCACAACTTTTCTTCCAAGTTCCAAGATTCTTTAGCCATTTTTTTCATTATGAAAAATTGATTACAACTCTGGAATGGCGGAGGAAATTCAAAAGTTTTTTTTATTCATAAGAAAGTTCTAGAAGCTTTCCTTTGATAATGTTGCCAAGTTTCTATCATTTTTGAACATACTAAACCTCAGAAGTTTTCCCGAGTAGAAAAATATAAAAGGCAATTTTGAACGTAAAATACCTCGTCTCTCCTCTTTTAAATCCAGTCTTATTTTGAATTAACATCTTCCCCATTACAAAGAAAACGAATCACGCAAGCAATAATCCCATGAATCTTAGTTTCTAATTCAAAGTAAACTGTTGAAAATTAGTAAAGCCACTAAGCCTGGAACTATTTAAAGATAACATGCAAGAAATAAATAGATACGCAAATTTTGCTGTAACAATTTCTTATAGAAATTGGCAGACGAAATAAGTGTTTCGATCATTATGTTTAACTGATAATATTTAGTTGACTCTCCATTATCTGCGTCCAAAACAATAACTTGCTATGCTGTAGATTTAATGAGTTTGTAAGAAAGTGCTTCTAAAGATGACCTAAATTTGCGTGACATTACGTCTCGTCTCTTCTCATTCCTCCACTAATAAATGCTGCATCGGCTTCAAGTCACTTTGAAGTAGGCACATTTGCGGGATGCGTCGTCATTTGATGGAGCGCTCGCCTGCACCCTACTCCTATGACTGCGTTGTTCCTCAAACCGTTTGGCACATTCTTTCGCCCTACCATTCTTCCTTTACCCAACGCCTCCAAATCTACCCCTTCTTACCTTGTTCATCAGCAGGCGCTATCGGCGCCTTTTCTGAACATTAGGAGCCTGACCAATAAGTCGGAGTATGTCAATGACCTCGTTGTTCGCACTGGGGTTTCCTTCCTTGACCTTAAATAAACCTGGCTCGAGTCTGATTCTGGTTCATGCAATGCCCTTGCAACCCCTTAGGGTCATTCTTTCCTGCATGTTCCTCAGAACCACCGTGGAGGGGGAGTTGCACTAATTTCCAACTCATCCTTCTCTCTGAACATTCTCCCCTTCATCCCTCTAGCCTCATTCGAGGCTCTTATTGCTGCCTCACGTGCTGTGCCCGTTCTGACTATTGTGGTCCTTTACCGCCCTCCCAGCTCGTCTCCGGCCTTATTTTTCAAGGAGTTCAGTAACCTACTCTCCGAACTATCCTCTACTGGTTCTCTCCTTATTCTCGGTAACTTCAATCTTCCTAGCCACGATGAGACTTTTCACGAATTAATTGACATCATCGACCTCGTCTCTCTTACACAACATATGTCATCCCCAACACATATACATGGTAATTGCCTTGACTTAGTCATCTCAAACCTCCATGTAGCTAATCTAACAGTAACTGACCTTTCTAATATGATTTTTGACCACTTCTTGGCCAATTTTAAATTCTATATACTCTACCATCTACCTACTCGCTCGTCCCGAGATCCTACTCATTTCCGGCAACTATCGGCAATTGATGCTACTTCTCTCTTTAACAATGTTGTTTCTGCCCTACCTCCTATTGATACTACTGCTTCACCTGAGCAAACCTTAAACTCACTGCACCAATCATTACTCGCCTGCCTTGACGTGCACGCCCCACATATCACTCCTTCTTCAAATCGTCATCACCACGTCCCTTGGTTCACCATGAAACTCCTTCGTTCAAGGAATTCCTTAAGTGTCCATGAATGTACCCTTCTTAAAGCACTCTCCCGTGGGCAGGACACGACCTCCCTCTCACTTGCCTATCGCCTTGCTACTTTGACTGATTCTTCCAAATTAAAATCAGCGCGTGAGGCTTATTCACGCAAACTTTTGTCTGAGAGCAAGAATGACCCTTGGCCTATCTTTCACCTCTTTCCTCGTCTTTCCTTGCCTAGCCCCATTTCTCCCACCTCTCCTCCTATCAACCACTCTACTCATTCTAAATTTGTCTCTAATAAAGTTATTAACTTTTGCGCCGTACTACCCCAGTCGTCTGAACAATCCCATACTGTTCTCCCCGACCATACTCCATTGCCGCTTAATGTCCTTACTCGGGCGTGCTCTGAAGAAGTAACTACCCTGATCTCGCGCTCTAACAAATCTGGATCCCCTAAGGACGTCTTTCCACCCAAACTCCTCCACCGAATTCTCCCTGCTGTCCTCCCACTAATTATTCATCTCTTTAACACTTCTCTTGCCCCAGGGGTGGTTCCCTCTTCCTTCAAACATGCCTCAATTCGTCCTATACTTAAAAAAACACACCCTAACCCCTCTGAACCATCTCACAGCTTCCATTCTACTTTAAGATCCTCGAGAGAGTGGTTTTCTCTCACCTGAATGACCATATTTTAACTGAAATATCGATGAAACCTACCAATCAGGGTTCAAAGTGAAGCACTCTGCTGAAACCGCTCTTCTTAATGTTTCAAACGGTTTACGTAGAGCTGCAGATAGGGGTAGTACATCCATTCTAGTCCTCCTAGACCTTTCCTCTACTTTCGACAACATCGACCACACTGTCGTCCTTGATCGTCTTCAAACTTTCCTCGTTCTCTTGGGCACTGCACTTGATTGGTTCCGCTCATACCTCTCCTCCCGCACTCAGTCAGTTGCGCTCGATAACCTCTCTCTAGTCCGCGCCCATTCATTTTGGGGTGCCTCAGGGCTCAGTCCTTGGTCCCCTCCTCTTTCGTATCTAGTTACTCGTACTTCCTCTTGGCTCCCTTCTTCGCGATTTTTGCCTGTCCTTCCACCTCTATGCTGATGACACTCAGATATATCTTTCCTCTTCTCCTGTGCCCTTCGCTTAATCAATTACTAAGCTCCTTTCAGCCTACACCTCCATAAACGAATAACTATCTTCCAACTTTCTCAAACTTAACCACGATAAAACTGAAGTTCTCCTTGTTGGTGCCGCTTCGATGGTGGAGAAGTCTAAGGCTCTCTTCCCCTCCCTTAACCTTGAGGAAATCAATGTCGCCTTCTCTGTTACTGTCAGTAATCTTGGTGTTATTTTCGACGAGCAACTCTCGTTCAAACCACACATCCGTTGTATCTGTAAGTCTTCCCTCGGTTTCCTCCGCAACTTTTCACGTGTTCGATCCCATTTTTATCGACGAAGCCTTGAGGCTGTTATTCATGCCTTCGTCACCTCACGCTTAGACTACTGCAATTCTCTTCTAGTGAATCTCCCTTCTTCGCCACTTCGCCCCCTACAACTAGTTCAAAACTATGCTGCCCGGCAACTCCTTCGCCGCCCCCGGTTCTATCCTTCGATGCCTCTAAGACTAAAAGTTTTTTTGCTTCCTACTAAAATAATGCAGAGGTATAATAGTCTTCTAATCCATAGTAACTAACAGAGCGCTTTAAGTGCCTTTGATAAAATAAATTTCCACCTTCCCTGCTTCGCAGTATCACGCCTGGTCAAACTTCTTCAATCCGTCCTGAAGTCATTGGGTAAGCTAAATTAACCTAACAAAATGTTAAAGATAGATGGGAATGACCTCAAACACGTGCGAGTCATAGGTGATATTATGCCCATAAGTGACTGTATAAAAAAGAAATAAAATAAATTGCTTCAATTTTATAGACATTAAAGTTAAAAGAAAATACCTGAAAAAGTATCCTAGAAAAACAAAAGTCTTGGCGAATCATGTAGGTATTGAGTTGCTAATGACAGAAACTGACAACGAGCATATTTCCGATATGCTCACTTGCAATATCTAGCATTTACCAGTACATTTCACACTTATACCTCACTTCATATCTCATGTCATCATTTTACCCTTCAGTAGAGCATTTTCCAGTTCTAGCGCACTCATATATAGTCTTTATCCACCATGACTTCTCTAAAACTTTTCCACGTTTGCTCCTTCATCATGTGCACATTTACGTGTGGTAAGTATATGAGTATTCATTATACGTTTGAAAAAGTTTAATGTGTTAGTTACAGTTTTATTGCAAGAATTTTTCTTAAAAATTATACGACACAGTTTAAATACTTAGGATCATAAATGCAAGCAGAAAAGCTATTTATATAATTATAAAGCAAAAGTTTGTTAGGACAAAGCAAAAAGTTAATTACCCATTCTAAAGGCAACTTATTTAATTGGTTACTAAATTTTATTTAAAACGCTCCTGTAACACTAAATAAATCTAAATAATGATAAGCTTGGCTTAATAATTGAATTATGTGACGGTTTGCTGTTTACACTCTCTGATAGCCACCAGATGAGCTCACTAGATTAAAAAAAAAAATGCTTACCCCATTTGTGCTATAGGACGTACAACGGGATAGATCCCGTTGTTAATTTGTATATTAAAGTCAAATTCTATAGAGCTATGAGTAAGCTATAAATCTTCGTCCATTTCCTATTGTTTCGATGCTTTACAAGTGGAAGGAACATGACTCAACAGTATATCGTTCTTGATCTGTTGCCCCTCGAGAGGCTTTTTCTACCTGTGATGTCAACAGTCTAAGAATGGTGAAAAACAACCGAGAATTATTTGTCAACGGTTAATACACAATTTCCAACCAGCGGAAATTTCTGTTACACCAAAGTAAAGTATAGTTGTTGTAAATTGCCTCCCAGAGTTAAGTTTCACATTTGCCAAGGAGTATTTATATAAGCCAGTCAGCTATTGGACTAATGTTCTTTGTCCTAATGGGACTAATCTCGAAATATTTGGCTTAATTTCTATCATCAAGTTTGAAGGAAGAAACAAGAGGAGTACAAACTCCAAAACACCGTCCTAATCTTGAAACATGGTGGCAGCTATCCAATTGTATGGGTGGTTTCTTTTCATGGTTCCAAATGAGTCCGTGTAATTGAAGGAAAAATGAATGGGGCAATGTACCGTGAGATATTAGCCTAAAAACTCATCCCATCAGCCAAGGACATTGGTATCTGGAGCGTAGTTGGTGAGACAAGTTTGGGCAGTTACCCCCTCCTCTGGAAATTTCTGCGTGCCCATGTACCGATTTCTATAATTCTACTGCAGCTCAGTGTTTACTTTTGTTGTTTTGGTTTGCCTTTTTTTCCTTCTAAAATCTTCCTTTTAACGGCTTCTCAATTGTAAACTCATTGCTTTGGCTGATATTTAGATGATTAAATTTATTCATTTGTTCATTGGCGATAAACCCAATTACCAACTTTAATTTTAAGCAATTAATATTACGTTGATAACCATATTTTGTACCTACTAATTACATCATAGTGAGACATCTGAAGAATAAAACTATTCCGTAATGTTCAAATCATACTTGAATTTTCTTATAGAATCTGAAAACTCAATTCCTTACAAAAGAGCATCACTTACTATTTTCTCTGAACCCACTCTGGATCGAGCTGTCTTTAAAGATGTTGAAGATTTTTCATTACAAACTATGTATTATGATTAATTACCTATAAATTAATATTTACATTGTAATTATAGAGTCATTTATTTTCATTATAACAATTAGAACATTTCGAATGTTCACTTGTCAAATTAAATAACTTGATATTTAACAAGTGAACATTTTCTACAAGATCGATAATTACAGAGAAAAATCACCATCCTGGTTCGAAATGATGAAAAACAGGAAAGGTGCAATTGCTAATAATGGATCTTTTGAGTTTTTTCCAGCTGCCCGTCAAGCGATACTAGTGTTTCCAACACTTCCAGTGCCTACTTGTTCAGCACATTGAAGGAGTCAAAACCTGGCTACGTTCATTTATGTGAACGAGTCGCCTATCAACATTATGTATGCTTAGAGTGCACCGCTAGAAAGTGATTTCTAAAAGAGAAATAAGTATTGAGACCATCTATGAACGTTTTAGCTATGACAAAAGCCTTTACCAGGAAATTGTACCATATCCTGGAATATTATCTATTCTGCATACTATATTTATTTTTTCCTTTGTGTCTGCACTATAATTTGTATCTATAAGACGTTCGATCTGTTCCTGTGACCACAACGTTGTCCGTTCATAACTAACGGTCATTCACGGGTTCACGTAAACTGCTGCGCGCGCGGTGAAAAGTTTACTCATTGTAAGTATATTATATGATATTATTGATATGATATGATACGAGTATTATGTGATAGATAGAGTGCACGAATCTCCTGAATCTGCCTTTCTCCCTAAAATAATAATAATAATCAGCAGGTAGAGATATGTTTGTGCCACAATATAAGAATGTCAAGCAATATGCTTCTATTTATTTGCGATAGGACTTTATATCACGTGCAAAGATGTGTACCTATATTAGTATACTATATTCTAATTAACTTCCAATGATACTTTTGATTTTGAACCAATAAGAGTTTGGGATCGAACGTTATGCGCGCCCTTGCGAAAAATTCAGCGGACGTCCATGGTGAGAGCCATTAAGATGACGAACAGTTGAAGATTTCAGCAAGTCAACGGTCCGAAACAGCGATTAGAACACCAGGAAACGGATTAAAAATATTAAAATCAATATATTAAAGTGGTCCAGCCAATCTTCGATCTGAACCCAATAAAAAATCAGTAGCAGGAGTCGAAGATGCGTGGTAATGTTCTTCAACCAAGTAATTGAAAAAACTGAGCAAGATCTGCCAGTAAGAGTAGTATAGAATACTGGCAGAAGAGTATTTAAAACTAATGGGTTGTTATAAGAAGCTGCTGGAGTCTGCCAATGCCAAGAAAGGTTATGACATGAAGTATTAGAGAAAGTATTGAATACTTTTTTGCTATGTCCTTTGGAAATTATTGCTATATATTTTAGGTGCAAATCACCACTCTATACTTACAATAAAAGTAGATAATTAATGCACTAAACTGTAATTATCACTTTTAGTTTTAACTACTCTCACATACACATCCCTATACACAGTTTGGAGCAGCAGAAGTTTAAATACATGTCACTACTGTGGCCTAATAAACTTAATTAGTCGAGTGATAAAAAAATATAATCAGAAGTATTCCAGACCTTAAAGAATTTATTTCAGTGGCATTGCAAAATTGAATGCCGCACAAAAGTTAACGTAAACACAAAAAATAATAATTAATATTTTGTCTTTGTTAAAAAATAAAGCTGTCAAAAGATTTCACTTTCGTTAATCTTCCAAGATAGTTCGAGTGAGAAATTTAGACCCATAGTATTTCATCAAATCCTAATAGAAATCAATAATAAGTTCAAATATTAATAGCGCATTGTAAAAAATATCTATTTTAGAGATTTAATTAAATGGTGGCTAGTTTTGAAGATTAGAAGTGAATTAAGGGCGATTTGTTTTATTTATATATAGAGGATGGAAACACGAAGTGCATACTGATATTTATTTAATTATTTTCAGAACATTATGCAATATTACTTAATGCTTAGAATAAAACGAAAGAAAATAATATATGCTACGATATGATGTAATTATTATTCAAAGCGACCACTTTCTGCGTCCATGACACGATGAAGTATAGGTGTGAGATGAGCGCAAGTGTCACCCAGAGGTTTCAGCTGATATTTTCTCCCATCATTTCCTTTCATTTTGCACTTCAGAACAAGGAAACGTTGATGACATTTGGTACAAACTTTCTGCTCAAGCATCGGCTCCACTCTTAAAGTTTATTGGATTTAAATGTGGCGAACTGGGAAGCCAAAGTATCTTCGACCTAAACCCTTTAAAATTTGCTTGGCACCAATCACTCTTCAACTTTTTTTTTTGCAATGTGTGAGGTTGCTCTATCTTGTTCAAGGATTCCACCGGCATTTCCTATGGTCGCTTCCACCCAAGGGATGAATTTTTTTTTCACTATGTCCAAATACACATTCTGGATTCCCCCCCATCCCTCCATTCAATGAAGAAGAGAGGTAGCTTTGTCCCGTTGATTTTATTCCCGGTAGCTCCTGTCGCCTGAAATACTGAAATATGTCGGCTGTTGAATAGGAATCTCATTTTTATTTTGTTCCTAACACGATTGTTCTGTGTATTGTGGCTGGGCTGGGCTGGGCTGGACAGTGAACAGCCTCTCATCCGTCCACAGAGCTGGATGCTGTTTGTCACCAATGACCCTTTGGTGGAGCAGTTCTGTTTTTTCGACTCTCTTCATTTTGGTGGAGTTAGAAAGCAGATGTCCTTTAGTTATCTTGAATGCCGACGATTCAGATAATCCTTTACCAACTTTTACGTGTTCAAATGGCTCACTTTGAACCTCCAAAGCAAATTATCTTGCACTCCTCCTTGGATTTCGCTTGATCTTGTTCATCCTGTTCTTGATATGTGAGGTTTTGGGGCCTCACTGCTCAAGGTAGGGTAGTCCTCCTTTTTTGTAAGACAACTGTCTGTATCTTTGAGCCGTTCGGTAGCCTTATAAACCACAGATGTTTTCACAGTGGGGTTCAACATTTTGAAAATTTTGCCCACTGTCTTCCCACTTATATACAAACCCAATTGCTTCACATTTTTCAGTTATATTTGTAAGTGGGTATTATATTTTATGAATTTACAAATTGGTTCACAAAATTAAATAAATTAAAAAAAAAATAATAATTTATTGTATGTAAACATATTTCAAATGATTTGTAAAAAGCCATCTACACTTCGTGTTTTCACATTGTATTTTAACTCTTTGGTTCATGCTACCCTTTATAGAATTTCAAGTTTGGCGAAATTAATAATAAAAAAACAGGGAGATAACTTGAGAGTCCATATCATTGTGATGCTGGGTCTTTTTTTTGTTTCCTTTCGTGAAATTTGTAAATATAAAACACGAACCATTTAATTGAAATATATAAAAACTAATCGCCCTTAACTTAAACCCCTAACCTACAAACGGCAGGAATACTGAAAAATAATAATTCAAATACTGAAAGGTAAGGACCATTGCTAATTAATGTAGCTGTAATTTTGTCGTACCGGAAGACGAACTTTTTTTAATCGTGGGATCACTGACACCCATGGATCACGTTATTATGTTTCGCTAAACAAGTCAAGTTCCGATATTTGACCTAAGATAGAGCCTAAATTGATAAGCTTCACTGAACAACCCTCTTGTATTTACTCATCTTGACAAGTGACTTTTTAAAGGTGCTCGTAAAACTCTTTGACTCTCTTGCACATTAGCGATAACTCACCCCCACCCCTCTCTCCAAAATATGTAAATTAATATCGCTTTACAAACTAACAATTTTTCAATTCTACTAACATAATGTAGTTAAAGGAGTACTTCGATAAAAATAGGTATATCATGACGTTATACACAATTCGCGGTTAATATTCGGATTTATTATTGTTTTTCTGTGAGAACGGTCTAAATTCCTCACCCGGAGCTATTCTAGAAGATTATCATACTTTTCTATTAGCTTGCACCAGTCTTCACTAGAAATTTGCTCTATTACTCCTTACATAGCTCAATTGAGAGCCGTCTATTACTAAGGAAAGCAGAGTATTACTCAGCACTGCTAACTATCTTTTAAGAACGCCGATTCACGAGCTACTCTCTCCAACCAGATTCTTGGTTGTGACCAAAAATACTAGAATCCTCTCTTTCTGTTCACTCAGTCTCTTGCGAGCAGACCTGAATCTAATCTCTTCTCTCAATCTCCAGTTTCTCTCAATTTTCTGCACAATACGAGCAAAGGGACTGAATATTATAAACGTTTTGTAAATAAAGGGTATAGAACGCGGTATGTTTCTGCAACCAATGAAACCCCAGGACAAAATAAATCCCAAACTCGTCCTTATTTGTTAGATTACTTTAATGGCCACACTTTCTTTAGCTGCATTCACATGATTTCTGTATGTTTCAGATCTGATCTTTTTGAGGGTTATTTCAAACGCCTAATTTTGGAATCATCAGATCATTTCTTCACTCCAGAGGTCATCATTAACCCGGCGAAAATAAACCTGCCTATGCAACTTCAGATTTTGGGGTGGAGTTTATTCCAAAATAACCAAATAATCTTTCCTCTTTGTTCCGTCTTTTTGTAGCACTAGTAGTAATGGAACCGCATAGCTTCATCAACTGTGTCCTACGGTTGATATGCTCTTTTCCGTGAAACGTGTTTCGCAATGATGGCGGGAAAAATCTATTTTCATATGTTCGTTCCATAATCTTGGATGTTTCACCTATACCTGCCACTTTTTAATTATTTAGGATTTTATTATGTTTTAGCCAATTTAGATACAACATGTACACCTTAAAGATCTTACTAAAATGTTTTAGTCGAAAATATTTTGTAAAATTTCTCTGATAGATATTTAATTATTTGCCTCGACATGATTTTCAAGAAATTTAATCAGTCTTTATATTCCAAGAAAACTATGATTATTTCTTCAAAACTTCTAGTCCTGCATTTGAGTTTCTGAATATTATCCTGCTTGGTTAAATACACTTTTATTTAATAAATTCCCATAAGGCCATGGTATATTGGGTAAACCTCGAACCATCCAACGTTCAGGTAGCTTTATATTCAATCTTTGACAAACTTGTGTTCACTGCGGTGGAGCATCATATTGCATAAAGATGAGTCATTCTCACATGCCATTAATTGCTACCTCAACTAAAAAAAATCGTGTAGCATTGTAATAGAGTTTACACTTGCGTTGTTCTCAGAAAATAATAGAGCACCAAAATGCAGCCATACCAAATAGCCGCCAATATTATTGTTCTTGGTGAGTGTAGAGGTTGTTTTTTTATCCAACTTTGGTTTGAAGCAGGCTAATAACAATGGATTTGTCAATTTATACCTCCGTCTAAATGAAAATGGGCTTTAATTGACCATTTTGTTCACTTGATTTTTTTTTCAATTCTGTAAAGTTCATCGGTTTGAATTGCAAACGATTTGCAATGTCATCGTCATAATGTCTAAGCACAATTTGAATCTTATAAGCATGTTATTTTGTATCTTTTAACATTTTATAACTCGTATTTAGGTCCAAAGCTGCTTATTATAAAGAACTGTTTGTGTCGGTACAAAATGTTCCGGAACTGCATTCTCATTTTCTTCCGTTTGTCTTATCCTTTTTCTCTTCTTTTTGTTAATTTTGAACAAAATCTATTCCCATTAAGTTTTAGAAATAATTTAAATTGAGTTTCTAACCGGCAACTCTCTAGTCACTTCCAATTGGAAATTTCTTTGCATGGTTGTTAGGTTTTTTAGCCAATTCGTACCCTATTGCATACTTTTCTTGTTCTGCAATTTTAAATTCTATCTTCCTCAATTATAAGTTTGAACTTATGAGAAAATATAAATCAAAATGAAATCAAATCTAGGGACCATTTCTTATATCATTGTATAATGCCTAAAAATTTGTATCCAAATTGGTAAAAGGTTAGTAAAGTTATAAGTAATTTAATAGAGCCGTAGATAGATGATAATCCCGTACTTTCTTCCAAAATGTTTTATCACGGTAAACGAGCTTCTTTGAAATCGTGAGCCACGCGGCAACGTGAGGTGTACGAAATGAGACTTATTTCTTGTCCCGTAATCGTGAAGGTCATTTTGTGTATGAATCACTTCACTGTCGTGTCTGAAACATTATCTCCAGCTGCAACCAAACCTTTATATATTTACTTCTTGATAAAGTGTGAGTCAATTTTTAACCTTCTTTAGAACTATAAAAATATCATTCGGTAATAATTTGGGCTTCCTCCCACTTTTTGGCCGACTTTTCAGTGTTGTAGTGTTCATATAGTTGCTTGTGATTATCTGAACCAATGCCCTTAGAATGTTCACTCGTCTAAATAGTTCTCTTTGCATATTTTCGATGTCTTGAAATGCAAAAACACGCCGATATTATCCTTATATTCACCTATTCTGAAGAGATGTGTCAAAGATTTTAGCTAAAAATTGTCTGAGGAAAGACACCTATTTCGATTTCATGGCTTATTTTATAAATTACTGAAGAATCAAAATGTCTGCGACGAAAGACTGTCTTGATTTATTCTGTTTAAATTTTAATTTTAACTAAACTTTATCGGAAATTTTACAAGTATATGTATACATTTCACTGTGTACTCGTATCAAAGTTATTATACTGATTCTGACACATACAATGAACTGCCAAATGAACGGGAATGGCGGCATGTAAAAGTGATTAATGATGGGTAGCACGACCGTACATTTTTGTTAACAAAATTTCCAGACCTTTATTATTTATGACCTGATATTTTGTGGGTCAGTGTGAACACCGGCTAGCCTGTTTATGGCAAGGTATAAAAAGGGTCATGTTAGTGGGTGTTGGACGGATAGAACATTCTATTTTTGAAACTGTGCAATATTTAAACATCCTTTGATCTATGGAATCTCGTGTTAACCAGGAATACTTCATGGACGGGATTATCACCCATCGTGGACAGCGCAGTAGACGACCATGGGTGCTTAATGATCGTGACCACGGCCTCTGGCTACAATTATCTATGATAACAGACAAGCATCACTGGCTCAAATAGCAAACGTATTCAATGCAGGGAGTATCAAACGTAAATCCATTTAATCATTGTAGCGTTCTTTACCTTGCTTTGGGTGTGAGACCATAAAAAACACAATAGATCCCAAGCTAACACCACGACACCTGAGCTCGTACCATCGCTAATTGTACCCTGGAAGACTGGCAACATTTGGCTTAGTCGTGCGAGTCACAGTGATAGTTGCTTTTGGCTAGTTGTAAACAAAGCACCTTACAGGATAGCGGTGCTTTCATACTCGTGCGAGGGGTGTTCACGTGGCATAGGTTGTTCGTTGGTCCGCTTAAGCGTGCCATTACCCAGTGGCCGAGGGGTGGTTGGAGTTTTCCCCGACTCTTATAAATATATATATATATATATATATATATATATATATATATATATATATATATATATATATATATCCTATAATCCCGAATGCGGAGGAGTCATCGTACTACTCCTCATACTTCGTTCGGCCCGTGTTCTGAATGGGTTTATTGACTCAGAGTGCTTAGAGGTTGGCTACGGAGCGATTGGAATGAACTTTCCTAGCAAGCGACCCAAAGGAAGTTAGATACACAACAATATGAAAATAAAGTTTTAATGAACACTAAACAAGAATAAATATATATATATATATATATATATATATATATATATATATATATATATATAAATATATATAAATAAGGTGCTTTCAGAGATAAATTAATAAATCAATCTCGGATATCTCACTTGGCTTGTAAATAACTATTCACTATGTAAATCCCTATACACTTGTAATGCTGGTAAGCTTCGTGGTGAAGTTGAAGAATGTGAAAGGGAAGGGTTACCTTGGAACCTGATGTTCGTGTGGCGCTGGTGAGTGAAGATGGTGAGATAAGGGGTGGAGACGATGAGGTAGGTGCTCCAGGGACCGACCTGATCCTACAATTCCGTCACGATTCTGCTGGAAGAAGGTGGTGACGGGAGCTTCTTGTTAAAGAGGGCCCCACGATCGTAAACTCAGAGGAATCTTGGGTGCCTCTGTGAGGAGGGGGCGAAGTGACCTATCGACGCGTAGGGTCACGGAGAAAAGTCGATATGTAGTTTTCTCGCTTAGGAAACCAGAGTGAGGCCGTTGGTAGTTTCGTCTCTGACACGTGAGTACGAGCTTGGCTCCGTACTGACTCGCAGACCAACGGGGTAAGGAGCCTTCCTAACTGGGAGCGATCTTCTCTCTGAAGAATTAGTGCTTCGACGATTTACCACTGCACCGATAGATGGCAATTCCTGCCCCACCAGACGCTGGGCAAGCTCTACTACTGAGGGTTAAAAGAATTCCTCTTTTATATTCTAAACTCGGAAGAGGTTCACATGGCTCCGGAAGTAGATTTGATATCAAGCTCCTCCATTTCGTCCTTTCTAAACTTCTGAGAACCACTGGAAGCCAAGATGGGCTCCCATCTATTGATAACCAGTCGAGGAAGGAACTCGGTGGTTAGCTGAAATGGCTGGCTGTTTCTTCCGGTGGGAGACCATCAGATATCGGGCCGGAAGGGGAAGGTTTGATAACCCGGCCCGCCCGGAAGGGAGGTGGGAAAAACTTGGGAGCATTATGCTATTCTCCTACAGGGACTATTTTCATCCAGTCTCAGTAGCGATGGACTATTCCATCAGGAAAAAGCACCGTGTTATAGGAACAAAGTTGCCCATGATTAAATCGAGAAGCATTATGGAACGTTCCATCGAATAGTGTGGCTACAAAGTTCCCCCTACATCAACCCAATCCAGCATTTATAGGATATGATGGCCCAGTTTATTCGGTAACTATAGAACTGTGGATAGTTATCAAGAGGGAATAGATCAACATCTTTTCTAGGCGTCCCTCGATCAGGGTAATTGATGCCAGGTCGAGCTACTGCACTTCGCCGGGATAAGGAGGAAGAGGGCATATACAATACCAAGCAACTATCCCCTGACGTTTGGCACTTTACTGTATATATTTAATGGGGGAAGTAGATACAAGCACTGGTACGGTCACCTATCATGTGATAATTTTAGGTGTATTCAAAACTTTATCCAAATTGTAAATGAACCAGTAATCGTTACACTTCTGAGTCTTAATTCAATCGTTATTTCCTCCTTTGCGTTCTCGCATGGACACGAGACCCAATTTAACCTTACTCAACATAATTATATAGTCATATCTATCACAACTCTCACCTCAATCAGCTCCCTCTGCCAGAAAGAGACGGATAACCCCACGTGGGATGCCTTGGAGTGGCCGTGAGCCCCACGTGTACATACAGCGCCTGTGAACTGGGTCACTTCCGGCGCAGATGACAAGATCGTTCGAAGCAGGACGAGTTCAAAACAGAAGGGAAACTCTGCGCGACCGTAAGAATCCACGCAAGACGCGCCTCGTCTGATAAGACCCGCTCCCTCCCGGTGCCTCGGGTGATGCATTTCCGCTGGGGCCTCATAAATACTCAGACAAAGGTCACAAAAAACCAGTACAGTTGCAGATAGCAGTACCCTGCAAACCCCTTGCGTAGCACCCGCCAACCCCGTGACCTGACGAGACGCCCTAGAGTCTGTCTCCCTCGCAGCTGAAAACAAGGGTTCTCGCCAGATAGACGCTAGTCAACAGACAACCTCCTATCAACCTTGGGTCAGCACTGTTCTTGCTTGGCGTACTCCCTCGATCATCTTCAGTGAGGTTAAACACAGTGTTTGCAATCAGACATTGCAAACCCCCGTCGTCTCCAGGCCCCAGCCCATCCGATTTACGTGACTCTCCCTCAGAACTCACCCTACCCGTTTTCCCTCAAGAGTTCGTTCGTACGTCCAGTGAACGAGCCTCATCGAGTCCCATTATGCCTCGAGTCTCCGTGACCTTAATTTTGTACTTTCGTATTCCCTCCTTAATTTCGTGTTGTAAAATTACTTATATTCCTTATTTTTGTATATGGTAAAGTATTTTTGTATAACCAGTTTCTCTCAAACCCGAACCCCTAGAAGTTGTTTAACTTAGGCCAACTATCGCACTCAGTTTGTTATTGTTTCCTCACGCCCTCAGGGACTCAGATTGTCCACAATATTTCGACTTCCCCACCCCACTCTCCCTGTTACCTATGAGGAGAGTAAGTACAAGGTCACTCAACGACCTTGACTATAGGATACCCTCAGTAAATCATTCTCTCAGCTAGTAGGTGTTTCGAATGTTTTATTACCCTCTAAAGAACAACTGCAAGGTTGGTCCAATCTAACGGAGGAAATATTTATTTCTATTCATTATAAAAGAGTTTTATAAATTATCACAAAATTGAAGTTGTGTTTAAAGGGGTAACAAGACATTCAAAACATCCTGTAGATCACTCATAATCTGATAATAAATCTAATACAGAAATACTCTAGGCTAGCTGCCTTTGAAAGGACAAGCATCATCTTCAAAAACTCGCCAAAACCAATGGACACTTTGTGATGAAATTCCTTTGCGTAACAGAATACACTCACTTGAACACATGAACAAACGAAACTTCATGTGAAATATTAAAGAACTGAAAGTGGAATTGGCTGGGCTTGTGACAAGATTTCAAGGCAATGAGTTGGTTCAACAAAATCATACTTTGCACTCTTGCTGATAAAAGACAATGTAAAGGAAGACAAATAATAAGATAGAGATGCAAACTTCGCCCTCAAAAAATGAACTATGGAAGGTTACATGAAATGATAATGATGAAGAGCCTGCTATCGCATATTTAAGTATCAAAACAAGAGTTAATTACTATTAAATATATGGATGAAGAGAATATATAAATTTTGTGTATCTATTTACTTCTTGCAAGTCTTGCGAGTCTATAGGTTTTATTTTGCCTCTATACAAAGTCTTATATACCCTAGAAATATTCTTAAAGTTGTAATCGAATATTTTTTCATTTTATTTTGTTTTCTTCACTCTATTGGGAACAATCCAAGAAAAAGTTAGAGCAATGCAAAAAAAAAGAGGAAAATGCAGACATTAATGGTAGTCGGAAAGTAATTTCTTTAAGCTATGTAATTTCAGTTAATTATTTTATGAAATCCGAATAAACCAAAAAATATTTCTTACCAAGCTTCCTTTTGGACTCAAGATGTCGAGATTCCTCGGGGAGCCCTGTCGATGCTTTGAGGATTTTGTTCGGATTCACCAAAGCATTAGAGGGGCGACTCGCTGGAAAATCCTTCTTTGGAGAACTTGTCAATGAGGGCAGACGTGAAGGAATAGGGGCAAGAGGTAGAGAATTTGAAAGGGGTAGAAATGGCATCGAATCTTTTTTAGTTGTAGATTTAGCTGGAAGAAAAGAGGAATTTTGAAGAGTGGAGATGTTTGATCTTGATTCAGGCAAGGAGTGGTTGGAAGAATGAATGCGCAGAGTGAGATTGTCGTGTTTGCTTGCAGTAAAGTGGTATTTCGCTTGCTTAAATTCGCTTTGAATGGAATTGTCACCATTTCGATCAGTATCTGGCACTTCAGTGTTGTCATGAGGCTTCTTCTCCTGCCACCCCTGCAATCGCTCATTTAGGGGTGAGGGCAAAATATTTGAAGTTTTAGCCGCATAAAAACGTATCTTTTTCTCTTTTACGAATTTTGAAATTTTCTTTTTTAACTTTGATGGTGAGGTTTTGTAGAGAAGATTTTCCTTTATTTCAGGATCCATTATGACTCCTCTACGTGCTCGTCTGTTAAGTAAAAAAAAAACGGTGCGAAAGATACAATCAGTAGTGAAATTGAAGTTGTTGAAGTGACACAATTTGGAAGGATATAACACAGTTATCACATTTGAATTTCAATGATTTCTACTATAAAAATAATAATTTAAAGCGAAGGAATTATTACTCATGGTGTCTTATACTTCTCAATCAGCGATTCTGATAGAATACTAAACTGCCACATTCGCTGGTGTATCTTTTGCGAGCACAAGATATGACATAAATGTCTTAAAAGAAGGGTTAAGCTACGATACATCGTAAAAAGAACATTTAACAATAAGAACACATATATTCTTGATTATTAGAGAATACAAGGAATCTAAAACTATATACGGAAGGAAATTAGCAGCAAACATTGGTGATAATTCGTATAAAAAGTCTTTAAAAAAATTTTCCCCTATTTTTATCTGAGATATGCAAACAAAGGCTGAAAATACAAGCAAAAATCTATCCAAATTTGTTATTTTCTTCTTTTTATAGGCGAGGTACACTATAAAATTTATAATGATTTATGTATCGAATTTATTCATATAGGTTGATGGGAGCATTTTAGGTGCCATCATTAGATTTCTACCAAACTGAATCTTACTCTTATATAGAAATTTTAAAATTTTGTTGGTTCTTATTTTATTGCGGAAAAATAAACCAAATTAACACCTTATTACAAGTTTTATCTAAACTGCGGATAAATAGAAATAAAAGAGGACGAAATGAATGGAGAAATTGCCACTAGGTAAACTGAGAATCAGGAATTATTTTAACCAAACGAACCTGTCTCTAGTTATAATATATCGCAATTGATAATACCCAGACACCATCTTTGCGATGATTCTACTTACCACATTACAAGTGCGCATCTTTAATACTCTTTCACTTTTTAGACCCTATATTCCAGATCGAATTGCAACTAGTTAGCGAACCAAACACGATATTCAGTATCAAAATATAAGTGGGAGAAAAAAAATTTAAATAGAGCATTTCTAAGTTTCCCCTTGATAAATGATGCCTTTTGCAAGAGATCGAGAACTAATATTATAAGCACAAGGAGAGATTGTATCTGCATAAGAAAAACTATACATAAGAGGTTAAGGTTTGACATAATTGTAAGAGTTGGTATATAACAGATACGCGAAAAGAAATAGGAAAAGAAGGAAGCCCAAATGTGTTTACCTGAGTCTCTTGTTGACTCTGTGAAAACCTGGGATCGCTTGACCCCAACCATTTCGCAGAGAAGACGAGAAGGTGACATTTTGGGCGAATATCACTGCAGTGTTACCAGCTTCTAAATAGTATTTTCGCCCATCGAGACCCCGGCAAAGATCACCGCGAACCACCTCTGGCGATCGAAGTTTAATACCACAAACCGCAATTCCAACGAAGAGAATATCTGAAAGAAGACCATTGTTGTAGATTATGGGGAAATTGGTGTAGTGACCATATCGTAGGATGGAATGATAATAAAAAAACACAAAAAATGAACACATTGAAGTCTTATGAAATCTTATAATGGGGTCACGTCGAACCAAAATAATATTTGATATAACGGAATCCGAATATGGATAAGTGCTCTAAAAAGAGAACTCTTCCCGGATGGTAATTACTCTCTTTCTGGAAAACTCTGAAGGGACAGTGGTTAAATAACTGGGGAAGGGGGTCCCTATGCCAGGGGGATCTGTGCAAGCTAAGCAATACTACAGTTATAACAATACTACAAAAATACTAACGAGCGCCTGGAGATACTGCTGGATCACTTAAACAAATGAGAACTGATGCAAGGTACTTAGGAACGAAAGCTCCGAAACTAAGATCATCGGTTTCCTGAATTTCAAGGATCGGCCCAAAAAGTAAATTGTCAATTTTATAATAGTAAATACCGTCAACATTATAATTTATATATCTCTTAACGTTAAATGAATAAACAGTTTAATCATATTTTTCCGAATTTCTGTTATTTTCGAAATCAATTTCTTATTTGTATGAGTAACTAAATAAGTGTTTTCTTTCCGTTAATTAGAGGAACTTTATGACCGTTTTAAATGGAAACAAAAACCATGAATATAATAATTTTGGTTGTATAATTACAAAACTGGGTGTAAAAATCTGTAGGTAACATTTGAAATCCCATTTCTTGTATATATTTAATTTAAATACAATTTTATCAAGAATATAAAAGAGAAAATTGTGATTTGAGCATAAAAATAAGAGATATTGGGGCATATGGCAACCATTGAAGGGATGTTGTTCCAAACGCCACCATGCCCGCTAATTAAATATCGAAACTTATCCCTTAAATGACTATAATCTTATAAAAAGATAATTTATATGATGTCTTTGTTTTATTTTGTAAGAATTAATATATCTTTAATTAAGATCAAACCATATACAATAAACAGAACTCCGCAAAACCTTTATTCGAATGTACTAAACGCAGTAAATATGAATTAATTTTGTTTATCGAACGCCCTGAATATGAATTTATTCTATTGCAAAAATATTAAAGGAAATATTAATGACTTGTGTATTATCAAATTCCAATTGTAAAATAAATTAATATAACTAGAATGGGCAAATTTAATCTTATTTTGAATTCATATCGAATGTAAAAAAAAATCATTCCATTTGTATCCTATTAAATAATTCCGTGTGTGCTGGTAAGTGCCTCATACATATACATATACAACAAAAACTCACTCATACGTTCCTCAGCATGAAGACTGATTTCGAAGAAGAAATAATACATACGAAGTGATAAAAAAAAACAAAGAGAGATTTCTTTACCCTTAAAGCAATCAAGAGAGAAGATAACTATAAGCCTTGGAGTCAGTGCCTCACGTAAAGAGTACTTCCTGAAGAATCGAACTGGAAGCCACCAGGCCAAGAAACCTATCGGGTTACCCAGGAGTGGTACCAAAACTCGGTGACACATCACCCTTGATAACCAAATTACTCACACCAGGGCAACCAAGCCATCTATAGTGGTATGAGTCCAACCACATTTACAATAGCGGATTTTCGTTTAAGTAACAACTATGTAAGTTAGAAATTTGCTTGAGACTTGCTATACGATGCATTTAGGATCGAGGATTTTAATATTTCAAGATTCCACAAGTTAATAAAAACCAAATCTCCCCCAGCACAATTCGTCTCATTTTAGAAAGAATAGGGAGAAAAAATCGATAATAAATACAACCTACTCCCGAAACTTTAAAAAAAAACAATGCTTAGTTTTCAGGAGGAGAGCATTTGGAAACTTTAAAGGCAAATATATACATTATCGGCCATTTGCTCGTCGACAATCGATTACCCCAAATTCCCCGAGTTTTCTTTGACTAATAAGTAATCGTGGGTGTGGCCTAGCAATTATGATTTCGATTCTACCAAATTAATGAAAAGTAGGGGGGCGGGCTCAGTTACTGTTTCTTTCAGCAATGGTTGGGAGATTCGAAAACAAATGTTTAAAGAAGTGGTTTGAATTTTGAGGTAGCGAGATAGGTCATTTTGTAATTATGAAAACATTGTTTAAAATGCAAGTGTAGGAAATATATTTAGCCATGTATTGAAAACCAAATATATGAAAATATTCTACGTTTTAATTACCTAATAGATTAGTTAGAATTAATTCCTATTATTTTTCCTTTTTTAATAAGATTCATTCATTCAAATTTTTATTCGTCTACCCAAGTCTTTCCCATTTTCTGTTGTTCTTTAAGTTATAAATTTCGAACAGAACAGGAGAGTATTCTACAATTTGTTTATGTTAATGAGAAGACAAATATTTTTCGTGCGAAAATAAAATTAACTGTTCTAACCAACGAGGGGATTTTTAACTGGGGGGAGGCCTAAACAATTATGAATTGTTTGACTCTTACCCCCAAAGAAGCCCCTTCTAGGCCAGATGGCCTTGCTCCATCTAAGTGAAAGAAGTTGATCTGGAAAGAGTCGGCTCTTAATTCAAAGTCCCTTCCAGACGGAGTGGGTGGGGGGGGGGATGCTCTTGATTTTTGTTATCCTTTTTTTTGTTCCTTCCTTTTCTAATCTGCGTCAGCTCCCAGCTACATCTCGTGGGAAATGGCTTCGAATAGATTCCTTAGATTTTAGAACGTTCGGAATTCACCTCCCGCAAGAGTACTATATTCCCGACGCCACCACCACTGATTGGCTATTGATAGCCAAAAACTCAAACTCCCACCTGCGCAACATAAGGGGTGGGGGCGACTAGCTTGGGAGAGGAGTCCCTTACTAAGGCGTATTAGTCTTTGACGACCAAAATCTGAAAGCCAACCAACAGGACTAGAGCCCCGATCAGAGGCCACAATCTGAAGATCTTTGTGGGACGAGGTGAATTGTGTAGGAAAGCGTGTGGTTTTGTTCCCCCAAACTTGCACATTAGATGATTAAAAAATCGTTTGTTACGATAGCCAGATACCATAAGTGAGCCTAACACTCGTCCTTGGTCGTCTAAACCATGTAGTGCAAAGTTTGTGTGCAATGAGGAGGGGATTTTGCTGGTAAGATTACGGTTTACCTATAGTCTATAGTTTTCTTCATTTATCTTTATTGAATCTTATTAAATTAAAAACTGGTCTTAATACCCGAGATTGACTGTCTTTAAGGAAACTGTGATTTTAATTTCTCTGCTTAACTTACTATAGTATTTTCTTTTGTTTCCCCTGGTAGAAATTCGCGAATGTAAATATCTTACATACAATAAGATCTAAGGTAGATTTATCAAACTTCTATGGAATTCCGTTAATTATTTAGTCGTCCATCCGCATAGTGAAAATATTTAGCAATAAAAAAAATGGGAACCACTTGACCTAACTAGGTTAGAATTCTTGATTCACAACGTGCTAAAGAGAATTTTTCATCGAACCTGCATTGTACTTTGGGCAGATGTGAAGAAGCAAATGAGAATTCTTTTGAATCAAATATTAATTTGAGGCATATACTCATGTCATCATCATCATCATCATCATCATCATCATCATCATCATCATCACTAACTCTATGATTTAAGAAGTGAATTTTTTGAGCATATGAATAATAATTTCATCTTAGTTTGGTTATTACTTATGTTTTTTTTATCAAAGTTATTTCTAATAATTCGTTTATAATATCAAAAAACAAAATGGTGAAGTTCAGAAATCAATATAAATATCGAAATTTTGTGAATTTTTTAAAATCCAAAGAATTACAAATGGTGAAGTTCAGAAAATTTATTTTTATATATCTTTTATCTCTATATTTTAGCCACGTGATATTTTGAAAGGGGGGAAATTTAGTTTAGAGTTCCTTTTTAAAATTATTATAATTGGCGAAGTTCAGAAAATTTATAAAAATTTAGCCATGGCTGTTTTTTTCAGATTTTAAATTTTAATCTTAATAGCGAAGCCATAGCTGGTCTCCATAGATATAAACATATATTATTTCGGGAGAATAGGAAATAAACAGGCTACCAAAAGGAACCTGACACTTCTGCCAAGGATTGTAGTCAGGATGGACTTTCATATGTAGACATGGCCCCGGATACGCAAGAGGAAAAGTGGGGGCATCACTTACAGATGCGCACATGGTTTGATACTCCTGAGTATATGGAATGTGTGAAGGGAGTAGGGGTGACATCGTGAAAGCTTCCAATATAAGATTGGTATGAATGTGTTATATGACAAGAGTGGGGCAGGGGAAAGGGAGGCAGTAACGAATAAGGTAGTCTAGTCAATTATATTATTACATTTGTGTAAATGAATTATCGGAGAAAGCAATCGATAAATATTTGAAAGGAAGTACCTAAGTGAGGGTTTGAGTCCTTTAGGGCTGAAAGAGGTGGAACCTCACGATAAAGGTTGA
Organism: Ceratothoa steindachneri; assembly: GCA_963969495.1. Classification (NCBI taxonomy): domain Eukaryota; kingdom Metazoa; phylum Arthropoda; class Malacostraca; order Isopoda; family Cymothoidae; genus Ceratothoa; species Ceratothoa steindachneri. The sequence continues at coordinate 171,552,758 of OZ018324.1, forward strand.
AGGTAGATGTGGGAAGCCAAACGGGCACAGTAATGTCGGAAGTTATGGGTTCTTGTGTCACGGGATGGGGTCTTCCTTTCTTGCTTTCCATTCTTCTTCCGGATGCGTCCTTTCTTTGCTCGAACTCTTCGAGACCTTCTTTCTCCCGGACGAACGCTAAGGAAGACGAAGAGGGACAAGATGATCCTAGTCTTGTAGGATTTGACCTCGCATTATTTGCTTAGAACGATTTTTCCCCTCGAATTTGAAGCGCAATGCCAACGAGGTCAAATCGTACAGAAAGTTTGTATGGGCAGATTTGTAAAGAAAGTTGTGAGGATAAGATAGCTAAAATTTGTGAAAAATATATATCTGCAGATCCCCCTGCAGCAATTGGGGTGGAAAGGGCCCACAATCCTCCAGATGTCAGCTACAGCAAGGTTGCCCATATTAAGGTTGACATCCGCTTCCGGATCTTGCGACGAAGTGTCTTTTATTCGTGTTTATCGATATATACATGTGCACTTCTGACTCAGGCGAGTAGGTAGAGATGTGACGCATCAATATTTTCTATATTTTAATAGTTAATTTGGGGCTATTTTTTTAATAGGCTTTCTTAATAGTTTTGAAATTATATTTTTTTGTATTGATCTTTGCTTTATCATTTGGCGTTTTTAAAAATTTGGGCTAGCGTTAGGATGTATTTATTTAATTATAAGCTCAAATGAGGATAAAAACTTCCCTCCTTAAATGATGTGTTTCTTATGATCATCGGCTTTAAAACACGTGTATTAAATAAGGAATGATGTTTTATAAAATGAGACAAAAGGCATGAAGGAGACCAGTTTCGACGACCATCTCTCTTGACTTTGACTCAAGCGCTCGATCACAGAAAGAATCTTGGATATATATTGGATGCTACCATAACTACCTCATTTCATTGGAAGATATAGTAGTGAGGATAGATCATCCTATTGGATAGGATGGTCTAATGTTTATTTTCATCCATAACGCAAACGAAGATGCAAAAGTTTGGATGTGTGACTCCATAATTATCGTGATGTACGGATGTCCTACAACCTCGTGTCCTGTTTTGCAGGGAAATTAGCCCGGAACTAATTGTGTTGAGCGTTGAAGGGAACCCGCAACTATGAGAGATGTGTATCTATGAGCGGAGTGGTGTAGAGCCAGATATAAGTAAACTATTGCTGCACACACACACACACACGATTCTCCTCCTTTTCAGCCCTGGAAAGAACAACCACCCAACTCTTCCGCAGCCACCGGACTGTCGGGATTTTATTGAATGTTGGATTTATATTATTATAGTCGGGTTTTTTTAACTTAAAGAAAATAATTAATTCAATTAACTGTAAATTTCCTAGTAGGTCATTGATTAATATTTGAATTAAAATCTTTCAGTGTGAACCAATCCAACAGTTAGTCTTTTTCACTCTCACTTGAGATAGGATCAGTATTCTAGTCTGCATTCTATCTAGGATTATTTTGTCAATAGCATTTGTGTATGTTCATGATCCTTGAGAATGAAACAGTTTCGTGCCTGATGTTATAAATGAACACCTATTTTATGTATCTAATTGGGTGGCAATTCGTTCATTTTTTGCCATTTGTTTTTCCTTGGTATATTTTTATTACTACAAAGATTGGAGGGAGAAGGAGAGTGCAAGGGACAGCGAATGGAGTTAGGGTAGGCGAGTTATTTGTCGTTATGCACTCAGATTGGTTGACCTTTTTTGGTAAGGTAGGGCCTCAGAGGAGACAAATATATTTATATACCTTTATCGTTATTATTCTTTCTACTTTGGTTAGAAGATTTTTACCCCACTTACGTTGGTTCTCGAGAGGCTGTCACCGCATTGTTAACCTCTCTTTGATCTCTGGTCGAGCCTCTCTTCTCTAAGGTTTCCTATTTTCACCTTGGTGGGTCTGGTTGTGCCCTTAACCAATTGTATAGTGCTTCGCTTCCTTTTTTTTCCAATTCTCTCCCTTCACTGTGCTGTTACAATATATATATAACAACCCAAATTTATGGAAGAGAGGTTCGGCAGGTGGCGAGATGGAATTTAATACTGGGGCGAGGTGCATTAAAAAATATATAATAATCTTAGACCTCTTTTGACCGATTACAGGGACCAGAGTGATTCTCGAAAAATAAAGGAGAAGAATTTCATATAGGGATGGAAGAACTATAGCAAACCACTCTCATAGTCGGGCCGAATGGAAAACCATTTTCAAAGACGGAAATAATGAACACTAAATATATTGATATCGATTGACAATCAAAGTTTAGAACAGGCAGAAAAATGTTTAGTTAGAACAACTTGTGACTCACGATTGCAGCCAGGAAAAGGTAAGCTCAACTACATTTGTAAAAACAAAATGACTCTAGGATTAGGACGGAAGGTATTTAATTAATGTATTGAAACCTGTTCTAACCAACGGGAAAGAAACAAGGCAATCTAAAGGAAGATAGAACAATGATTATGAAAATCATCCATAAACCATTAAAACAATGGCTGGATGAGAACACAAACATATCACTGTGTAACACGTTTTTTGTCTTTGGCTAGCAACTGTTATTTTCTATTTGCTTGCGTCTAAGATACATGAAAAACATTTATTTATTTCAAACTTGGCTTTTGTGTCCAGAATAATGATATTTATATGAAATTTATTAGATTGAGAATAAGTTCTTCTGGTTTTATCAAATTTATTCATTACCATTAACAATTGTAGAAAAACTTCATTTTTAATTGATAACAATATGCAATTTAATCAATAATGTATTCTCCGTTGTTATTTACTTCTTCCCAACGTTCAACTAGTTTTTCGATGCCTCTGCAATAAAAATCTCTGGATTTTGACTCGAAGAATTCGTCTAACCAGGTTCTTAATTCCACATCAGTATTGAACGAAATGCCGCGCAAATTGTTGGAGAGCGATTGGAACAGATGGAAATCCGATAGAGCCAAGTCTGGCAAATATGGAAGATGCGGTAGGATTTCCCAATTAAGCGTTTAGATGGCGTCTTTTGTCATATTGGCAACGTGAGGACGAGCATTGTCGTGTTACAGAAAAAGGCCATAAAGTCGATGAGGTCGTTTTTCACGAATAGCTTCGGCGAGTCGATACATTTGTCGAACGTAGAGTTCTACATTAACAATCTCGTTGTTCGCAAGGAGCTCATAAATAATGATGCCTTCGTGGATGAAGTCCTTGCTTTAATCGCGGAAGGGTTATTTTTATTGGGGCTAAGCCATTGTTTTCGATGGTTCATGTTGACATAAACACACCACTTTTCGGCGCCAGTAATGATGCGGTGAAGAAATTTGTCCTTATATCCACGAGTAGCCTTGTGACGAGCAAGCAAACTTGCGGCATTCGTGGAGCGTTGAAGTTTGTTGCTTTCGCTCAAAACGTGCGGAACCCATGCACCAAGTTTTTGAACTTTCCCCATCGAATAAAGGTGATTCACTACAGTTTTATGATCACACGCCAATTGTACAGGATTGACGAGGATTTTCATGAAGAAGGTCGTTCAATCGATCTTCATCCAACTTAATGGGGCGACCAGAACGTTCTTCGTCATTAAGATTGAAATGACCGTTTTTGAAACGTGAAAACCACCATTGAGCTGTCCTTTCTGATAAAGTATTTTCTCTGTACACAGCAAAAATATCGCGACGAGCTTTGGCTGCGTTTGCATTTTTCCCTTCTTGATTGAAAATGAGTAACAACAAGTGTCGAAAATGCGCCTTTCTTTCAACTTGACATTCCATTTTGAGGGTACAGAACAAAAATTAAATTAGCACAACTTTTAAATAAACCGCAATGACTTATTACTCAACTTCAAAACGTAGCCTAAGCAAAAGCCTAATAGTCTAAGCTGTTAAGAGACGTAACCTAACCTTTGCAAATTTTGCTCTCATTATTATTATTGTTTCTTAATATGTGCACAAATCACGTCAACCAAACTTAAATCAACACAACATTAAAAAAACGCAAGAACTTATTCCTCAACCTAATATTTATTCTCTCTGGAAGGAAGTGGCGAATTTGAACTTTCATTGGCATAAAGTAGAAACAAAACGACATGATACAAAAATAACATTTATTTATTCTAGAATTACATAAGTGAGACAAATAAAATATTAGAAATGAGTATATTTTCCGGGATTTACGCTTACAATATAAATTACTTTCACGAATCAGCCCCTAAATATAGTCTCCCAACAGATTTTCATTATATGATCCTTGATAGCGGCGTTTAAAGTCCAGTAGATTCTGGTGAAAGCGCTCGCCATGCTACTTGGAGTACGATGCCATGTTTCCCCTAAATTTAGTAAGATGAACGTCAAGAATATGGACTTTCAGGCACATCCTGCAACCTATCTTGCCGTAGTTTTTCACCAAGTTCTCAACAAGTTCTACATAGTTTTTGGCTTTGTAATTAGCTAGGAAGTCCAGAACCACTGCGATAAATCTGTCCCACGCTGCTTTTTCCGTCCTAGTGAGGTTCCTTGTAAACTCCTTGCACTCCATGATCTTTTTTATTTGTGGACCGACGAAAGAACGCGGCTTCCACCTTTGCCACAGATATCTTAGGAAAGAAATCTTGGAGATACTTGAAATTTGCAGACTCCTTATCTAGAGCTCTGAGGAATTGTTTCATAAGGCCCAATTTTAAATGCAGATGAGGAATCAGTACTTTTCGGGGGTCCAACAAAGGTTCCAACCTGACGTTGTTTCTTCCCACACTAAACTCGGTCCGTTGTGGCCAATCCCGCTGATGGTAGTGTGCCACGGTGTCCCCGCTGTCACAAAGGCAAAGATAACAAATAAACTTGGTAAAGCCGCCTTGGAGACCCATCAAGAAGGCCATCATTTTGGAAGTCTCCGATAACCTCCCAACCATACTCTTCATATTTCAATGCATCTAGCAAGATCTTGACAATGCAGTATTCCTCTTTGAGCTGGACCCAGTGAGCAGGGGGAAGAGATGGATACATGTCCCATTATGAAGCAGCACTGCTTTGAGGCTCCTGGACGAGCTGTCAATGAAAAGGCGCCACTCGTTGCGGTTACAGCCAATTTCGATTGCCTCAGACTGACCGGTCACATTGTGACAAAAGCAAAGCTCATCTTGACGTGTAAAGAAGCTTAAAAAACACTTGTAACGCTTTCTCTGACCTGATATTTGCACACTGTCATGTGGCACATTACACTGCTTGAGTCTCAAAGTTAAAAGTTCGGCATTGGACATTGTGAGACCAAGATCTCTGACAAGGTCGTTGATATCTTTTTGATTGGGGTATTATGGGCTTCTCTCCTCAGTTGCACCTCTGTAATCTGGATCAACGATTTCATCCTCTTCTGCTTTTCCTTTCTAAGAACTGCTGCTCTCTTTTTGGAGGAGAGGGTACGGGGATCTCAGAACTGTGTGGCACTGTTGCAATAGATGACTGAAGGACTGGATACATGATAACAGGCACATTTTTGCTGGCTCGACGTTTGGAAGGGTTCACCATGCAGGAGAAACTATTGCTTAAGTGGTCAATTGGTTCCCTCCAAATTCGTGAGATTGCAAAATCCATAGCTCACTCTTCTCCTCTGTTCCATCTTGTAAAAAAAAACAAAATGAAAACATAAGTATAAATATACAAATACTTTTCACTTAGTGCTATTAGAAATGTTAACAAAATTTTAAAATCCAGTATCTGAATATACAAAACACATTATATATATATATATATATATATATATATATATATATATATATATATATATATATATATATATATATATATACAGAGTGCGGCAGAACCGATTGAGCAGTTTTGAGGAGTCATTGCTCAGGGGAGGAGGAGAGAGGTGTCCCCTTGCCGGTTTCCGAGGGGAATGGCTCGCTCCGCTGGGCAAAGCCCCCTAGGTCTCCCCTCGGGAATGTACCCCCCAAATATGGCGTACCGTCTCTATATACCCCCCACTTACTTTTTTATAACTCCTTAAAACTGCTTAATCGGTTCTGCTACATCCTGTATATATATATATATGTATATATATATATATATATATATATATATATATATATATATATATATATATATATATATATATATATATATATATATATATATTACCTTCCAGAGGGTTTTTTGCAGAGCTTGCAGGTGAAAAGAAGTGTCCAAGGTTTGTCTTGATCTCCGACTGGCATGCCGAAATATGCCTTGTAGGGATCACACATTCTAACAGATCTCTACAGATCTCTTGTCTTAATCTATTCGCCGCAGACATAGCAAAATGCATCTGTTGGATGCTTACAACCTCTTGTCTGACGAATGTTTCTATCAATGATGAGTGGCGATGTTTGCACTGTGATGGCTAGAGTTAAACTGATCTGTTGAGAAGACATTCTTTGAATTTATACAGTTATCTACGTTGCTAGAATGTTCTAGAAATTTTTCAAACATAGAAAATTTCTAGAAATCTTTGCAGTTTACTTTTCACCAAATTAGTGGTGAATCTATGTAGAATGTAAGAGAACTTCCATTGCTGTCTAGGTCGCAAAAAAATAAATAAAAGGGAAATAATAGCTATTACTACTATATTATTGCTCCTATAGCTTTTTAAATACAGTATATCATGTTTATACCATAACTGAAAAAAAAACATAACCCTTGAAACCTTTCATAGGTTTTTTTTACTATTTGCATTAAAATAATGTTATTTACCATAGATGGGCTAATTTAAAAATTCACTGTCATAGCCACAAAAGCAAAGGTTGGGGATTAAAATTGACTTTTTTTACTGAATAGAGCCACAAACAATTGGGAATTAACACTTTTAATCCAAGGACAAGACAAAAGTGAAATTTTGTTACACAGTGATAATTAACGATTATAGTAAAAAAAGTCATATATATATATATATATATATATATATATATATATATATATATATATATATATATATATATACAAATATATAAATGTAGGGGCTGGTAGAGCACGTTATCGCCTCAACCGGATTAATATGAGGTAAGTACGACCCCGCAGCGCATTTTCGAAGTTGATTTGGTCGTAGAAAGATGGGAGATCGATGGGAGGAGGTTTTCCCTGTCTGTCCCGCCATATGCAAAATAAGTCGACTTTCGAGTTACCAGCCCATATTCAACAAAGGGGTGATCAGAACTGGGCTACGATTCAAAATGTGGTTAGGGAGAGACTTTGAGCTTTATTGTATAAATACTGTTAAATCCTATTTTGGTAGAAGTCCTCTTTCTTCCTCCAATTTAGTAGAAGTGATCTTTCATTCTCAAGTTTGATAGAAATACGATTTAATCAAACAAATCTGTAGAAGTGCTCGTCCATACTCGAACTTTGGAGAAGTGCCTCTTCATCCGCAAATTTGGTATTTGTGATTTCATCCTCCAAATTGTAAAAATGATCTTTCTTCCTCCAATTTATAGAAGTTCTATTGCATCTTCCACTTTGCTACATGTAGGCTTTCCGCTTACAATTAGATAGAAACGTTCTTTCATTCATCAATTTTGTACTACTCTTACGTTCTCCCATTTTGACGAAATACTCTTTCATCTTCCAGATTTCTGAAAGTAGTCTTTCATCCTCTAATTTCCTAAAATTTCTCTTTAATCTTCCAATTCATCCAACCAAAATAATATGCAAAGACTCGCCTTCTTCCATCAAAGACATCATCTGTTCCCACAAGGAAAACGTACAATAAAATATGACTTAATATTTTATCAAGATAACCGATCAGCAAATAGAAATAACGGTTTAAAATTATTGAACAAAAGATTTAACACTGCTATGCCACCAAATTTCTTTCCTTATAAAATAACACTGAAATTGGACTAACTTGAAATGCAAGTTGTTGAAAGGACCACAATAAATATGCTTAAGAAAAGAATCATTAAATAATACTTCAAAATTCGAGCTTGCAGAAATAAGCGTTATGAAATTATTTTTCCGAATCCGCTCTTCCTTTTTTACATCTTCACATCTGATTTCTAACTTTTTTTCCTTTTTTAGGGGTAGAATCGAGTGGATCTTAGGGTCAATACTGTTTTATAAATCTTTAATTATAGTAATACTCTATGTAATGAATCATTTTCTCGGCAAAGTAAACTTCAATTACTCCAGCCAACTAGCCCCATCGTCAGGTTCCAGGAGTGAGGAGTGATGTGTTATGTGCGTGAAAACAGTATGGAGGAATAGAGAGTGGTGTTGTGATTGGTTATGCGTGTAATTACGTACGTGGTGGAAGTTGTATGCACGATTGCCCAATCTCATTTTTCTATATTATTATTATTTTATTTCATCTAATGAAATCTTTTTCGAGTGGTTAAGGAACAAGAAATAGAAGGATAAAGATGATGGGTGTAAAGAAGGGGGGGAAGGTTTGATTTGCTATGGAAATTCCCCAAATGTAGCCATTGCTACACTTTAAGAATAAACCGGAACAGTATCATGGTGGTAAAAATGCTATCACGCAACTTTCCTTCTCTTCAATTTTCTCAAACCTGGACGAAGTACTCCGCCATGATATTGAAATTTACATAAAAATCAAAATGGCAATCGCCCACAAACCCTTTTCAAACGTAGAGAATGAAATTCATATAAAGATCAGAATGAGAATGGCTGACAAGCCTCTGCATAATACTGGACAATCATAGTAGAAGGGGACTAGGCAGACAGAGCGATAGTACTATGTCTTGACCTTCCCAGTAACCAGGGAACCCTCCGTGGCTCAAGGTAGGGCCACCCATTCAGGGTCAAGGGAGTGTGGATATTAAAAGCCCTATCGTCAGGTTCCAAGACTGAAGAGTGATGTGAAGGCTCATAAAAATATCATCCCGTTGAGTAAACTATTCTTCTCGTAGGTCCTAAGTCTCAAGGAAAGATCATCACGTTGAGGAGGGCAATTTGCCCGTTTGACTAAAGGTTCAGAGAAATATCATCCCATTGAGCAAGCCGATCTTCACATTGGTCCTAAGACTCGGCGAAATATAATCCGGTTGAGTTAACTGATCTTCCTGGCGGTGCTAAGGTTCCGGGGAGATCATCCTCTTAAGTAAACTGATTTTCTCTTTGACCAAAGCCACACGGAAAGATAATCCCGCTCATTAAACCAATGTTCCCTTTGGTTCAAAGGCTCATAGGCATATCATTCTGTTGAGTTAGCTGATCTTCTGTTGATTCAAATGCACATGGAAAGATCATGCCATTAGGCAGCCGAATCTTCGTGCATCGCTGTTAGCACCCATGGAGCGGAGAGCCAACTTGAGCCCGAGATGGCCAGTGATAATCGAATCAGCTGAACCATGTTAAATTCCAACTTCACTAGCTATCAATTATTCAATGTTAATTCCACTGTCTTTTTCCAGCATTTCCTCTACTGCAACTTGATTTTCTTCACTAGCTAGGAATTCTGCGGAATTTTTCCGACGGTTCATGGACTTCAACTCGATTTTCTTCTTTCGTCAGCGGGGGTATTCTGGACTCTCTCTCGTCATCGCTCAGATTATTTCTACTTTACTTGAATCGCTTCATACATCTCAAAATCATATTTCGGTGTGGCGTAAAATCTTAATGAAATTGTTGATAAGATTCAATTATGTGAAAACACACTTAATCAAGTTTTGTCGGAAATTTAATTATTGCTCTGCGCTCAAATATTTGTTTTCCATGGATTTAAAGTATCTTTTTTATGAAGTCATCTTCAAGTAACAAACACAGATAAATGAAGGGGAAAGAATGGCCACAGATTTCCACATAACCCACGACATGTTTAAGCAGGCATCAGTGTGGAAAAATTCTGGTCAGGCTGAAGATTAAACAATGGATGTTCTTCTGTAAGTTGATTTACTTACTCCCACAATCTTCCTGGTTGGAACCCCGAATAAGCATGCTATTCATAAGAGTACAGAAGCAAAGAACAAGAAACTCTGATAAAGAAATTACGCGGAATATAATTCAGAACTCCGTTTGCCTTTAGAAGGGCCTGGTTCTTCCCCCCCCCCCACCCCTAAGACCTTACAGAAGGTTTTGAAAACAGGAAACTTCTGATGGAAAGGAAGGGCAATAGACACTTAGGGTTTAGTTAAGAAATGGAAAAATTCGTCGTATCGAAAAAAAACATTATCTCAACGTTAATTCTGATGGCAATAAAACTGCTCATTTACTCCGATTCTATTGACGCTACTCCGGGCGATGGGAAGTTTTTGGAACTGGTCTCAAGCGGTGCGAAACCAAGACTTTCTCAAATGTTTATTTTTGTTTTTCATTTAGATTTTGAAGGAGACAGTAAGAAAGTTTAACCACACACACAAATACACACACGTGAAAATTTTAAAAAATATCTAATGCTATGCGAATCAGGGAAAGGCTTCTTGTCGTTCCTGATTGTAATATTTTCCAAAAACAAGCAACTCCATTGAGTTTATTTCCTTTTACTAGACGTCCGATATGAGTTAACTTTTGTAATCATACATTTATCCAGAACATATGAGCTGCCATAAATATAAATTAATACATAGTAGTTGTTTAGAGAGTATGCGAGTCGATGAATGAGGGTAGCTTGCAAATCAACTTTATACAATACAAATCTAAATTTTCACCCGTGCAAAGCCGAGTAACTAAGCAATTAAATTATATAGTCAGACAAGCTGCTGTTCTCTTACACAGGGACCCCTTGCGGGGGTGTGGCCTACGGCCTTATTTGCTAATCTTAACCGCCTTTTTTTAAATCCCCTTTATAGACTCTTTATTTTAACACCATGAACACCCTTTTCTTCTTCTTCTTCTTCTTCTTCTTCTTCTTCTTCTTCTTCTTAATCTTCATCTTCAGCAAATTAGAATATGTCGCTTTTGTATGTTGAACGAAGCGTTTGAACGCAAGTTGTCAAGTACGATCAGCGAGATCAAACTTGAATTAAATACCGTTGCAAGGGATGTGATCTCCACTAACCGTAAAGTCGATGACTTAAATTCCAAACTAGATTCTGCTATTCACGACATGCGCGGGAGGGAAAATAGTAATAGAGATAGGCGGCCTGCAAATTCGAATCATCAGGTAATTGTTGACGAGCAACAACGAATTTTAAACTTGTTTAGGCCTCAGGATTCGCAATTTCGAAGTGTTAGAAATGGGGCTAGACCAACGAGGGATCAGAACTTCGTTTTACCCTGTTCGAACCCTTTCGCGTTGCTAACTCCTATCGAGGGGGAAGAGGAAACCGTTTTAATGGGGGACTCCTTAATTAGATGGCAGGATCAGGAGTTTGCTACGCGTAACCCTTCTAAGCGTAAGCGCTTTTGCTATCCCGGTGGCCGCATTAACAACGTGGCCACCGAGATCGAGAAATTGGAAGATACGCGTGGTGAACGAACGATCATCACGATGGTAGGGGGCAACGACGTCCATAGGTATGACAGCACCCCGGAAGATATAGTTTATCGTGCCAGAACCATGATAGATACGGCGAAATCCAAAGCAACCAACGTGGGAATTATTGGTGTTCTCCCCTGACTTAAATCCACGTTGCGCCTCCAATCTAGAGCGATCTATACTAACGAATGTCTTAAGCGGTTGTGTCGAGAAACTGGTGTTAGCTTTTTTAACGTATGGGATTCATTCCAGGACCAACCGTCACTTTTCCAAAAGGACGGAATTCACCTAAGCGATGTGGGTAATAGTCGGCTGGGTAGGATCTTAGACGAGTCCGTACGTAGCATTTTAGGTAGGAGAGTTGCGCGGCCACGTGATGCCGATGCGCCGGGCCGGCCCGCGCGTGAAGGGGGCAGTATCGACAGGGTGCAGGGAAACGGAACGGATCTGAGTGTTATAGAAGAGTTAACGTAAAGCGCAAACTGGGATGCATATATGCGAATGTTCGTAGCTTAAAAAATAAAATTGCCGAAATAAAAGCCGTTATTCTAGAGGGTGATTTCGACCTCGTATTCCTAAGTGAAACATGGTTAGACACTCATACGGGGATCAGTGTTTGCGAGTTCGATATAGCGGGGTACAAAATTCATTACAGAAATAGACAAACCGGTAGAGGAGGGGGCGTATTAATGTATATAAAAGTGGATCTAAACGCCATAACGATGGACTCGTCTAAGGATGATATGCGAAGTGATGCTTTATTAGTCCAGCTAAGTTTAGATGCTATAAATAAAATTAACTTAGTCGTAGTATATCGTCCGCCTTGCCAATTGGAAAGAGAAGATGCTGCACTCTTCGATACGCTTACGTCTTGGATTAGAAAAGGGACCACATTAGTCTGCGGCGATTTTAATTTACCTAATGTTAACTTTAGCAACCTTACTTCTGATAAACCGGGAGGGAGGCTATTAAACTTTATGTTGGAGAATTTTCTCGTACAAAAAGTGGAAGAGCCTACTCATGATAGCAATATTCTTGATTTAATCATGGCAACCGATGAGTCATTGTTAGAAAACGTACGTGTGGGTGAACATTTAGCTTCCAGCGACCATAATGCGATTAGATTCGAACTAAACACCTGCGTAGAAGTTAGAATGAGTTCGCAGCTCATCCCTCGTTTTGGTAGTTGTGATTTCGATATTTTTCGCGAAAGGATTAAGGATATAGACTGGGGAATACGATTCGAGAACAGGTCGGTAGGAGAGATGTACGCAGAACTTCGATGTACGCTGCTTCGTGTGAATTCTGATTTGGTTAAGTATGTGCGTAAGAGCGGGAAGTCGGTGAGAGCTCCGTGGCTTAGTCCGTTAATACTACGCTTAATCCGGGACCGAAATAGAAAATTTAAAATTCATAAAAACAATGGGTCAGTTATAAGTCGGCAAAATTACATAGATTCTCGTAGGGAAGTTAAACGTGCGGTCAGAGATGCGAAGAGGAAGTATGAAATAAACCTCGCAAAGGATTCGAAGAATGAACCGAAACGGTTTTATGGGTACGTAAATAATAGGAAACCCGTAAAAGGATCGATAGGGCCGATCAAAGATAAGGATGGTCGGTTGACTGAAATTCCGACAGAAATGTCCAAAATTTTAAATGAGCATTTTACGAGCGTGTTTACTGTGGAAGATTCTTCCAAATTGGAATCGTTAATTGGGGAAGTTCGTAGTGCTGATAATTGCATATCCGATGTAACTATAAATGACGAGGAAATCCTTAAATTTATTAAGCTAATGAAAAAGTCGAAATCTCCGGGCCCCGATGGGGTATATCCATTGCGTGAAATTTTCAATCGCTCATTAGAGGATGGCGTAGTTCCGTTGGATTTCAAGCGAGCAAACGTTACACCTATATTTAAGAAGGGGAATAGATTTGAAGCAACGAATTTTCGGCCTATTAGTCTAACTTCGGTAGTTGGGAAGCTTTTAGAATCTGTAATTAAAGATAGAATAGTGAGCCACCTCGAGGCAAATAAGCTGATTAACGATACCCAACATGGATTTAGGCGTGCGAGATCGTGCTTGACTAACTTGCTCGAATTCTTCCACAAAATGATTTGCGTGTACGATGAAAGCAAAGCTGTAGACGTAATATATTTAGACTTTAAAAAGGCGTTCGACACCGTCCCCCACCAAAGGTTATTAATGAAAGTTAAAGCGATTGGGGTGACTGGTAAGATTTTAAACTGGATTAGAAATTGGCTGAAAGATCGCTCGCAGCGGGTGGTAATAAATGGGGAATGTTCAGATTGGGCCAGCGTTAGTAGTGGGGTACCGCAGGGCTCTGTTTTAGGCCCTTTATTGTTTTTAATTTATATTAACGATTTAGATAAAGGCATACTTAGTCGGATTTCGAAATTTGCGGACGACACGAAGCTGGGCAATCGTGCCTATGTAAGATCGGATGTCGATAAATTGCAGGGGGACCTAAACTCGATTGCCAATTGGGCGGACAAGTGGCAAATGGAATTTAATTTAAGCAAATGCAAGGTAATGCACTTGGGTTGCCATAATTTAAGAGTAGAATATACCATGAAAGGCCAAGTCCTCGACGCGGTTAAATTAGAAAAAGACTTGGGAGTATTAGTCTCAGACGATTTTAAATTCTCGAAGCAATGCGCGGATGCGTGTAAAAAAGCAAATCGCGTTTTGGGTTATATCGCGCGTAATTTCACCTTCAAATCTAAGGATGTAATTTTACCTTTATATAAATCCCTTGTGCGGCCACTTCTCGAATACGCTGTTCAATTTTGGGCTCCATATTTAATGAAAGATATCGCGCAATTAGAAAGAGTGCAGCGTAGGGTTACGAAATTAATTCCAGAGCTGAGGAATAGATCATACGAGGAAAGGCTCAGGGCTTTAGATTTGCCATCGCTAGAACGCAGAAGATTACGTGGCCAGCTAATAGAAGTATTTAAAATACTAAAGGGTTTCTCAAACGTTGACTTTCGCAATCTGTTCGAACTGGATCATAGGGGAAATACTCGTCAGCACGGGTTAAAATTAGTGAACAATCGTTTTAACACTAGTATAGCCCAAAACTATTTTACATTTAAAGTTACTCAAAATTGGAATCGGCTGCCCACCCACGTAGTAGATAGCACTTCGGTTAATATGTTCAAAAATCGTCTCGACGTGCATTTGAATAGTTTAAATATAACGTAGTTGAGCACTGTGAATTTAAACGTCCTTGCAGAGAGAGAGTTTGGAGCGGAGGTTTAAGGATATGAAATTATGATGACTAAAAATGATGCCGGCGATTCTCTGCATGTGTAGCTTAGATGTCCCATTTCTTTTCCGCCTATCCTATAAGTAGTCTCTATCCCTAAATTAGCTTTTCACCACTAGCAGTCGAGTGGCTGCGGAAGATGAGAAGAAAAACTTTCTATCTCCCCCGACCCCTAGTTTGATTAGTTAAAATTGCACGATAATGTACACATGTAGATAAGTGTGTACAGTAGATAGTATTAAAATAAAAAAATAAAAAATAGCATGTTAGAGATACACTCGTAGATAAGGGTGTATCGTAGTTTTTGATTTAGTGTAGCGGACTAGCCTCGAGCGGACCTTAGGGTCTTTGCTGGTCCTAGATTCTGTAGTTCTGTAGTTCTGTAGTTCATCTTCATCTTCATTTTCATCTTCATCTTCATCTTCCTCTCCTTCTTCTTCTTCTTCTTCTTCTTCTTCTTCTTCTTCTTCTTCTTCTTCTTCTTCTTCTTCTTATAAAGGAATTATTAGAAATAACTTTGATAAAAAATTAAATCTACTTAGGTGACAACCGAACTAAAAGAAAAAATCTTATTCAAACCTTCAAAAAATCTCGTTCTTAAAATATAGGGTTATGGATTACTATTGTTTGAATTTTTACATCAATAATATAATAATCCTAATTCTATGTTGGTGTAAAATACGAGTAGAAATTAACTACGCTATTAGAAATTAGGTTTATATTAACCCAAGACTCTTCAGTTATACTATGCTAGGTTTACTATATAAGAAATTTTGTTATAATAATATACCTATAAAATTTAGAATGCTTGAAAATAATATTTCATTATTTACCGCTCGTATTAGATAGGTGTTGTAATTTTAATACGAGTTACAGATATACGTAAATTTGACATTTTTGAAGTGAACTTGTGACCCGAATAAAGATTAAAATATGTCTTGTGAGCTGCTAGACCAAACAGATTGCCTATGACTGACATAGACCGAGCTGCGTGCCTCCTTTACCTTCAAAATTCATTCATTATTTTGCTTATTTTCTCATTTTTATGCTATTATGTGATCTCGGTGCAACATTACACTAACGTCGAGTCCAAAGTAATGCACAACTGAAGAGGATCGATGCACATACAAAAGCATAATAATTTGCTAATAAATTATTCTCAATGATATTACTGTAGTAATATCCTAGATATGTTATTGTAGTAAAATCCTGGAATCTTCTATTTTTTTTTAATATTTTCAATTCATTCTTTTTCTCTTTTGTCCTTTCCTTATTATTTCTTCACTAACTGTTGTCTCCATCAGTAACTAATAGGTCTCTTCTGCCAGTACGTATCAGCTACTCGAGGTCAAGAATTAGATCTAGATACGTTTGTGCCACTCGGAGTGGCCGTACAATTTGCCGCCCCTCTAAACAAAATAAAATTCCAAGACTTCTCAAAATTCCAAATCGAGAAGCCGCAAGCGAATCGAGCGACGCGATTGTGGTGAACGTTAATAAGGTCGCTTGTCTGGGATGAACATTAGCTCCCTCACTGGGGTCTGGGGCGGAGCCCTGTTGCCAGCGTTTTTTATTCGTGATAAAGGTGATAACTGCGATGGAAACTTATCTTAAACTTATTTATATTTCGAGCAGGCAAGTCAAATAGATAGAGAGCCAGGAGGAAGCACTAAGAAGCTGTTGAGAATAACGTGAATACGTGAAAGTGAATTCATGTGTAGGAAACTCCACTCATGTAAAAAAGGGAATAACCAATTATGACGGAAATGGGCTCGTCGTCCCACCATTAGAAAATAAAATAATACTTTATTACAGTATACTTACATAAGGATGGGAAATATAGGTGGCGAAGTGAATGGTTCATTGTTCGTTGGCGTTTTTGTAGGTCTGGTCGGCCTCAAACTAGAATCATTTTGTGGAACTTCTCACTCATATCCTTAAAACTAATGACCTTTACGTAATCAGTGATGAGGTATGGTTGAAAAAACGGATTTAAAATATTACACTTAAAAAGGATCAACTTTTCTTAAGGAAGAATAAGAAAAACAATCGTTGTTCTTTAGGTTTCTTAACATTTAGAGGTCAAACGTCGTAATTACTTTTGGTTTATCAGGCAATAAACACCTCATTCTGAGAGGCAAAACCTCTCCGAAGAAGTCACGTAAACAATAGTTCCAGAAATGCGCCCAAGACCTGAGGGAAGTCCTCAAAATGCAGAGGGGAGGAGGGGAATAGGTAAGCCAATTACGAAACCCACTTCCGTATATAGATTTGCCTGAGTGCAAATGCATTCATTAACACCTTCAGTATTCGCACACAAAATCTGGCACTGGGAATAACATTTATGCATACATACATACATACACAAATGTATCCTATTCGCCTTTGATTGATGTCAGGGTTTTTTGGGTCTTAATAAAGATTTCTATTGTCCTGTAGAGAATAAAAATCCCATTGTATCTCATTGTTTTGTTTTTTTAATTGAGAATGGAAAGGAACTAATAAAACATGACGTGGGCATCTCTGCTCGGGTAGATAAATAAAGCGAGGAAGAAAGTAATATTGAAAAGGTTAAGGATTCCAAAAGTTACAATAGGGACCTCAACAACTTAAAATACCGGTACCGAGAGGGTGTAATATCAACATTCAAGAAAACATTGGCACAAAGAGGCCCCTTTAGAGGACCTAATGGAAGAAAAGATGCTAGGAGTCTCTTGCCCCATCATAGCACTGTGAAAACCGTCGAGAACTAGGGATTCTCGTCGTGGCCTAGGCACTGTAGTGACTGTCCCGTGTAAGAGGCTAAAAAAGTGTATCTACAAATCTCCCACACATCCTAAGGTTGCTCCAGATATTACTATTCTTTTTCGTCCTCCTACTTATACATCAGCATACGCTAGCAGGTGCTGCTGCGTGGTTGTGAATGCGTGTGGTCTCCAAAACAGCCACCCCGCATAGCTTGCAACACGCCTATAAGACTACAAAATATTATCAATTTCCTTTCTGACACACATATATCACCCTATGTTCCAAATGTGATAAACGTTCAAAGTGAATGTAGCACTGCTGAGTGACTCGCAGGAAAAGAAGAGGCTACGTACAACGTGACTCTTTCAACATGGCGTCATTCAACGTAATTGGCGAAAACAAAGATCTCAGGATTAATAATAATAGCTGGAATATCGGCTTTAAAGAACGCCTTTTCAATTTTATTTCCCGTTATGGGAAAGAAACGTATTTCTTCGCGCGGCGGTGAATTATAAATGAAGGAAGCAAAGACTTGGGGAGAAAAGGAAAGAAAATAGATGAATGTATTAGAAAAAGTAAGAAAATTGAAAAATGACAATGAATCCTAATGATTTATAGAGACATACAATTCCTAAGGATGCATGAAGAATGAACATATGCCGATAAGATTCGTAAAATCACAAAAAACTTCGAACCATTAAACTTACAACTAGTAATTTAGTGTTCTTGATTGTCCATTGTTTCCTTAATCCTTCCCGACCGACATAATTTTTTTTTTTTCCTTCTATTCTCTTCTTCTTTCTTACAACCTGGTTTTCTGTGTGTGAGGTCTATTGTTCTTATTTCTTTTCAAAAGTTTAATCGAACTGGTTGCAAAGTTGTCCCGTTTTCACTTGTATAAAAGATCTCCTACTCTGGGCTTTGTCATATTCTAATTCTTAAAATTTAAAATGAATTAACTTTGTCATTTGTATAGGCGTAATTTATTACTATAGAACAGTGGTTTTCAACCTTTTTATGATAGTGACATCCTAATTGCTATCTAGACGCAGCCGTGACATCCTAATTGCTATCTAGACGTAGCCGTGACACCCCCAATATAAAATAATTTCCGTATAAATGCTTAATTACATGGAACACACTTCAAAATTAATTGCGATTGACGTTCAACCTAATTTAATCGAAATAAGACATACGAATTTGAAAATAAATAAATTCTACCTTTAAAAATTTGATGGGAAATTTGAGCTTGATGAGTATCACATAATTCCATAATATTGGGACATAGAGTTACAAGGCAACTCTGATTTTTTTAATTCATTGTCTGCAATCTTTCTCTTTTCGTTGTTTTATGTTGCACAATGCAGAGAAATACATTGTGACCCCTCCCCAAAATGGGCCTGCACACACTTTTTGTGATATATACTTCATTCATTCACTAATCACCCTTACTTTGCAGGACATGATAAAAGCAACGCCTGTGAACACAACTCGATCCCAATGGGAGCTGCAGCAAAGAATATACTGCGTCAAAAATTACTACAAGACAGGATCGTTCAAGAAAGTGCAGGACACTTTCGTGCATCAGTTCGAATGTGAAAAATTCCCCTCTAAGAGCAGAATTCAGGACTGGGTGGACCAGTTCAAGAACTATGTGACATGGAGAACCTCAATGCAGCCAGTGACAAACGTCCAAGCCATTCAGGACGCCCCAGGTAGCGTACAGCTGAGCTGGTTGAGAGCGTGAGAGAGTCAGTTCAGCAGAGTCCAAAACGCTCTGTGCGCAAGCGAAGTCAGTCCCTCGGTATATCCCATGAGACTTGCAGGAGAGTGCTAGTAATGGATGTAAAGGCCAACCCATACAGAATACAGACGAAGTAGAACCTTACAGCCTCAGACAAGTAGCAGAGAAAGGTTATGACAGTCAAGATAGTGGAGAAGATTCAGGAGACCCCAACTTTCCTTAACCTCCTTTGGACCTCAAAGGAAGCTCACTTCCATCTTGAAGGAAAGGTAAACTCGAAGACAAATGTCTTCTGGAGGACTTTCAGACCAAAAAAGGTAGCCACCAATCTCCTACACTTCCCTAAGTGCACGGTATGGACTGCAATCTCAGCCAGAGGCATCATCAGACCATTCTTCTTCGAGGAATCTTGCGCGACAATGACAGTTACCAAAGAGCGGTATGTTGAGGTCCTCAAAACCTTCAAGAGGGAGCTGCAGACCCTGCTCCCATCACTTATAGGGAACTTCTAGTTGCAGCAATATGGAGCAAGCTTTCACACTTCAAACCTGTCCCGAGATTGGCTGAAAGAGAACTTTGGTGGCAGTGTAATCAGTCTCAAGACTGATTTTGAGTGGGCATCTTACAGCTCAGACCTTAGCCCCCCATATTTCCTTGCCTGAGGCTACCTTAAAGACAGAGTGTACGCAGGGAGACCCAGGACCTTCATGGAACTCAAGGAAACCATCAGGGAGGAGATCAGAGCCATTAGGCGGTTGGTTTGTAAGGACGTCATGGACAACTTTGTGCTGCGCCTCAAAAAAAGCAGAGAGCTAAATGGAGGTCGTCTCAAACACTTGCTCTAGAATAATGAAGAAAACTCCAAAGATTCTCATGTTTTGATATGATGTTTTTAAACACAATAAACTAGTTATCGCCAAAGTTTTATTCAATCCCTATAGCAAATTAAGAAATGAGGCCTATCGAAAGTTGGGGCCCGTTTTGGGGGGGGTGACCCTGTATTAATATTTTTTCTCATTGTATCCTCTACATCTCAATATTATTTCATAAATTTATGTTAAAGTGAATAACATTGTTTGCGCCAAAGTTTAACTATAGAAATCTGTAAATAAATAGATTGCGCCTCAATTACAAAGAGGTATCTTCTCAACGCTTCGCTCCCAATAAGCGCCGTTACTGAATCAAAGTATTTATTCTTCTATTTTTATCCTAATTCGTGTTTTTTTGTTCAACACGCTCTACCTGATTTCATTGGGACTTGTTTATATTTGAAATATTTATATTCAAATTATTTTAATTATTCACTTTATTGTTCTCTTTCATTCAATTATTGACACATTCATTATATGTCAGTTCTCGTTTTGTAATAATATTCTGTTTATTTTATGTATTAACTCTTTGGATATTTAGGGCTAACAATTTCTCTTTGTCTAAATTCATCCTCCATTGCCATTCACACCACGCGTTCCTCTGTTTGTTGCTATTATAAAAAATATTTATTTTTGTTTACATTCAATTTCATATCCATTCTTTTGATGTTATTTTCTAGTCCTTATAGTGGGGGTTTAGAACTTCTAGGTATAAACATACCACCACACTCTTTTAGAACATAAAATTGTTTAGTTACAAGGACAGAAAAATCGCTAGCTGCCAACCTACGAACACAACCTATGCTCGTCCATCGCTTTCAGACACAGAGATTCAGCCTAAATCCCGTCATATCCCTCCCCGCCCCCGCATCCGGCTCCCAGTAAGAAAGGAAGAAATTCTGTTCGTTCGTTCAGAATTCATTCCCCATTGGAATAAACTTGAAGTAAAAAGAGGCTCCCCGGCCTACATACTTCGATCACCTCACCACTGCTTTCCAAAGTTCCGTATCTGAGTACCAGTTTATCTGAGATTTTTTTTTCGTCGTCCTACTAAAGAGAAACGACCAGGAATCTTTCTTTATCCAGTATCTCTTTAGTGTTTTAAAATGGAGACAGAGCAGATGCGGTAGAGATATAGACAACGCACAAAGACTACAACTCAACGTGCAAGGGAGTTTTTAGTGTGAACTAGTGCAAATCCATTTTGCTGGGTGAAAGAAATAAACCAAGACTCCAAAGCTCACAATCCCGAGAATGACAACTAAGCAGTTGTTATAACTGGTGACCTAGAATTATCATTGCATTATTTTTGTCATCAGGATCAGTTAAGTTGAGTGAGGTGGATGCTCGTAGCTCGGCACTAAAGAGCGTAGGTGTGTAGGAAATTAAAAAAGTCCAGGTGGGGAAAAAAGTAGTGTGTGAAGCAATCCGAACCAATAGACTCCGACAGGTCGGAAAAGTAGTGCGCGGAGCGATTCGAACTAATCGACTCCGCGTCGCCGAGTTGAATTGCCAAGCGCCCTAGACCATTCGACCATCCGGCAGCTTAGAAAGATGCGTTCAAACCAGGTTATAAGCCGCCTGCTTTCGCATTCAACGCTACACCACTATGAAAACGGATTATATCCATTTGTCTTGATTTTTATCGTAAATCCTCAAGTATATTTAGAAAGGTCAAGTCAAGGAGCAAATTAATGGAACGGGTGTGGTGCTAGGAGGTGATCGTTTATTGAGACTTGAAGTTTTGAGCACCCTGGGTCATAGTTACTGCATGGGCTGCTACGGTGAAACTTGGAGTGGGCAAGTAAGATCTAGATGCGTTACCTTTGTACATATAATACCCAAAGGTTACTCTTTGTCCGCAGCGGAATGATAATATCAAAGTTCTTCATCTTTTGGCGTCTTTAATTCGCTACGTGACCTTTGAGTGTTTAGAAAAAAAAAGAAGAGTCGAATCAAACGCTTTTTTGGAAATGTGACAATTTGAGGAAAACACCCGTTCATGACAAAGACGTGGTGGTTAAGTCTTCCACGTACACGTAGCTTGATACTTAGGTGCTGCGAATGAACGGTCTTGGTGGAGATACACGAATAAGAAAATCAAAACAAAGGTAAACTTATATGCCATGGGTCACATTATGAATTGTCTTTTGGAGTCTATTTTGCATGTCACAGACTTTTTTTCTGTATTTATATAGATTATTATATCTAACCAATAAGGCCAAAGAGAACATTACAAACAAACTTTGATTTCTGAGTAAAATCAATTTAATACTGCACGCACTAAATACATACCGATTGTGCAGCGCAAACGGCTGTCCTCTAATAAAAGTATTTCAATATCGTACACATAGACAAAGCCTGGGCAGAAAACAAAAGAAATGCATCAATTGTGAATTATATTTGCAGTATTAATTAACTATTAAAATAATCTTATGTTCAATCATTAATGTATTCATATATTGAAATTATGATCTTGATGCGAATTCGAGATTATAGGTATATGTATATACAGTACTTTCCATAAGTAGAAAAAAAAGACTAAAATCTAAATTTTATGGAATATAATCGTTTAATTTCCATGAAAATTGAACAGAATATTCTTTGAAATTTGCTCCTGGTAGCGTCCAAGTTTTATTTCATAGAATAGAAGATAAAAAAACGTTATGAGTACAGTTTTGTCTATTTGAAAAAAAAGATGCGTCCATAATTAGGGGTAAATAAATATAAATTCAGCCATAACCAGAAAACAACATAATTATCTAATAGACAATTGAATAAAATATTAATAAGAAGTATGCAGACCCTTGCTCAGAATGAGTGAAGGACATTTTCGGCCTCAGGAATTCACCAATTTGTGCGTTGTTCGTGCCTGATTTTATTCTTCTTCCAAGCTTTGCAAGAGATTTAGAGCATTCGTAATTTTCCGAGCCATAACCTTCTCATCCAGTTATCTTCGATAGATTCCCATTCTATCGGGTTTAAGTTAGGGCTCTACGCAGGTTGTTCATCACATCAGTATTTTCAATATCCAAGAGCTGCTTCGCCGTCTTTGCCCTGTGACACGGAGGATTTTCCCGCATGAAAATAAGCTCACCTACTCCCAATGGTCTGAGAAAGGGATCGGATGTTCCTGATAACACATTATTGCATAAAGCAGCGTGTAGTTTGCTATGTAAACGAACGAGCAGACAGGCTAGAGCGCATGAAAGAACTGCCACACACCAAATTTAGCAGTTTTCTTCGTGCATTCGGAATTCAATCTTTCACCTATGTGACCCCTAACATTCTGCTTCCCATTGAATCCGAATAAATTAAAAAAAAATTTGTTTCTGGGAAACATTTTCCCACCTATCAGCAGTCCACATGACATGATCAGTAGCGAAGGCGAACCTAGCCGCTTTATTATTTTTTATACGTGTTTTTTTTAGCTAGAGAATTGGCTTATGAGTCCCACCTCTGCCAAGCAACATCAGGCAGTTTGGCGAGACATTCAGGTTCTCGGCAACTTGATGTCAAATACCGACTGCTCTCTCAAATCGGTCATTCATCCAGGCAGTTGCTTCGTGTAATCCTCCCTGGGAATTGGTTTTCGAGGACGACCGATTTTTCTTTGACTCGAAGGGTCTGCTACCTTCATGGAGATATATTATTATAAGTGAAACTACACTTGTGTACCTATTACAAACCTAGAAATGCCACAAGGTGTCATTCCTTCACTCTTCCACTGGGCAACCCGCCATCCCGATTAATGAGTAATACCATCAATGACAGTCTAGAATACATGTGTGTGTAAGTGATGTCATACATACGATACGAATATTTACCTACAAACAAGTTTCAGTTATCTTTTTCACGTTTACGGCGCATCCTTTCTTCAAATACATATTACTTTCCCCCTAACTTTGTGAGGGGGGGGGGGGGTCAGTAAAGATGAACCCCTTCCTTTATTTGGTCATTTTTGAGCGGGATCATATTTACTTGACAAAGTTGGCCAAATTGTATCGGTAAAATACTTGTTTCGGAGGTTGTGACAATACTAAACAATTCATAAGTGCCTGTGATTGAGATGTTTAGCTTTTCTCGTGCAAACCATTTTACATAGAGAATCCCATCGACTTGGTGGCCCCTAGTTAAAATTGTTCAAACTGATGACGATTGTTTAAACCATAAGCCAAAGCAACTTCAGGTATGTGCACCTCATACCCATTTATGTTATTCGGAATTGTTGATTCTCCTACGTCTCTATCGTTGAGCTGTATTGGAGATTGTTGACCCACGCAGGGCAGCAGAGATACCCTTGCCAATAATCGCGAAAGTCGTCCTCCTCCCGGGAACAATTATGTTCACAGTGGCCAATGTAAAGATCATCACACGCATCGAAGATGACCAGGCTAAACACATTATACTCTAAATCATAGATTAACATTAAATAGTAATTAATTAAATTAAATTACTTCAATAACACTGTAAAACAAATTTTAGTGTGCCTTTTATTATGAAGTTGAGTCGGCTGAATTTGAATTTGATAACAAATATTTTCCATCACGTAACATTTTCTTGTAAATTGCCAATTTAATAATTATGAAATTGATACCGATACCATAAATGTATTTCACTCCCATAGTCAGATAAATGTGTTTATTGTAATTAATTCATAAATATATAATGAATTAGCATGTTTGTTAGCATTATATAATGTATTAACCTACATTTTAGTATTTACTTCTTCGTTTGTAAAATGTCTCACGCTTCAGGTTCTAGGAGAAGTCAGCCAGCATAGCAGGGGTTCATTTTCCCTTATATCTGTTTTCCATTGACGCTATATTTTGATGGATCCTCTCTCCATGTTCATCACTCACATCTCTGGCATTCCCTTGGAAGAAGGGCGGATGAGAATGAAGAAAGTGTATCTTCAGTGACATATTGCATCGGAGATCTTGGTATTACTTGATTAGGCTCGCTCTCTCCACTATACGCTCTCGCTGGGCCCATCGGTGCTTTCTAAGAAGTCCTTTACGAGTACATACATCTTTAAATGCATGCCAGGCTGCTAGCTCAGTTTCATCCATTGCCGCCTCGAAGTCCTCATCAGCTATAAGTTGACAAATCTGAGTGTTTCTCAGCCGAGGTCGAAAGGCTATGTGCGCGGGAGATTTATAATACAACAGAGTGCCAATTAACTAAATGTAGGTTGGCCAAACAGTCGACTATCTTGGAGGTTCCGGGACAATAGAAAAACGGGTACAAAAATAACTTTACTAATATGCAAATTAATATTCTTTTACAAGGTTAAAAGGGGTTTTAAAACAAGCTTTATACACATTAGACGTAAACGAGTCGCAGCAGCTAAAAAGAGGGGGGGAGAGAGACCTGGCGGGGACGGTCGTCGTACAAACAAACGAACAATATTGACCGAGGGTCACTCGAATGACCTTGAGCGTAAACGAAGCCGACGATGGAGGCTTACACTGGGGGGTGTAGTAGAGATAGCAATTGCACATGAGAGCTGCGCATTGCTGTTACCTCGGAGATTTGGTCCGAAGGAGTAATCCTTGACTTGGCGCAAAGTTCAAATAATAGCCTCTTGACAATGACTATTACGGGATGAACTTAGATCTTGCTTTCGAGTTAGACACGAATCGAGACTGGGTGCGTTGGTTCGACGAACGGGTGGAAACGAGTGCGGGGTAGACTCATGCGAATTAATCGAGAATACCCGGAGCTTGAGAGGTTCTGCAACAATTGTGCTGAGTCCAACGACACGAATTGCGGGTACTGATGGGGCAGGGCGGGTGGCGGATACTCGTTTCCAACTCTGGTGCCGGAGGATTTATAGTGAGGTTAAATGGGGTTCTTTCCCCTCCGTTCGAAGGGGAGGTTCCAGGGTCTGACGCATCGGCAAGCGAGAGTAGTCTCGCCCTATTAGCACCAAGCCGGGAAGGTTCTTAAGCGGGCAAAGCGAAACTTTGTTCGACTCCCACTGGGACCTTTTCGGGTTATCAAGCTTGTCGCGGCTCTCTGCGAAGGCGGGCTTCAGGCCACCACGTCGTCTTACGGCGTCTCATAATTTCGCATTTCCATTAGCGCAGGCAAAAAGGGTCGCCAAGGAGTCTGTTCTCTCTCTCTCTCTCTCTCTCTCTCTCTCTCTCTCTCTCTCTCTCTCTCTCTCTCTCTCTCTCTCTCTCTCTCTCTTCTTTTTTTTGATAACGAAAATAGAGGGAGAGGTGACGCCCCCTTGTCGCGGGAAGAGAGCTTGTGTGGACCTTGGACTTTTCGAGCTATGTCGGCGGGGGTACCTCTTCTGGGTACCCCTGGTAGGGCTTCCCTTGTCGATTTGGTCGGAAACGAGGTTCCAGACTAAGTGCGTCATTCCTTCCTTTTTCTACTCTATCCCTCTCCTTTTTTTTTACTTTTATGCTATCTCCCACTCATACAAAAAGAAAAAAACACAAAAAAAAGCCTACTCCTATCGTGTCACTCTTTCCCTTTCTTCCTCTATCTATCTATAAGGACCTGGCAGCTACCTCATGCGTCAGAAGAGAGGCTTTGGAACCTCTATAAACAACGCCAATCGACGCTCACTGGTTGCGAGAGACTAGGACTAGAGGTGTCCTAGGCGTTGGGGCACGATTAATGGGATGAGGGTAGTGCCTCGTTAACCCCTTCCCTGGCGCGTAATTATTGACCGTTCCCAGTGACCGTTGACGGGTGCTTATGGTAGCATTGGTCCGAGGTGACGGCCCTTTGTTCCCATGTTGGTTGCTAGGCCAATAAAAAGCCTTGGGTCGAGTTCCTTGGTGTGGCGAGATATCCATTGAACGCTACTCCGAGATCCTGGCCGTTGTGAAGGGAACTAGTATGAGTTTAGTACGGGGCGTGCTTCGTTGTTGTTCATCTGGTGAGAAATCGATGGCCCCTTCGGGGACAGTCAGTGCTGCTTGGTTGGGAGCCACGGCACGCCGAGGTTTGACGACTCGGTCGGACGAACAGCAGCACATGGAGCGTGCCTTCTGAAAGATCCGAAACCTCTCCGATCGATAGGCGGGAGCGACTCACGCTGGGAGAACTCACCAACCCTCCTTTTTTATCATTGATTGGTCACGAGTTTTCAGAGAGAGAGAAAGCGCTCAAAATGACAGGAAAAAAAGGACCCGTTCGTCTCAAACACAACTGTGCAATATGCCAGTTAGAAAAGTGGTGCGTTGACTTTCCGGAGGGCTGCTACTCAAAATGCAGCCCTGAAAGTATCTGCACTACTTGCATATTGACGCGAGAGGTGGAAAAATTAAAAGACCTCTATAGAGCCTCAGAGGAGAGAGCTAAGGTCCTTGAGGGAAAGTTGGAGAAGCTCGAAGCCCTTAACGTAGCTCAGGTTCGATGCCTAGAAGAGGCGCCTCCCACTGACGTTTCGGAATCCCCTGGTAATGAAGCGGACATTCCGGCATCATCTGAGGCTAAGCCAGCTGAGGCGAGAGAGAAGGAGAAAAAGAAGAAAGGAGAAACGAAGAAAAAAAAGAAAAAGGTGATAGTTGAAACAAGAGTAGAACCCAAAATAGAAGAAAAACAGATAAAGAAGAAGAAAAAGAAAGATAAGAATGTGGAGAGTAAAGAGGAAAAGGGGAGGCCTCTTCCGCAAGGGAAGACCCCGTCTTCAGAGACCAAGTGTCCGAAGTTCACCCTCATTGGTGACTCGCAAACACGGGATCTGCAGCCGCTGCTAGCGGCCCGCCTTCGCACTAGCGTGAAGGTAAGCTGCCTGTCAGGACGGGGTAACCACACCATCAGAGTAGAGGCAGAGAAAGCTCAGATTTCTGAGAATTCTGTTGTTGCTCTGATGGTGAGCGGCAACGACATCTAACTCAGAGGGGGTAAAGTGGGCCTCAGTGGTAAGACCATCCAAACAGTGATGGGAGCCGTGGACGACATAGGGCTTAAAACCCGCAAACGTGTGGTGGTTGGGATGCTTCCGAGAAGAGGTCCATCCCGAACCGCTCACGAAAGAAACGTGGCAGTGAACAAAAGGTTGGCGGATCTCTGCACGGCAGAAGGAGTCTTCTTCGTGGACCCCTATCGTACCTTTATCGGTAGAGACGGCCTCTACCAAAGGGACGGGGTACATCTCTCCTTTAAAGGGAAGGCCTTTCTCGCCCATCTAATTCAAGATGTCGTGGAACGCACCCAAAGGAGCGTTCGAAACAGAGCGAAAGCGGACGTGCGCCAGCATGCCCGTGTCACTCCTGGAACGACCTTCTCGGAGGTGGTCAAAAAGGGTGTGACCACGAAAACAGAGAAGCCGGGAAACGGAAGAGCGTAGGGAGTCCTACACTAGGGGACTCCCTCAAAGTTCTTCTGTTCAATGCGAGGTCAATCAGGAATAAGTTTTTTGAGCTCCGTGGCCTCGTAGCAACAGAAGAACCGGAGATGGTGGCCATAACGGAGTCGTGGATAAAAACCTCAAGCCGAGATTTTGAAGGTGAATTCACGATTCCCGGTTACCAGCTCTTCTTGAAAGATAGGCCAGACAGAGAGGGTGGCGGTGTGATGTTGTATGTCAAGGATACTCTCAACTCGACGGATTGCAACATCGTATCCGACCATGAACTACTAGGTGTTGACCTAGAGATAGGTCCTGCCAAATACAGGACCCTGGTGCTTTATAGACCTCCTGCCCAACTCGTTGAAAAGGACAGAGATCTGTACCAGCTACTAGGAGAACTTGTGAAAGACAGAGTGTGTATCGTCATGGGTGATTTCAACACACAAGTTGACTGGGAAACCAGAGAACCCTCTGGCGAGAACGCACTACTCCTGGAGTTCACGAACAACGAGTTCCTCACTCAATGGGTGAGAGAGCCAACGAGAGGAGACAATATCCTCGACTTGGTTTTCCCCTCTGAGGATGACATCGTAGAGGACCTCTCTGTTGGCGAAGAGCTCGGTGGCAGTGACCACCGACTAATTAGATTTGTAGTCAAAGTCCCCAAGGCAGAGCCTGCAACTAGTAAATCAAGGAAACTCGATTTGAGAAGAGTAGACTTTGCAGGTCTACGCGCGGGACTGAGTGACGCGAGGCTAGAGGAGTGCGATGCTGTTGAAGACTCTTGGAACAGTTTCAAAACCACATTCATGAGTCTTCAATCGCGTTTCATCCCTCTGAAATGCCCCCGTCGGTCTTCTGTTCAACCAAAGTGGTTTAATCGAGAAATCGGGCAACTGCTTAGGGAGAAGAGAAATGTGTACCGGCAATCGAAGATCTCGGGTGACTTTGACGAATACCCAAGGCTAGCCAGGAGAGTGAAGTCCAGCATAAGGGCGGATAAGCGGTCTGAGGAACTCCGAGTGGCGAGACTCTGTAAAGAGAATCCCAAGGAGTTTTTTGGATATGTGAACAGCCGTAAACCAATCCGTCGAACGATTGGCCCCTTGAGGAACGAGGAGGGGGCATTAAAGCATTCAGATGCAGAAAATGCCAACCTCCTCAACGACTACTTCTCTTCAGTGTTTACTGAAGAGTGTGGTCCCATTCCCCAGCCGACGGATTCCTACTCGGGGGAAAAGCTGGAGGCAATGGACTTCACCGAAGGAGAAATAAAGAAAAAGATCGCTGACCTAAAGACGAATAAGTCCCCTGGACCGGACGGGTTTCTACCTAAAGTGTTGAAAGAAGTGTGCGATGAAGTATCACGACATCTGTGCGCTATCTTTAACATGTCAATCCGGACCAAATGCGTTCCTAGAGACTGGCGTGAGGCGGAGGTGACTCCTATCTTCAAGAAAGGAGACCGTAACCAACCGTCGAACTACCGACCTATCAGTCTGACTTCGATAGTCGGTAAACTCATGGAAAGCATCATGGTGGACAAAGTGACGTCGTATTTAGAGTCAAACCTGCTACTGAGGAGTTCCCAGCACGGCTTCCGAAGGCAACGGTCATGCCTGACGAACCTTGTGGAATTCTTCCATTTCGTTTTCAGTGAGCACGATCGGGACAAGGCGGTGGATGTGGTCTACCTAGACTTTCAGAAAGCCTTTGATAAGGTACCACACCACCGCCTTCTCCGGAAAGTGCGAGCGCTTGGCATAGACGGAAAGGTAGCCAGCTGGATCGAGAACTGGCTAAGTGGCAGACGGCAACGGGTGGTGGTAAATGGACAGTCTTCTGAGTGGGTGCCCGTTAATAGCGGGGTGCCTCAAGGTTCTGTCCTGGGACCACTACTATTCATCATCTACGTCAACGACATGGACGGTGACATGGTTGCCAAGATTTCCAAATTTGCCGACGATACCAAGCTTGGTATGAACGTTGCAAAGGATGGAAATACTGCCCGCCTGCAGGAAGATCTTGGGAAGATTGGGGAGTGGTCGGACACGTGGCAAATGCCTTTTAACGTGGGCAAATGCAAAGTGATGCATATCGGCCACAGAAACCCCCAATCTCAGTATATCCTTAAGGGCACTGCTATGGAATCCACCGACACTGAGAAGGACTTGGGTGTAACAATCACTAGTGACCTCAAGTTCTCGAAACAGTGCATTGAGGCGGAGAAAAAGGCCCAAAGGATGCTAGGCTATATTAAGCGCCAGTTTGGTTATCGGAACCAGGAGATTGTACTGTGCCTGTACAACTCACTTGTCCGACTGCACCTGGAGTATGCCGTACAATTTTGGAGTCCTTCATTGCGAAAGGACATCGCGAGATTGGAACTCGTACAAGCCAGGGCAACCAAGCTGATTCCCTCTATCCGACATAGAAGTTATGAGGATAGACTAAGGGAATTAGATCTGTTCTCGCTGGAAACCCGTAGACAGCGTGGTCAGCTCATCGAAGTTTTCAAAATACTTCGAGGGTTCGACAATGTTGACTACCGGAATATTTTCACACTGAGTGAGAACAGAACGCGCAATCACGGCTTCAAACTTGAACTGAAGCGTTACAACCGCAATCTGTGTGGAAATTTTTTCACTTACAGTATCTGCGGTATGTGGAACGCACTTCCAGTGGAAGTTGTCAACAGTGAATCTGTTGACCAGTTCAAGTCAAGACTAGACAAAGTCTTGAAAAGTGGCCGTTTATGGACGCAAAACAATTGAGCAGCCATGCGCCCGCTCAATTGCTAGTCCAAAGGTACCCTCTTTGAATGGACCGTAAGGTCTCCTAGGGTACTTACTTTCCTCGTTACTCCTTGTTACTCTCTCTCTCTCTCTCTCTCTCTCTCTCTCTCTCTCTCTCTCTCTCTCTCTCTCTCTCTCTTTCAGATGATATGGGTATGGCTAATATCTTAAACAAGTTTTTTAGTTCAGTCTTCACCTTAGGATATACTAATAACGATAACAACAAGTCTATACAGGTCAGACACCCATCACTAAGGAGCCTGGAAGTAAATCCGCAACTAGTAATTGATAAATTAAAGAAAATGAACTCGTACAAGACTCCTGGTCCTGATAGATTTTACCCAAGAATCTTAAAACATGTCCATAATGAGTTAGCAGAGTCACTTGCTCTCATTTTTAACAAATCTCTCGAGCATGGGGTCGTCCCTGATGATTGGAGGGAAGCTAACGTCACACCTATCTTTAAGAAGGGATGTAAAAACCAGGCCAGTAATTACAGACCCATTAGCTTAACCTCAATAGTTGGAAAGTTGCTCGAAACGATCATTAGAGACAAGCTAGTAGAGTTCCTCGAAAACAATAACCTTATACGTGATAGCCAGCATGGTTTTAGGTCTAAGAGATCGTGCTTAACAAACCTAATTGACTTTTACCATAACCTTTTCAACCTATATAACGATACTAAATCATTAGATATAATTTACCTAGATTTCAAAAAGGCATTTGACAAAATTCCCCATCAGAAACTCATGAACAAAGTGCGTACGCTAGGAATTAACGGTAATATATACGGATGGATTAGTAGCTGGTTAAAAAACAGGAAGCAGAGAGTGATAATAAATGGCGTGGAATCGGACTGGGTATCTGTTACCAGCGGTGTTCCCCAGGGATCAGTCCTGGGGTCTATTTTATTTACTATATACATCAATGACATAGACGTTGGAATAAATAATATCATATCTAAATTTGCAGATGACAGGAAAATAGGTAACTCAGTATTATGCGAAGATGACAGGGCTAGCCTGCAGGCTGATATAAATAAAATTACCGAATGGTCTGAGAAATGGCAAATGCCATTTAATATCGACAAATGCCAAATTCTTCAGTGCGGAACAAAAAACAAAAAATACACCTATACAATGCAAGGCGGCTTAATAAACACAACCCCGCAGGTTAAAGATTTAGGAGTAATAATTACAGAAAACTTAAAAACATCAAACCAATGCGCAGCTGCTGCAAACAAAGCTAACACAGCACTAGGATTTATAAAAAGAAACTTTACTTATAAAAGCGAGGAGATAATTATGCCACTATATAAAAGTATTGTCAGGCCCCATCTCGAATACGCTGTACAGTTCTGGGCCCCTTACTTAATAAAAGACATAGATAAATTAGAAGCTGTACAACACAGAGCGACAAAACATATCCCGTCAGTACGTAACAAACCTTACCACGAGAGGCTAAAAAAACTCAATCTATTTTCCGTCAGAAAACGAAGACTAAGGGGGCAGCTTATAGAGTGCTTCAAAATACTTAAAGGATTTAACAACGTTAATGCCAATAACTTGTTCACACTGACAGGGGAGTGTCCCACCCGTGGACATGATTCAAAACTTCAGGGTAAAAGAGCCACTATGGATGTAATAAAAAACTTCTTCACTTACTCGATTATTAATGATTGGAATAATTTGCCAAACGCAGTAGTGGACAGCAGAACTATAGATTCATTTAAAATGAGATTAGACAAACACTTAACAAATATTGGAATTGTTTAGCATAAGCTACAAAATAAAATAATATTACAAAAATATAACTCTTTCAGGTTTATGTAAGTGGTTTTCATATTCATTTCATTTAATTACTATCCAATGCAAATTTCCTTCAGGTACTGTCTTCTTACACCTGCAAGGTACTTTTCCCAAATTATTTCATGTTCGGCTTTTGCCGGAGGGAGTGGAGGGTGGGGAGAGCCTAAAACTTTTCTATCCTTTACTTCTACTATTCTATGTGTAAGTGGCAGTAGATTTAAGGCCAGATCACCTTAGTCTGGGCCGTAAGGCCCGTGTGATCTGTGTATCTATGTAACTCTATGTAACTCTCTCTCTCTCTCTCTCTCTCTCTCTCTCTCTCTCTCTCTCTCTCTCTCTCTCTCTCTCTCTCTGCAAAATAAAAGAAAAATTTGATATCGAAAAGGCAAAATGGATGTCTGTAATAAGCTCTATGGAAAACCGCATCAATGCCCTCGAATTAAAGAACTGTGCTTGTCAAACAGAAGATGAAACCAGAATAGCTCGAGTAGATACTAAAATCGTGAAACTGGAACAAGAAGTCGCAATTCTCACTAACAAAATTGATACATCAAACATAAAAGACGAGGACAATTTCATCCAAGTCAGAAATAAGCGCCCATTCAAACCAATCATTCAGAAAAAAGCAACGATCTCAACCAAAAATAGATATGATATATTGTCCTACGAAGAAGAGGAAGAAACGTATTTAGCTGGTGACTCAATAATTCGGAATCAAATCGATCACTTTGGAAGTTGGAACATCAAAAAGCGCAAATTCCGATGCTATCCAGGAATAAAGATTGAGCAATTAGCAGAACAATTAAACAACTTTGAGATGAAAAGCAAAGAGAGTCAAATCATAGCGAATGTTGGAAGCAACGATGTGTTCAACGAAAAAAACTATCAAGGTTCGGAAAGCATAATGAATGACTACAAGAAAATGATAAAAACAATCAAGACCAAAACGGATAATGCAATTGTTGTTGGGGTGCTACCAAGAATTTACGAGAGATACGAAAATCTAAGTCGAGCAATTGGGATAAATCATCATCTAGAAGATCTTTGCAAGAAGGAGAATGTTAAATTTATTGACCCCTGGCTACTTTTCATCCACAACAAAGACTTATTTTCTCAGGATGGCATCCATCTCTCCACAAAAGGTAAAATGAAATATGGAGAATTGCTACAAACTAACCTACGAAATTTAATGAAAAATAAAGCACCAAGTCAAGAACCACAGGGAAACGATCGAAGCCCCAATTCAGAAGAAATCAGTTAAACACATTAAAAACTCTATTCTTTAACGCAAGATCAATTAGAAACAAATTTACGGAGTTCAGAGCGCTGGTATTGACCAAAAAGTACGACATCATAGGAATAACTGAGACATGGATACATACAGAGTCACGTGATATTATTTCAGAATTCCAGTTAAAAGGATACAAGTTATTTCATAAAGATAGATTACAGAGAGAAGGTGGAGGTGTTCTTTTATATGTACGCGAAGATTTGCACCCTGTAGAATGTAACACTGACTCTGTTTTTGAAATGGTAACGGTTAAAATAAACCAAAAAAAGAACCTATATGTTATTTTAGTTTATAGGAGTCCACATCAGCTCCGGGAGACAGATGACCAATTTTATGAATACTTAACGAACATTTGTAAAGACAAGTTATCAGTGATCATTGGAGATTTTAATTGTGCTAAAATAAACTGGCCTAACAAAACTGCAGACTCAGAAGGACAAAGATTGATTAATTTTATTGAGGATAATTTCCTGACTCAGTGGGTGAAAGAACCAACAAGAGATGAAAACATATTGGATTTAGTGTTAACATCAGACGATGAATTGATTTCAAATTTAAATGTTGGAGACAGAATAGGAAATAGTGATCATAACGCAGTAGATTTTGAAATTAATATACCACGTGTCCTACAAAATGACACCACCGCTAAACTTAATTTCAAAAGGGCAAATTATGCTGAACTAAGAAAGAGTTTGAGCACTTTTAGGATAAATAATAAAGAAATAAACGTAGCATGGCATGAATTTAAAAACAATCTTCTCAACAAACAGTTTCAATTCATACCACTGGCTGTTATTAAAGATAAAAATGTTAATAAACCGAAATGGCTATCTCAAGAAATTATGAAACTCATTAGAAACAGAGATAAAACATATAAAAGGCTAAAATACAACCATAACATAGAAATCAGGAATCATTATCTGGAATTGAGAAGAAAAGTTAAAGCCGAGATTACAAGAGCAAAACGAAATGAAGAAATAAGAGCAGCTCAAAATTGCAAAAATAATCCTAAAGAGTTCTTTGCCTTAGTAAATAGCAGAAAACCCATAAAGAACAATATTGGCCCAATAAGAGATAAGTACAATAATTTGCAGTTCGATGATATTGGAATAGCAAACACTCTCAACGAATATTTTGTATCTGTTTTCACAAAAGAGTGTAACTCGTATGACTATACAGAAACACGTGAAATGGCTAATATTATACCACTCGAATCGGTTCGATGCAGTGTCGACAACACAAAGAAACTAATAGAGAAGATGAATAAATTTAAATCCCCGGGACCGGATAAAATATACCCAAGAGTTTTAAAAGAAGTGATAAATCAAGTAGCAGAACATCTTACGCAAATTTTCAATTTATCCCTAGAGAGTGGAATTGTTCCTCAAGACTGGAAGATGGCAAATGTAACGCCAATATTTAAGAATGGATGTAAAGAGACTGCCAGCAATTTTCGCCCTATAAGTTTAACTTCCGTAGTTGGGAAACTCCTTGAAACTCACATTTCCAATACAATTGTAGAGCATTTAGAAAAGAATAAACTCCTAAATGATTCTCAGCATGGCTTCAGGAGAAAGAGATCTTGCCTCACAAATTTACTAGAGTTTTTTCACTATATAAATACCTTGTACGACAATAATAGATCGGTTGACATTTTGTATCTAGACTTCCGAAAGGCATTTGATAAAGTTCCGCATAAGAAGTTGATGTGTAAAGTAAGAGCCTTTGGAATAAAAGGCGAAATTGCAAAATGGATAGAAAATTGGCTTACGGATAGAAAACAGCGAGTAGTTATAAACGGACAAGCGTCAGAATGGGTTTCCGTTTGTAGTGGCGTCCCGCAAGGCTCTGTCCTTGGCCCGTTACTATTCATTATGTACGTTAATGATATAGATGATGGCCTACTATCGAAAATTTCTAAGTTTGTTGATGATTGTAAATTAGGAAAAGGGATAATTACTGAACAGGACGTTCAAGAATTTCAAAATGATATTGATAAAATAGTAAGATGGACGGAAAAATGGGAATTGCCCTTAAATCTTGAAAAGTGCAAAATAATGCATATTGGTTATAATAATCCAAGGAGAGAATACAAACTGTTCGACAATGAGATCAAATAAACTGAAAATGAAAAAGACCTAGGTGTCTACATTACAAACGATCTAAAGTTTTCACGGCAGTGCATCGAAGTCGAAAAGAAAGCGCAAAGGATTCTTGGATATATAAAACGCCAAATCACTTTCAAAAATAAGATTAGAATTCTGAATATGTACAATGCACTAGTAAGGCCACAATTAGAATATTGTTCCCAAGCCTGGTCTCCTTACTTAAGAAAAGATATTGAGAAGTTAGAAAAAGTACAAGCCAGAGCCACGAAATTGATTCCAGAACTAAGGAATTATAATTATGAAACAAGATTAGAAAGATTAAATTTATTCAGCCTTGAAACAAGAAGATTGAGAGGTCAATCAATAGAAATGTTTAAAATACTAAAAGGAATAGAAAATGTCGACTCTAAGATTTGGTTTCAGTTTAGCACATCTACTACGCGATCAAACGGAATGAAAATAAAACCCAAGAATTTTCGCACAAATATATGTGGGAACTCATTTGCCTATAAAATTGTGAACAAGTGGAATCAATTACCAGAGGATGTAGTAAAATGTAATACAGTAGAAAATTTTAAAAAGAAATTAGACAAAATTTTAAGAAATCTAACATAATATGTGACGTGACTAATAAGTTAAAATAAAATTTATATGCTAATTTTAAGATTTACAAAATATTAATTGTATTTATTATAAAATATATTTATTGTATGCAATCATAATAAAATGCTTTTTGACATGAATATGTTGTAAATATTCCTTAGAGCTCAGAATCATTAACCAAAGACAAAGAACGAGTTTATGTTCTAATATTGGACGAGAAACCCTAATCTAAGTTGAATGTATATATATATATTAGCATGTAAAATATTATATAGAATAAGTAAGTTATGAGAGAACAGCAAATTGACAAAAAAGAGTTAACTCTTGCATTTGTAGCACAAGTAGCATAATAAAAAGTTTGGATGTAGCAAATAAATACAAAAAATAAGTACCTCCATTGAAATGGAACGAATGTTCTTTTGAGGTACTTACTATCCTTGTAACTCCTTGTAACTCTCTCTCTCTCTCTCTCTCTCTCTCTCTCTCTCTCTTAAAGAAAGTAGAGGGAGAGGTGACGCCCCCTTGTCGCGGGAAGAGAGCTTGTGTGTACCTTTGACTTTTCGAGCTATGTCGGCGGGGGTACCTATTCTGGGTACCCCTGGTAGGGCTTCCCTTGTCGATTTGGTCGAAAACGAGATTCCAGACTAAGTGCGTCACTCCTTCCTTTTTCTACTCTATCATTTTCCCTTTTTACTTTCATCCTATCTCTCCCACTTATACAAAAAGAAAAAACAAAACAAAAAAAGCCCACTCCTATCATGTCACTCTTTCCCTTTTTTCCCTCTATCTACATATAAGGACCTGGCAGCTACCTCACGCGTCAGAAGAGAGGCTTTGGAACCTCTATAAACAACGCCAATCGACGCTCACTGGTTGCGAGAGACTAGGACTAGAGGTGTCCTAGGCGTTGGGGCACGATGAATGGGATGAGGGTAGTGCCCCGTTAACCCCTTCCCTGGCGCGTAATTATTGACCGTTCCCAGTGCCCGTTGACGGGTGCCTCTGGTAGCATCGGTCCGAGGTGACGGCCCTTTGTTCCCAGGTTGGTTGCCAGGCCAATAAAAAGCCTTGGGTCGAGTCTCTTGGTGGGGCGGGATATCCATTGAACGCTGCTCCGAGATCCTGGCCGTTGTGAAGGGAACTAGTAGGAGTTTAGTAAGGGGCGTGCTTCGTTGTTGTTCACCTGGTGACAAATCGATGGCCCCTTCGGGGACCGTCTGTGCTGCTTGGTTGGGAGCCACGGCACGCCGAGGCTTGACGACTCGGTCGGACGAACAGCAGCACATGGAGCGTGCCTTCTGAAAGATCCGAAACGTCTCCGATCGATAGGCGGGAGCGACTCACGCGGGGAGAACTCACCAACCCCCCTTTTTTATCATTGATTGGTCGCAAAGTATTTAAAGAGAGAAAGTGTTCAGAATGACCGGCAAGAAAGGACCAGGAGCTCTAAAATACACGTGCGCAATATGCCACATAGATAAGTGGTGCGTGGACTTTCCGGAGGGGTGTTTTTCGAAATGCCACCCGGCCAGTTCCTGCACCGACTGTATTTTAAACGGCCAAATCAAGGAGCTAAAGGAAACATGCAGGGTTTCCGAGGAAAGATCCAGGAAGTTGGAGGAGAAAATAAGCAGACTCGAATTAGAACACGCCGGACTGATTCGCAGGCTAGAGGTGAGAATAGCAGAGCTAACGCCAAGCCCTGTACCAAACACTGCTTCTGCAGTACTACCCCCAGAGCTAGGTCCGCATGCTACGGATAAACCCCCAAAGAAAAAGAAAAGGAAGCGAAAGAAACAGGAAGAAGAGAAAGTTGAAACAGAAGATAAAGTAGAAGCTGAAAAAGAGAAAGTTGAAGCAGAGGAAGAAAAGATAAAAACAAAGGAAGATAGCGCGGAAAAGATGAATAAGAAAAAGAAGAAGAAAAATAAGATGGAGAAGAAAGCGGGAACCGAGAGTTCGCTTCCGCAAGGAAAGCATCAAACCTCTGCTGCACGGAAATGTCCGAGGGTTACCCTTGTGGGCGATTCCCAAGCACAAGGTTTGCGGCCCCTGCTAGCGGCCCGCCTTCGCACTAGTGTGGAGGTATGCTGCCAGCCAGGACGGGGAAACCACCACATCAGGGTAGAGGCTGAGAAATCTCAGATCTCCGAGAATTCAGTCGTTGCCCTGATGGTGAGTGGGAATGACCTCTACCTCCGAGGAGGCAAAGTAGGCCCCAGCGAGAAAATTCTCAACACGGTCATGGGAGCCGTGGACGACTGTGGATTGAGAACTCGCAAACGGGTCGTTGTAGGGATGCTCCCAAGAAGAGGTCCTAGCCGGACAGCTCACTCTAGGAACGTGACCCTGAACCAGCGCCTGTCCGACCTCTGTACGGCGGAAGGGGTCTTCTTTCTGGACCCTTACCGCACCTTTTACGGTCGAAACGACCTTTACCAAAGGGACGGAGTGCACCTTTCATTCAAGGGAAAGGCTGTACTCTGTAACCTAATCCAGGATGTCGTAGAGCGGACGCAGAGGAGCGTCCGACCCAGAGTGAAGGCGGACATAAGAGAGTATGCCCGTGTCACTCCTGGAACGACGTTCTTAGATGTGGCAAAGAGGGGTACTACCACACAAAAGAAGCCGGGAAACGGAAGAGCGTAGGGAGTCCTACACTGGGGGACTCCCTAAAAGTTCTTCTGTTCAACGCGAGGTCAATCAGGAATAAGTTTCTTGAGCTCCGTGGCCTCGTAGCAACAGAGGAACCTGAGATGGTGGCCATAACGGAGACGTGGATTAAAACCTCAAGCCGAGATTTTGAAGGCGAATTCACGATTCCCGGTTACCAGCTCTTCCAGAAAGATAGGCCAGACAGAGAGGGTGGCGGTGTGATGTTGTATGTCAAGGATACTCTCAACTCGACGGATTGCAACATCGTATCCGACCATGAACTACTAGGTGTTGACCTAGAGATAGGTGCTGCCAAATACAGGACCCTGGTGCTTTATAGACCTCCTGCCCAACTCGTTGAAAAGGACAGAGATCTGTACCAGCTACTAGGAGAACTTGTCGAAGACAGAGTGTGTATCGTCATGGGTGATTTCAACACACAAGTTGACTGGGAAACCAGAGAACCCTGTGGCGAGAACGCACCACTCCTGGAGTTCACGAACAACGAGTTCCTCACTCAATGGGTGAGAGAGCCAACGAGAGGAGACAATATCCTCGACTTGGTTTTCACCTCTGAGGATGACATCGTTGAGGACCTCTCTGTTGGCGAAGAGCTCGGTGGCAGTGACCACCGACTAATTAGATTCGTAGTCAAAGTCCCCAAGGCAGAGTCTGCAACTAGTAAATCAAGGAAACTGGATTTGAGAAGAGCAGACTTTGCAGGTCTACGCGCGGAACTGACTGACGCGAGGCTAGAAGAGTGCGAGGCTGTTGAAGACTCTTGGAACAGTTTCAAAACCACATTCATGAGTCTTCAATCGCGTTTCATCCCTCTGAAATGCCCCCGTCGGTCGTCTGTTCAACCAAAGTGGTTTAATCGAGAAATCGGCCAACTGCTTAGGGAGAAGAGAAATGTGTACCGGCAATCGAAGATCTCGGGTGACTTTGACGAATACCGGAGGCTAGCCAGGAGAGTGAAGTCCAGCATAAGGGCGGCTAAGCGGTCTGAGGAACTCCGAGTGGCGAGACTTTGTAAAGAGAATCCCAAGGAGTTTTTTGGATATGTGAACAGCCGTAAACCAATCCGTCGAACGATTGGCCCTTTGAGGAATGAGGAGGGGACATTAAAGCATTCAGATGCAGAAAATGCTAACCTCCTCAACGACTACTTCTCTTCGGTGTTTACTGAAGAGTGTGGTCCCATTCCCCAGCCGACGGATTCCTACTCGGGGGAAAAGCTGGAGGCAATGGACTTCACTGAAGGAGAAATAAAGAAAAAGATCGCTGACCTAAAGACGAATAAGTCCCCTGGACCGGACGGGTTTCTACCCAAGGTGTTGAAGGAAGTGTGCGATGAAGTATCACGACATCTGTGCGCTATCTTTAACATGTCAATCCGGACCGGATGCGTTCCTAGAGACTGGCGTGAGGCGGAGGTGACTCCGATCTTCAAGAAAGGAGACCGTAACCAACCGTCGAACTACCGACCTATCAGTCTGACTTCGATAGTCGGTAAACTCATGGAAAGCATCATGGTGGACAAAGTGACGTCGTATTTAGAGTCAAACGTGCTACTGAGGAGTTCCCAGCACGGCTTCCGAAGGCAACGGTCATGCCTGACGAACCTTGTAGAATTCTTCCACTTCGTTTTCAGCGAGCACGATCGGGACAAGGCGGTGGATGTGGTCTACCTAGACTTTCAGAAAGCCTTTGATAAGGTACCACACCGCCGCCTTCTCCGGAAAGTGCGAGCGCTTGGCATAGACGGAAAGGTAGCCGGCTGGATCGAGAACTGGCTAAGTGGCAGACGGCAACGGGTGGTGGTGAATGGACAGTCTTCTGATTGGGTGCCCGTTACTAGCGGGGTGCCTCAAGGTTCTGTCCTGGGACCACTACTATTCATCATCTACGTCAACGACATGGACGGTGACATGGTTGCGAAGATTTCCAAATTTGCCGACGATACCAAGCTTGGTATGAACGTTGCAAAGGATGGAAATACTGCCCGCCTGCAGGAAGATCTTGGGAAGATTGGGGAGTGGTCGGACACGTGGCAAATGCCTTTTAACGTGGGCAAATGCAAAGTGATGCATATCGGCCACAGAAACCCCCAATCTCAGTATATCCTTAAGGGCACTGCTCTTGAATCGAGTGACACTGAGAAGGACTTGGGTGTAACAATCACTAGTGACCTCAAGTTCTCGAAACAGTGCATTGAGGCGGAGAAAAAGGCCCAAAGGATGCTAGGCTATATTAAGCGCCAGTTTGGTTATCGGAACCAGGAGATTGTACTGTGCCTGTACAACTCACTTGTCCGACCGCACCTGGAGTATGCCGTACAATTTTGGAGTCCTTCATTGCGAAAGGACATCGCGAGATTGGAACGCGTACAAGCCAGGGCAACCAAGCTGATTCCCTCTATCCGACATAAAAGTTATGAGGATAGACTAAGGGAGTTAGATATG
This sequence comes from Ceratothoa steindachneri, assembly GCA_963969495.1. NCBI lineage: Eukaryota > Metazoa > Arthropoda > Malacostraca > Isopoda > Cymothoidae > Ceratothoa > Ceratothoa steindachneri. The sequence continues at coordinate 171,594,864 of OZ018324.1, forward strand.
TTCTCGCTGGAAACCCGTAGACTGCGTGGTCAGCTCATCGAAGTCTTCAAAATACTTCGAGGGTTCGACAATGTTGACTACCGGGATATTTTCACACTGAGTGAGAACAGAACGCGCAATCACGGCTTCAAACTTGAACTGAAGCGTTACAACCGCAATCTGTGTGGAAACTTTTTCACCTACAGTATCTGCGGTAAGCGGAACGCACTTCCAGTGGAAGTTGTCAACAGTGAATCTGTTGACCAGTTCAAGTCAAGACTAGACAAAGTCTTGAAAAGTGGCCGTTTAGGGACGCAAAACAATTGAGCAGCCATGTGCCCGCTCAATTGCTAGTCCAAAGGTACCCTCTTTGAATGGACCGTAAGGTCTCCTAGGGTACTTACTTTCCTTGTTACTCCTTGTTACTCCTTGTTACTCTCTCTCTCTCTCTCTCTCTCTCTCTCTCTCTCTCTCCATTGAAGGGCGCAGCACTGCGTATCTTCCTCTCTCTCTCTCTCTCTCTCTCTCTCTCTCTCTCTCTCTCTCTCTCTCTCTCTCTCTCTCTCTCTCTCTCTCTCTCTCTCCATTGAAGGGCGCAGCACCGCGTATATCTCTCTCTCTCTCTCTCTCTCTTTCTCTCTCTCTCTCTCTCTTTCTCTCTCTCTCTCTCTCTCGTTGATCTCTGACACTGAGGGCCTACGAATATGCCTTCTTTTTACTTATTTTGGTGAAGATCGCTTTGAGGTATTGGAAACATGGCTTGTTATGTTGCAGTGCTTTGGTAAATTGCTTCATTAGGCTTACTTTTATATGCAATGGTGGTGAAATGATTTTCTCCTTCCTAACTAATGGCTCATGAATTACATTATGGCATCCAGGCGTCATAGTTTCCCGAGGTGACCATTCTGATCGTACATAATGTTCTGATCTGGCCCTACTGTCCCACTTGCAAAGGAAGCACATAAACTTTGTGCATCCAGTTTGTAGCCCATTAAGTAGGGCTAATACTTTCAAGTCCACACCAATTAGCTACACAAGCTCCTTGTAACTTATGTGGTCTAGAATACTAGTAAGGTTCTCATATGTCTCTAGAACCGTTTTTATGTTGTAAAGGAATGCATCTATGAATAACCTCCACTCATTTGGTTCATAGGTCAGCTCAATAGCATTAAATAGGCCTCTGATATCATTACAATAAGTCAAGTTGTTTTCAAAAGTGAAGAATTGCTGTAGATCTACAGAACGCTTCCTAAATATTGTAATTCGAGCCTGTTCATCCAACAGGTTCCATTGTTGCAGACGTGAGGACAGGACTTTACTCTGTTGCTTAGTAAGTGTTATATTACGAACTAGATCATTGAGTTCAGGTTGGATGTTGAGGTGTGGTTTCTTGTCAGATTCAAGCTGTGCCACATATGGTGTATCTTGAGATTCTGAATCGTCTGAGTCGCTCATGTGATCGCTTGGTAGTTCAGAAGGCAGCTGTGGTACATAAATAACACTTGAGTGTCGAACTAAGCGAATAGTAAACTGAATATGTGGATACATGAAATATTTACTGCCTTTTCTGTTGCGACCTGTAGTGAAATAAAATAAGATTAAAAGTGGATATTACTGGTTCTGATCACTTGCAGAAATAGTGGTTTACAACATATTATGTATTTTAAGTCTCTTTAATTAATACATCTCTTGAAAAAAAATTAAAGACCAGGAAAGAAAATATATTGAATACCCACCTTTAATATCTGTTAAGCAGAAGTAGCAATCCGTTGAATGGTCCTTTGGCTTCCTCCAGACCATTTGTACGCCAAACATGAGGTCACGCCCTTTGCCTTTCACCCAGACAGAAAGGGAACTTGTACACCTTATACGACATATATATAAGGTGCACAGCGTTTGTCATGGTCACCCACTTTAAATCCAAAGTACAGCTCATAAAGTTTCTTCACATGTTTAGTCAACTGTCTCTTGTATTATCTTAATGTAACTGATCCAAATATATAACAGAAACTGTCTGAGGAATTTTTGCATTCTCTAGGCATTCTAGCTCTGTCTCCGGTAAAGAAAAACACTGCAGTACATGAAAAGTAATATAACTAGTAACAAAAAAACTCTTAGATAAAAAGTAAAGATAGGAAGCATTTCTAGTAAGTTACAAAATTATCAAGCGTTACGTAAGAGTTACCACGGACTTGGACCCATGTAACTAAAAAAATATTGAGTATACTTTCATAAATTTCATAGGTTAGGTTAACAAATAACTTAGGAACACCCCGTTAAAATTATATTAAAATCTATTCCGGCCCAAACCTGTTTGCATTCAGTATTTTTAGGGAAAACTGGATGATCGCAGAAAGAGACGGAGGTTATATTCGTGATTTACGCAAAAAATACCCCTAGAAAATGTTCTTCTCATTTCTGTTATTTTTTCATTGTTGTAATTACTATTTATTAATGTTAAATATTTGTTAATTCTTCAAATGAATAAGATTAATTATTATCGTTATATTAAACTGCTTCACTTTACTTTTTGGGATGGATTATCTTTATTTAGTTATTTTGGAGATAGCTTATCTTTACTTGCAAGGGATTATCTTTACTTATTCATTTTGGGGAGGGATTATCTTTACTTGGTCATTATGGTGATTTTTTCTTTAGACATTGGGGGGGTCTTATCTTTAACTGGGAGTGATTATCTTTTCTTGGTAAGTTTGTGGATAGTTTATCCTTATTTGGGAGGGATTATCTTTACCTGAGAGGAATTCTCTTTACTTGACCATTTTTGAGGAGGTCTTATCTTTACCTGGGAATGATTATCTTTACTTGGTCATTTTGGGGACGGCTTATCCTTATCAAGGAGGGATTATCTCTACTTGAGAGAAAATCTCTTTACTTGGTCATTTTGGGGAGGTCTTATCTTTTCCTGAGAGAGATTATCTTTACACGTGACGCCTTTTTATCATCCTTTGTTCTACGAAATGAAACCTGGACACTATCAGAGGGAAATTTCAAAGATATTTATTCCGTGTACTTTTCTTTAAACTTAAACGAGTATTTTTAAGGAAATGTCAATTTTGATATATTGTTCTCTAGTTTAGGACCGTATTGTATAGGAATAGTATGCAATTCAGTGGTTTTAAGATATGACTCAGATATAAATTACCATAATATAATCGTGTTTGAAGACCTACGAATAACAACGTTTAGAACGTCTCCTCATAAACCAATTTCCCACTGGCATCGGTGCGCATCAACGCGAGTGAAAATTATAAACTCCCTTCTCCTTGCCCAGCTTTTTCCCCGCGTCAAGTTGACCCATCAGAACGAATGAGTGATATGTGTTGTAGAATCTCGTCTCCTCAGTGCATATCCATGGACAGAAGGCCCTAAGCACCGCCCCTCCTCACAAGCCCCCTGCATATCGCACACGAAACCTCGGTGAGCCAATTCTCTCTCAAACACATTCACTCATAGTTTTTGTGGTGTTCCAATCTTTCACACACCCTGACATTCTGGTCTATTCTCTTCAGAAGTCTATTTCAATCCATTCTTCTTACAAGCTCATACCACCTCGGAACATTCTCAGTCGTATCCTCAGTCACACACTTCTTCATACAATACCATAAATAACTCTTAATCATTCCTCTATTTACGCTTCACACACCAAGATCGAAATATTTCCTTCTTTCATACCTTAGTCTCACTTCCACACACCAAAGTTGGCATCAGCATATTTTGATTCAAAATCAAGTCACATTCCACACTAAAACTGTCACTTTCCTCATCTTTAACATTAATCCAGGGCTATTTTCATTATATTCCAACCATTACTTCCCACATCAGACCTCAAATAAAGATTTTATTTGATTTTCTCCGTGCTACTTGGGTTTGACGAAAGGATGCCCTTCTATATTGTATTAAACAAATAGCCCCCTGCAGTTCTTACATGCTTCTTTCTTCCCTTCACTTTAATTAAACGGTACTATCAAAGCACTTTTCCAGTCTTCAGGCACTCTTACACTTTCAATTGCCTTATAACACAACCATGAAACCCATTACATAACAAAATCACCACCACTTCTTAACATCTTAGGAACTAAATCATCTACTCAAGCTTCCTTCATGTGTATTAGACTTATCACTGTACTAACAGCCTCTTGTATGCTTATGTCTTCCATAATTTAATGATACAGTACCATGTTTACAGCCAGAAAACCAATTATATTAGCATTCTCTTCATTTTCATAGTCCTAATATACAACTCGTCAAGGTACACAAACCATCTACTTTGACCTTCTTATTGCTCACAAAAACCCTGCCATTATATTCCTTGATGTTTCTTTAAATATTCTCTTCCCTTGGTCTCTCACCTTTCTCACCTTATTCCATAATAACTTTCTGTTCATATTTGAGTCTTTATCCCTCTTCTGTCCAATTGCTTCCTTTGTACCTTACCTATCTGGCTACTGAACCATTACACTTATCGGCAATGACGAATTTGCATCGGAAAACTCGAAAGAGGCAAAGAGGAACTTAGAGGTTACGCCGTCCATAACTCTTGATATCGGAGGAATTAAATCCGAGAGATGACAAGCTTTGACAGCATGTGAAGAGAAATAACACTACATTCAACGTAAGTGTCTACATGAATGAAAAAACTGGAAAGTGGCTTCGACACCATGTAAAGAGAAATAACACTACATTCAACGCAAGTGTCTACATGAATAAAAAAACCGGAAAGTAGCTTTGACACCATGTGAAGAGAAGTAACACTAAATTCAACGTAAGTGTCTACATGAATGAAAAAACTGGGAAGTGGCTTTGACACCATGTGAAGAGAAATACCACTACATTCAACGTAAGTATCTACATGAATGAAAAAACTGGAAAGTGGCTTTGACACCATGTGAAGAGAAATAACACTACATTCAACGCAAGTGTCTATATGAATGAAAAAACTGGAAAGTGGCTTTGACACCATGTAAAGAGAAATAACACTACATTCAACGCAAGTGTCTACATCAATGAAAAAACTGAAAAGTGACTTTAACACCATGTGAAGAGAAATAACACTACATTCAACGTAAGTGTCTACATGAATGAAAAAACTGGAAAGTGGCTTTGACACCATGTGATGAGAAATGACACTACATTCAACGTAAGTGTCTACATGAAAGAAAAAACTGAAAAGTGGCTTTAACACCATGCGAAATGAAATAACACTACATTCAACGCAAGTGTCTACATGAAAGAAAAAACTGGAAAGTGGCTTTAACACCATGCGAAAAGAAATAACACTACATTCAACGCAAGTGTCTACATGAATGAAAAAACTGGAAAGTGGCTTTGACACAATGTGGAGAGAAATAACACTACATTCGACGTAAGTGTCTACATGAATGAAAAAACTGGAAAATGGCTTTGACACCATGTGAAGAGAAATAACACTACATTCAACGTAAGTGTCTACATGAATGAAAAAACTGGAAAGTGACTTTGACACCATGTGAAGAGAAATAACACTACATTCAACGCAAGTGTCTACATGAATGAAAAACCTGGAAAGTGGCTTTGACACCATGTGAAGAGAAATAACACTACATTCAACGTAAATGTCTACAGGAAGGAAAAAACTGAAAAGTAGCTTTGACACCATGTGAAGAGAAATAACACTACATTCAACGTAAGTGTCTACAGGAATGAAAAAACTAGAAAGTGGCTTTGACACCAAGTGAAATTAGACTTATCACTGTACTAACAGCCTATTGTATGCTTATGTCTTCCATAATTTAATAACAGTACCATGTTTACAGCCAGAAAACCAATTATATTAGCATTCTCTTCATTTTCATAGTCCTAATATACAACTCGTCAAGGTACACAAACCATCTACTTTGACCTTCTTATTGCTCACAAAAACCCTGCCATTATATTCCTTGATGTTGCTTTAAATATTCTCTTCCCTTGGTCTCTCACCTTTCTCACCTTATTCCATAATAACTTTCTGTTCATATTTGAGTCTTTATCCCTCTTCTGTCCAATTGCTTCCTTTGTACCTTACCTATCTGGCTACTGAACCATTACACTTATCGGCAATGACGAATTTGCATCGGAAAACTCGAAATAGGCAAAGAGGAACTTAGAGGTTACGCCGTCCATAACTCTTGATATCGGAGGAATTAAATCCGAGAGATGACAAGCTTTGACAGCATGTGAAGAGAAATAACACTACATTCAACGTAAGTGTCTACATGAATGAAAAAACTGGAAAGTAGCTTCGACACCATGTAAAGAGAAATAACACTACATTCAACGCAAGTGTCTACATGAATAAAAAATCCGGAAAGTAGCTTTGACACCATGTGAAGAGAAATAACACTAAATTCAACGTAAGTGTCTACATGAATGAAAAAACTGGGAAGTGGCTTTGACACCATGTGAAGAGAAATACCACTATATTCAACGTAAGTATCTACATGAATGAAAAAACTGGAAAGTGGCTTTGCCCCATGGTGAAGAGAAATAACACTACATTCAACGTAAGTGTCTACATGAATGAAAAAACTGGAAAGTGGCTTTGACACCATGTGAAGAGAAATAACACTACATTCAACGCAAGTGTCTATATGAATGAAAAAACTGGAAAGTGGCTTTGACACCATGTAAAGAGAAATAACACTACATTCAACGCAAGTGTCTACATCAATGAAAAAACTGAAAAGTGACTTTGACACCATGTGAAGAGAAATAACACTACATTCAACGTAAGTGTCTACATGAATGAAAAAACTGGAAAGTGGCTTTGACACCATGTGAAGAGAAATGACACTACATTCAACGTAAGTGTCTACATGAAAGAAAAAACTGGAAAGTGGCTTTAACACCATGCGAAAAGAAATAACACTACATTCAACGCAAGTGTCTACATGAAAGAAAAAACTGGAAAGTGGCTTTAACACCATGCGAAAAGAAATAACACTACATTCAACGCAAGTGTCTACATGAATGAAAAAACTGGAAAGTGGCTTTGACACAATGTGGAGAGAAATAACACTACATTCGACGTAAGTGTCTACATGAATGAAAAAACTGGAAAATGGCTTTGACACCATGTGAAGAGAAATAACACTACATTCAACGTAAGTGTCTACATGAATGAAAAAACTGGAAAGTGACTTTGACACCATGTGAAGAGAAATAACACTACATTCAACGCAAGTGTCTACATGAATGAAAAACCTGGAAAGTGGCTTTGACACCATGTGAAGAGAAATAACACTACATTCAACGTAAATGTCTACAGGAAGGAAAAAACTGGAAAGTAGCTTTGACACCATGTGAAGAGAAATAACACTACATTCAACGTAAGTGTCTACAGGAATGAAAAAACTAGAAAGTGGCTTTGACACCAAGTGAAATTAGACTTATCACTGTACTAACAGCCTCTTGTATGCTTATGTCTTCCATAATTTAATGATACAGTACCATGTTTACAGCCAGAAAACCAATTATATTAGCATTCTCTTCATTTTCATAGTCCTAATATACAACTCGTCAAGGTACACAAACCATCTACTTTGACCTTCTTATTGCTCACAAAAACCCTGCCATTATATTCCTTGATGTTTCTTTAAATATTCTCTTCCCTTGGTCTCTCACCTTTCTCACCTTATTCCATAATAACTTTCTGTTCATATTTGAGTCTTTATCCCTCTTCTGTCCAATTGCTTCCTTTGTACCTTACCTATCTGGCTACTGAACCATTACACTTATCGGCAATGACGAATTTGCATCGGAAAACTCGAAATAGGCAAAGAGGAACTTAGAGGTTACGCCGTCCATAACTCTTGATATCGGAGGAATTAAATCCGAGAGATGACAAGCTTTGACAGCATGTGAAGAGAAATAACACTACATTCAACGTAAGTGTCTACATGAATGAAAAAACTGGAAAGTGGCTTCGACACCATGTAAAGAGAAATAACACTACATTCAACGCAAGTGTCTACATGAAGGAAAAAACTGGGAAGTGGATTTGACACCATGTGAAGAGAAATAACACTAAATTCAACGTAAGTATCTACATGAATGAAAAAACTGGAAAGTGGCTTTGACACCATGTGAAGAGAAATAACACTACATTCAACGTAAGTGTCTACATGAATGAAAAAACTGGAAAGTGGCTTCGACACCATGTAAAGAGAAATAACACTACATTCAACGCAAGTGTCTACATGAATAAAAAAACCGGAAAGTAGCTTTGACACCATGTGAAGAGAAATAACACTAAATTCAACGTAAGTGTCTACATGAATGAAAAAACTGGGAAGTGGCTTTGACACCATGTGAAGAGAAATACCACTACATTCAACGTAAGTATCTACATGAATAAAAAAACTGGAAAGTGGCTTTGACACCATGTGAAGAGAAATAACACTACATTCAACGTAAGTGTCTACATGAATGAAAAAACTAGAAAGTGGCTTTGACACCATGTGAAGAGAAATCACACTACATTCAACACAAGTGTCTATATGAATGAAAAAACTGGAAAGTGGCTTTGACACCATGTAAAGAGAAATAACACTACATTCAACGCAAGTGTCTACATCAATGAAAAAACTGAAAAGTGGCTTTGACATCATGTGAAGAGAAATAACACTAAATTCAACGTAAGTGTCTACATGAATGTAAAAACTGGAAAGTGGCTTTGACACCATGTGAAGAGAAATGACACTACATTCAACGTAAGTGTCTACATGAAAGAAAAAACTGGAAAGTGGCTTTAACACCATGCGAAAAGAAATAACACTACATTCAACGCAAGTGTCTACATGCATGAAAAAACTAGAAAGTGGCTTTGACACAATGTGGAGAGAAATAACACTACATTCGACGTAAGTGTCTACATGAATAAAAAAACTGGAAAATGGCTTTGACACCATGTGAAGAGAAATAACACTACATTCAACGTAAGTGTCTACATGAATGAAAAAACTGGAAAGTGACTTTGACACCATGTGAAGAGAAATAACACTACATTCAACGCAAGTGTCTACATGAATGAAAAACCTGGAAAGTGGCTTTGACACCAAGTGAAAAGAAATAACACTACATTTAACGTAATTGTCTACATGAATGAAAAAACTAGAAAGTGGCTTTCACACCATGTGAAGAGAAATAACACTACATTCAACGCAAGTGTCTACATGAATGAAAAAAATGAAAAGTGGCTTTGACACCATGTGAAGAGAAATAACACTACATTCAACGTAAGTGTCTACATGAATGAAAAAATTGGAAAGTGGCTTTGACACCATGTGAAGAGAAATAAAACTACATTCAACGCAAGTGTCTGCATGAATGAAAATCCTGGAAAGAGGCTTTGACACCATGTGAAGAGAAATAACACTACATTCAACGTAAGTGTCTACATGAATGAAAAAACTAGAAAGTGGCTTTGACACCATGTGAAGATAAATAACACTACATTCAACGTAAGTGTCTACATGAATGAAAAAGCTAAAAAGTGGCTTTGACACCATGTAAAGAGAAATACCACTACATTCAACGAGAGTGTCTACACGAACGAAAAACCTGGAAAGTGGCTTTGACACCATGTGAAGAGAAATAACACTACATTCAACGCAAGTGTCTGCATGAATGAAAAAACTGGAAAGTGGCTTTGACATTATGTGAAGAGAAATAACACTAAATTCAACGTAAGTGTCTACATAAATAAAAAAACTGGAAAGTGGCTTTGACACCATGTGAAGAGAAATAAAACTAAATTCCACGTAAGTGTCTACATGAATAAAAGAACTGTTAAGGGGCGTTGACACAATGTGAATAGAAAAAAAACTCAACATTCAACACAGTGTCGACATGAATGAAAAAACTGGAAAGTGGCTTTGACACAATGTGGAGAGAAAAAACACTACATTCAACGCAAGTGTCTTCATGAATGAAAAACCTGGAAAAGTGGCTTTGACACAATGTGGAGAGAAATAACACTACATTCAACGCAAGTATCTACATAAATGAAAAACCTGGAAAGTGGCTTTGACGCATGTGAAGAGAAATAACACTAAATTCAACGTAAGTGTCTACATGAATAAAAAAACTGGAAAGTGGCTTTGACACCATGTGAAGAGAAATAACACTACATTCAACGCAAGTGTCCACATGAATGAAAAAACTAGAAAGTGGCTTTGACACCATGTGAAGAGAAATAACACTAAATTCAACGTAAGTGTCTACATGAATGAAAACCCGGAAAGTAGCTTTGACACCATGTGAAGAGAAATAACACTACATTCAACGCAAGTGTCTACATCAATGAAAAAACTGGAAAGTGGCTTTGACACCATGCGAAAAGAAATAACACTACATTCAACGCAAGTGTCTACATAAATGAAAAAACTGGAAAATGGCTTTGACACCATGTGAAGAGAAATAACAGTACATTCAACGTAAGTGTGTACATGAATGAAAAAATTGGAAAGTAGCTTTGACACCATGTGAAGAGAAATAACACTACATTCAACGTAAGTGTCTACATGAATGAAAAAACTGGAAAGTGGCTTTGTCACCATGTGAAGAGAAATAACACTACATTCAACGTAAGTGTCTACATGAATGAAAAAACTGGAAAGTGGCTTTGACACCATGTGAAGAGAAATAACACTAAATTCAACGCAAGTGTCTACATGAATGAAAAAACTGGAAAGTGGCTTTGACACCATGTGAAGAGAAATCACACTACATTCAACGTGTCTACATGAATGAAAAAACTGGAAGGTAGCTTTGACACCATGTGAAGAGAAATAACACTACATTCAACGTAAGTGTCTACATGAATGAAAAAACTGGAAAGTGGCTTTGACACCATGTGAAGAGAAATAACACTAAATTCAACGCAAGTGTCTACATGAATGAAAAAACTGGAAAGTGGCTTTGACACCATGTGAAGAGAAATCACACTACATTCAACGTAAGTGTCTACATGAATGAAAAAACTGGAAAGTAGCTTTGACACCATGTGAAGAGAAATAACACTACATTCAACGTAAGTGTTTACATGAATGAAAAACTGGAAAGTGGCTTTGACACAATGTGAAGAGAAATAACACTACATTCGACGTAAGTGTCTACATGAATGAAAAAACTGGAAAATGGCTTTGACACCATGTGAAGAGAAATAACACTACATTCAACGTAAGTGTCTACATGAATGAAAAGATTGGAAAGTGGCTTTGACACCATGTGAAGAAAAATAACACTAAATTCAACGCAAGTGTCTACATGAATGAAAAAACTGGAAAGTGCCTTTGACACCATGTGAAGATAAATAACACTACATTCAACGTAAGTGTCTACATGAATGAAAAAGCTGGAAAGTGGCTTTGACACCATGTGAAGAGAAATAACACTACATTCAACGTAAGTGTCTACAGGAATTAAAAAACTGGAAAGTGGCTTTGACACCATGTGAAGAGAAATCACACTACATTCAACGTAAGTGTCTACATGAATGAAAAAACTGGAAAGTGGCTGTGACACCATGTGAAGAGAAATAACACTACATTCAACGTAAGTATCTACATGAATGAAAAAACTGGAAAGTGGCTTTGACACCATGTGATGAGAAATGACACTACATTCAACGCAAGTGTCTACATGAATGAAAAAACTGAAAAGTGGCTTTGACGCATGTGAAGAGAAATAACACTAAATTCAACGTAAGTGTCTACATGAATAAAGAAACTGGAAAGTGGCTTTGACACCATGTGAAGAGAAATAACACTACATTCAACGCAAGTGTCTACATGAATGAAAAAACTGGAAAGTGGCTTTGACACCATGTGAAGAGAAATAACACTACATTCAACGTAAGTGTCTACATGGATGAAAAACTGGAAAGTGGCTTTGACACCATTTGAAGAGAAATAACACTAAATTCAACGTAAGTGTCTACATGAATGAAAAACCTGGAAAGTGGCTTTGACACCATGTGAAGAGAAATAACACTACATTCAACGTAAGTGTCTACATGAATGCAAAAACTGGAAAGTGGCTTTGACACCATGTGAAGAGAAATAAAACTACATTCAACGCAAGTGTCTGCATAAATGAAAAACCTGGAAAGTGACTTTGACACCATGTGAAGAGAAATAACACTACATTCAACGTAAGTGTCTACATGAATAAAAAAACTGGAAAGTGGCTTTGACACCATGTGAAGATAAATAACACTACATTCAACGTAAGTGTCTACATGAATGAAAAAGCTGAAAAGTGGTTTTGACACCATGTAAAGAGAAATAACACTACATTCAACGAGAGTGTCTACACGAATAAAAAACCTGGAAAGTGGCTTTGACACCATGTGAAGAGAAATAACACTAAATTCAACGTAAGTGTCTACATGAATGAAAAAACTGGAAAGTGGCTTTGACACCATGTGAAGAGAAATAACACTAAATTCCACGTAAGTGTCTACATGAATAAAAGAACTGTAAAGTGGCTTTGACACAATGTGAAGAGAAAAAAACACTATATTCAACAGAGTGTCTACATCAATGAAAAAACTGGAAAGTGGCTTTGACACAATGTGAAGAGAAATAACACTACATTCAACGCAAGTGTCTACATGAATGAAAAACCTGGAAAGTGGCTTTGACACAATGTGAAGAGAAATAACACTACATTCACGCAAGTGTCTGCATAAATGAAAAACCTGGATTGTGGCTTTGACGCATGTGAAGAGAAATAACACTAAATTCAACGTAAGTGTCTACATGAATAAAAAAACTGGAAAGTGGCTTTGACACCATGTGAAGAGAAATAACACTACATTAAACGCAAGTGTCTACATGAAAGAAAAAACTGAAAAGTGGCTTTGACACCATGTGAAGAGCAATAACACTAAATTCAACGTAAGTGTCTACATGAATGAAAAAACTGGAAAGTGGCTTTGACACAATGTGAAGAGAAATAACACTACATTCAACGCAAGTGTCTACATCAATGAAAAAACTGGAAAGTGGCTTTGACACCATGTGAAGAGAAATAACACTACATTCAACGTAAGTGTCTACATGAATGAAAAAATTGGAAAGTGGCTTTGACACCATGTGAAGAGAAATAACACTACATTCAACGCAAGTGTCTACATGAATGAAAAAACTGGAAAGTGGCTTTGAAACTATGTGAAGAGAAATAACACTAAATTCAACGTAGGTGTCTACATGAATGAAAAAACTGGAAAGTGGCTTTGACACCATGTGAAGAATAATAACACTAAATTCCACGTAAGTGTCTACATGAATAAAAGAACCTTCAAAGTGGCTTTGACACTATGTGAAAAGAAAAAAACACTACATTCACACAGTGTCTACATCAAGGAAAAAACTGGAAAGTGGCTTTGACACAATGTGGAGAGAAATAACACTACATTCAACGCAAGTGTCTACATCAATGAAAAACCTCGAAAGTGGCTTTGACACAATGTGAAAAGAAATAACACTAAATTCAACGCAAGTGTCTACATGAATGAAAAAACCTGGAAAGTGGCTTTGACGCATGTGAAGAGAAATAACACTAAATTCAACGTAAGTGTCTACATTAAGAAAAAACTGGAAAGTGGCTTTGACCCTATGTGAAGAGAAATAACACTACATTCAACGCAAGTGTCTACATGAATGAAAAACTAGAAAGTGGCTTTGACACCATGTGAAGAGAAATAACACTACATTCAACGTAAGTGTCTACATGAATGAAAAAACTGGAAAGTGGCTTCGACACCATGTAAAGAGAAATAACACTACATTCAACGCAAGTGTCTACATGAAGGAAAAAACTGGGAAGTGGCTTTGACACCATGTGAAGAGAAATAACACTAAATTCAACGTAAGTATCTACATGAATGAAAAAACTGGAAAGTGGCTTTGACACCATGTGAAGAGAAATAACACTACATTCAACGCAAGTGTCTGCATGAATGAAAAAACTGGAAAGTGGCTTTGACATTATGTGAAGAGAAATAACACTACATTCAACGTAAGTGTCTACATGAATGAAAAAACTGGAAAGTGGCTTTGTCACCATGTGAAGAGAAATAACACTACATTCAACGTAAGTGTCTACATGAATGAAAAAACTGGAAAGTGGCTTTGACACCATGTGAAGAGAAATAACACTAAATTCAACGCAAGTGTCTACATGAATGAAAAAACTGGAAAGTGGCTTTGACACCATGTGAATAGAAATCACACTACATTCAACGTGTCTACATGAATGAAAAAACTGGAAAGTAGCTTTGACACCATGTGAAGAGAAATAACACTACATTCAACGTAAGTGTCTACATGAATGAAAAAACTGGAAAGTGGCTTTGACACCATGTGAAGAGAAATAACACTAAATTCAACGCAAGTGTCTACATGAATGAAAAAACTGGAAAGTGGCTTTGACACCATGTGAAGAGAAATCACACTACATTCAACGTAAGTGTCTACATGAATGAAAAAACTGGAAAGTAGCTTTGACACCATGTGAAGAGAAATAACACTACATTCAACGTAAGTGTTTACATGAATGAAAAACTGGAAAGTGGCTTTGACACAATGTGAAGAGAAATAACACTACATTCGACGTAAGTGTCTACATGAATGAAAAAACTGGAAAATGGCTTTGACACCATGTGAAGAGAAATAACACTACATTCAACGTAAGTGTCTACATGAATGAAAAGATTGGAAAGTGGCTTTGACACCATGTGAAGAAAAATAACACTAAATTCAACGCAAGTGTCTACATGAATGAAAAAACTTGAAAGTGCCTTTGACACCATGTGAAGATAAATAACACTACATTCAACGTAAGTGTCTACATGAATGAAAAAGCTGGAAAGTGGCTTTGACACCATGTGAAGAGAAATAACACTACATTCAACGTAAGTGTCTACAGGAATTAAAAAACTGGAAAGTGGCTTTGACACCATGTGAAGAGAAATCACACTACATTCAACGTAAGTGTCTACATGAATGAAAAAACTGGAAAGTGGCTGTGACACCATGTGAAGAGAAATAACACTACATTCAACGTAAGTATCTACATGAATGAAAAAACTGGAAAGTGGCTTTGACACCATGTGATGAGAAATGACACTACATTCAACGCAAGTGTCTACATGAATGAAAAAACTGAAAAGTGGCTTTGACGCATGTGAAGAGAAATAACACTAAATTCAACGTAAGTGTCTACATGAATAAAGAAACTGGAAAGTGGCTTTGACACCATGTGAAGAGAAATAACACTACATTCAACGCAAGTGTCTACATGAATGAAAAAACTGGAAAGTAGCTTTGACACCATGTGAAGAGAAATAACACTACATTCAACGTAAGTGTCTACATGGATGAAAAACTGGAAAGTGGCTTTGACACCATTTGAAGAGAAATAACACTAAATTCAACGTAAGTGTCTACATGAATGAAAAACCTGGAAAGTGGCTTTGACACCATGTGAAGAGAAATAACACTACATTCAACGTAAGTGTCTACATGAATGCAAAAACTGGAAAGTGGCTTTGACACCATGTGAAGAGAAATAAAACTACATTCAACGCAAGTGTCTGCATAAATGAAAAACCTGGAAAGTGACTTTGACACCATGTGAAGAGAAATAACACTACATTCAACGTAAGTGTCTACATGAATAAAAAAACTGGAAAGTGGCTTTGACACCATGTGAAGATAAATAACACTACATTCAACGTAAGTGTCTACATGAATGAAAAAGCTGAAAAGTGGTTTTGACACCATGTAAAGAGAAATAACACTACATTCAACGAGAGTGTCTACACGAATAAAAAACCTGGAAAGTGGCTTTGACACCATGTGAAGAGAAATAACACTAAATTCAACGTAAGTGTCTACATGAATGAAAAAACTGGAAAGTGGCTTTGACACCATGTGAAGAGAAATAACACTAAATTCCACGTAAGTGTCTACATGAATAAAAGAACTGTAAAGTGGCTTTGACACAATGTGAAGAGAAAAAAACACTATATTCAACAGAGTGTCTACATCAATGAAAAAACTGGAAAGTGGCTTTGACACAATGTGAAGAGAAATAACACTACATTCAACGCAAGTGTCTACATGAATGAAAAACCTGGAAAGTGGCTTTGACACAATGTGAAGAGAAATAACACTACATTCAACGCAAGTGTCTGCATAAATGAAAAACCTGGATTGTGGCTTTGACGCATGTGAAGAGAAATAACACTAAATTCAACGTAAGTGTCTACATGAATAAAAAAACTGGAAAGTGGCTTTGACACCATGTGAAGAGAAATAACACTACATTAAACGCAAGTGTCTACATGAAAGAAAAAACTGAAAAGTGGCTTTGACACCATGTGAAGAGCAATAACACTAAATTCAACGTAAGTGTCTACATGAATGAAAAAACTGGAAAGTGGCTTTGACACAATGTGAAGAGAAATAACACTACATTCAACGCAAGTGTCTACATCAATGAAAAAACTGGAAAGTGGCTTTGACACCATGTGAAGAGAAATAACACTACATTCAACGTAAGTGTCTACATGAATGAAAAAATTGGAAAGTGGCTTTGACACCATGTGAAGAGAAATAACACTACATTCAACGCAAGTGTCTACATGAATGAAAAAACTGGAAAGTGGCTTTGAAACTATGTGAAGAGAAATAACACTAAATTCAACGTAGGTGTCTACATGAATGAAAAAACTGGAAAGTGGCTTTGACACCATGTGAAGAATAATAACACTAAATTCCACGTAAGTGTCTACATGAATAAAAGAACCTTCAAAGTGGCTTTGACACTATGTGAAGAGAAAAAAACACTACATTCACACAGTGTCTACATCAAGGAAAAAACTGGAAAGTGGCTTTGACACAATGTGGAGAGAAATAACACTACATTCAACGCAATTGTCTACATCAATGAAAAACCTCGAAAGTGGCTTTGACACAATGTGAAAAGAAATAACACTAAATTCAACGCAAGTGTCTACATGAATGAAAAAACCTGGAAAGTGGCTTTGACGCATGTGAAGAGAAATAACACTAAATTCAACGTAAGTGTCTACATTAAGAAAAAACTGGAAAGTGGCTTTGACCCTATGTGAAGAGAAATAACACTACATTCAACGCAAGTGTCTACATGAATGAAAAACTAGAAAGTGGCTTTGACACCATGTGAAGAGAAATAACACTACATTCAACGTAAGTGTCTACATGAATGAAAAAACTGGAAAGTGGCTTCGACACCATGTAAAGAGAAATAACACTACATTCAACGCAAGTGTCTACATGAAGGAAAAAACTGGGAAGTGGCTTTGACACCATGTGAAGAGAAATAACACTAAATTCAACGTAAGTATCTACATGAATGAAAAAACTGGAAAGTGGCTTTGACACCATGTGAAGAGAAATAACACTACATTCAACGCAAGTGTCTGCATGAATGAAAAAACTGGAAAGTGGCTTTGACATTATGTGAAGAGAAATAACACTAAATTCAACGTAAGTGTCTACATGAATGAAAAAACTGGAAAGTGGCTTTGACACCATGTGAAGAGAAATAACACTAAATTCGACGTAAGTGTCTACATGAATAAAAAAACTGTTAAGGGGCGTTGACACAATGTGAATAGAAAAATAACTCAACATTCAACACAGTGTCGACATGAATGAAAAAACTGGAAAGTGGCTTTGACACAATGTGGAGAGAAATAACACTACATTCAACGCAAGTGTCTACATGAATGAAAAACCTGGAAAAGTGGCTTTGACACAATGTGGAGAGAAATAACACTACATTCAACGCAAGTATCTACATAAATGAAAAACCTGGAAAGTGACTTTGACGCATGTGAAGAGAAATAACACTAAATTCAACGTAAGTGTCTACATGAATAAAAAAACTGGAAAGTGGCTTTGACACCATGTGAAGAGAAATAACACTACATTCAACGCAAGTGTCCACATGAATGAAAAAAATAGAAAGTGGCTTTGACACCATGTGAAGAGAAATAACACTAAATTCAACGTAAGTGTCTACATGAATGAAAACCCGGAAAGTAGCTTTGACACCATGTGAAGAGAAATAACACTACATTCAACGCAAGTGTCTACATCAATGAAAAAACTGGAAAGTGGCTTTGACACCATGCGAAAAGAAATAACACTACATTCAACGCAAGTGTCTACATAAATGAAAAAACTTGAAAATGGCTTTGACACCATGTGAAGAGAAATAACAGTACATTCAACGTAAGTGTGTACATGAATGAAAAAATTGGAAAGTAGCTTTGACACCATGTGAAGAGAAATAACACTACATTCAACGTAAGTGTCTACATGAATGAAAAAACTGGAAAGTGGCATTGACACCATGTGAAGAGAAATAACACTACATTCAACGTAAGTGTCTACATGAATGAAAAAACTGGAAAGTGGCTTTGACACCATGTGAAGAGAAATAACACTAAATTCAACGCAAGTGTCTACATGAATGAAAAAACTGGAAAGTGGCTTTGACACCATGTGAAGAGAAATCACACTACATTCAACGTGTCTACATGAATGAAAAAACTGGAAAGTAGCTTTGACACCATGTGAAGAGAAATAACACTACATTCAACGTAAGTGTCTACATGAATGAAAAAACTGGAAAGTGGCTTTGACACCATGTGAAGAGAAATAACACTAAATTCAACGCAAGTGTCTACATGAATGAAAAAACTGGAAAGTGGCTTTGACACCATGTGAAGAGAAATCACACTACATTCAACGTAAGTGTCTACATGAATGAAAAAACTGGAAAGTAGCTTTGACACCATGTGAAGAGAAATAACACTACATTCAACGTAAGTGTTTACATGAATGAAAAACTGGAAAGTGGCTTTGACACAATGTGAAGAGAAATAACACTACATTCGACGTAAGTGTCTACATGAATGAAAAAACTGGAAAATGGCTTTGACACCATGTGAAGAGAAATAACACTACATTCAACGTAAGTGTCTACATGAATGAAAAGATTGGAAAGTGGCTTTGACACCATGTGAAGAAAAATAACACTAAATTCAACGCAAGTGTCTACATGAATGAAAAAACTGGAAAGTGCCTTTGACACCATGTGAAGATAAATAACACTACATTCAACGTAAGTGTCTACATGAATGAAAAAGCTGGAAAGTGGCTTTGACTCATGTGAAGAGAAATAACACTACATTCAACGTAAGTGTCTACAGGAATGAAAAAACTGGAAAGTGGCTTTGACACCATGTGAAGAGAAATCACACTACATTCAACGTAAGTGTCTACATGAATGAAAAAACTGGAAAGTGGCTGTGACACCATGTGAAGAGAAATAACACTACATTCAACGTAAGTATCTACATGAATGAAAAAACTGGAAAGTGGCTTTGACACCATGTGATGAGAGATGACACTACATTCAACGGAAGTGTCTACATGAATGAAAAAACTGAAAAGTGGCTTTGACGCATGTGAAGAGAAATAACACTAAATTCAACGTAAGTGTCTACATGAATAAAGAAACTGGAAAGTGGCTTTGACACCATGTGAAGAGAAATAACACTACATTCAACGCAAGTGTCTACATGAATGAAAAAACTGGAAAGTGGCTTTGACACCATGTGAAGAGAAATAACACTACATTCAACGTAAGTGTCTACATGGATAAAAAACTGGAAAGTGGCTTTGACACCATTTGAAGAGAAATAACACTAAATTCAACGTAAGTGTCTACATGAATGAAAAACCTGGAAAGTGGCTTTGACACCATGTGAAGAGAAATAACACTACATTCAACGTAAGTGTCTACATGAATGCAAAAACTGGAAAGTGGCTTTGACACCATGTGAAGAGAAATAAAACTACATTCAACGCAAGTGTCTGCATAAATGAAAAACCTGGAAAGTGACTTTGACACCATGTGAAGAGAAATAACACTACATTCAACGTAAGTGTCTACATGACTAAAAAAACTGGAAAGTGGCTTTGACACCATGTGAGGATAAATAACACTACATTCAACGTAAGTGTCTACATGAATGAAAAAGCTGAAAAGTGGCTTTGACACCATGTAAAGAGAAATAACACTACATTCAACGAGAGTGTCTACACGAATAAAAAACCTGGAAAGTGGCTTTGACACCATGTGAAGAGAAATAACACTAAATTCAACGTAAGTGTCTACATGAATGAAAAAACTGGAAAGTGGCTTTGACACCATGTGAAGAGAAATGACACTACATTCAACGTAAGTCTCTACATGAATGAAAAAACTAGAAAGTCGCTTTGACACCATGTGATGAGAAATAACACTACATTCAACGCAAGTGTCTACATGAATGAAAATCTGGAAGGTGGCTTTGACACCATGTGATGAGAAATAACACTACATTCAACGTAAGTGTCTACATCAATGAAAAAACTGAAAAGTGGCTTCGACACCATGTGAAGAGAAATAACAATACATTCAACGAAAGTGTCTACATGAATGAAAAAACTGGATATTGGCTTTGACACCATGTGAAGAGAAATAACACTACATTCAACGCAAGTGTCTACATCAATGAAAAAACTGGAAAGTGGCTTTGACACCATGTGAAGAGAAATAACACTAAATTCAACGTAAGTGTCTACATGAATGAAAAAACTGGAAAGTGGCTTTGACACCATGTGTAGAGAAATAACACTAAATTCAACGTAAGTGTCTACATGAATTAAAAAACTGGCAAGTGGCTTTGACACCATGTGAAGAGAAATAACACTAAATTCAACGTAAGTGTCTACATGAATGAAAAAACTGGAAAGTGGTTTGACACCATGTCAAGAGAAATAACACTACATTCAACGCAAGTGTCTACATGAATGAAAAAACTGGAAAGTGACTTTGACACCATGTGAAGAGAAATAACACTAAATTCAACGTAAGTGTCTACATGAAAGGAAAAACTGGAAAGTGTCTTTGACACCATGTGAAGAGAAATAACACTACATTCAACGTAACTGTCTACATGGATGAAAAAACTGGAAAGTGGCTTTGACACCATGTGAAGAGAAATAACACTACATTCAACGCAAGTGTCTACATCAATGAAAAAACTGGAAAGTGGCTTTGACACCATGTGAAGAGAAATAACACTAAATTCAACGTAAGTGTCTACATGAATGAAAAACTGGAAAGTGGCTTTGACACCATGCGAAGAGAAATAACACTACATTCAACGTAAGTGTCTACATGAATGAAAAACTGGAAAGTGGCTTTGACACCATGTGAAGAGAAATAACACTAAATTCAACGAAAGTGTCTACATGAATGAAAAAACTGGAAAGTGGCTTTGACACCATGTGAAGAGAAATAACAAAACATTCAACGTAAGTGTATACATGAATGAAAAAACTGGAACGTGGCTTTGACACCATGTGTAGAGAAATAACACTAAATTCAACGTAAGTGTCTACATGAATTAAATAACTGGCAAGTGGCTTTGACACCATGTGAAGAGAAATAACACTAAATTCAACGTAAGTGTCTACATGAATGAAAAAACTGGAAAGTGGTTTGACACCATGTCAAGAGAAATAACACTACATTCAACGCAAGTGTCTACATGAATGGAAAAACTGGAAAGTGACTTTGACACCATGTGAAGAGAAATAACACTAAATTCAACGTAAGTGTCTACATGAAAGGAAAAACTGGAAAGTGGCTTTGACACCATGTGAAGAGAAATAACACTACATTCAACGTAACTGTCTACATGAATGAAAAAACTGGAAAGTGGCTGTGACACCATGTGAAGAGAAATAACACTACATTCAACGCAAGTGTCTACATCAATGAAAAAACTGGAAAGTGGCTTGGACACCATGTGAAGAGAAATAACACTAAATTCAACGTAAGTGTCTACATGAATGAAAAAACTGGAAAGTGGCTTTGACCACATGCGAAGAGAAATAACACTACATTCAACGTAAGTGTCTACAAGAATGAAAAACTGGAAAGTGGCTTTGACACCATGTGAAGAGAAATAACACTAAATTCAACGAAAGTGTCTACATGAATGAAAAAACTGGAAAGTGGCTTTGACACCATGTGTAGAGAAATAACATTAAATTCAACGTAAGTGTCTACATGAATTAAAAAACTGGCAAGTGGCTTTGACACCATGTGAAGAGAAATAACACTACATTCAACGTAACTGTCTACATGGATGAAAAAACTGGAAAGTGGCTTTGACACCATGTGAAGAGAAATAACACTACATTCAACGCAAGTGTCTACATCAATGAAAAAACTGGAAAGTGGCTTTGACACCATGTGAAGAGAAATAACACTAAATTCAACGTAAGTGTCTACATGAATGAAAAACTGGAAAGTGGCTTTGACACCATGCGAAGAGAAATAACACTACATTCAACGTAAGTGTCTACATGAATGAAAAACTGGAAAGTGGCTTTGACACCATGTGAAGAGAAATAACACTAAATTCAACGAAAGTGTCTACATGAATAAAAAACTGGAAAGTGACTTTGACACCATGTGAAGAGAAATAACACTACATTCAACGCAAGTGTCTACATCAATGAAAAAACTGGAAAGTGGCTTTGACACCATGTGAAGAGAAATAACACTAAATTCAACGTAAGTGTCTACATGAATGAAAAAACTGGAAAGTGGCTTTGACCAAATGCGAAGAGAAATAACACTAAATTCAACGTAAGTGTCTACAAGAATGAAAAACTGGAAAGTGGCTTCGACACCATGTGAAGAGAAATAACACTAAATTCAACGTAAGTGTCTACATGAATGAAAAAACTGGAAAGTGGTTTGACACCATGTCAAGAGAAATAACACTACATTCAACGCAAGTGTCTACATGAATGAAAAAACTGGAAAGTGACTTTGACACCATGTGAAGAGAAATAACACTAAATTCAACGTAAGTGTCTACATGAAAGGAAAAACTGGAAAGTGGCTTTGACCAAATGCGAAGAGAAATAACACTAAATTCAACGTAAGTGTCTACAAGAATGAAAAACTGGAAAGTGGCTTCGACACCATGTGAAGAGAAATAACACTAAATTCAACGAAAGTGTCTACATGAATGAAAAAACTGGAAAGTGGCTTTGACACCATGTGAAGAGAAATAACACCACATTCAACGCAAGTGTCTACAGGAATGAAAAAACTAGAAAGTGGCTTTGACACCATGTGAAGAGAAATAACACTACATTTAACGTAAGTGTCTACAGGAATAAAAAAACTAGAAAGTGGCTTTGACACCAAGTGAAAAGAAATAACACTACATTCAACGTAAGTGTCTACATGAATGAAAAAACTAGAAAGTGGCTTTCACACCATGTGAAGAGAAATAACACTACATTCAACGTAAGTATCTACATGAATGAAAAAACTGAAAAGTGGCTTTGACATCATGTGAAAAGTAATAACACTACATTCAACGCAAGTGTCTACATGAATGAAAAAACTGAAAAGTGGCTTTGACACCATGTGAAGAGAAATAACACTACATTCAACGTAAGTGTCTACATGAATGAAAAAACTGGAAAGTGGCTTTGACACCATGTGAAGAGGAATAAAACTACATTCAACGCAAGTGTCTGAATGAATGAAAAACCTGGAAAGAGGCTTTGAAACAATGTGAAGAGAAATAACACTACATTCAACGTAAGTGTCTACATGAATGAAAAAACTAGAAAGTGGCATTGACACCATGTGAAGATAAATAACACTACATTCAACGTAAGTGTCTACATGAATGAAAAAGCTGAAAAGTGGCTTTGACACCATGTAAAGAGAAATAACACTACATTCAACGAGAGTGTCTACACGAACGAAAAACCTGGAAAGTGGCTTTGACACCATGTGAAGAGAAATAACACTACATTCAACGCAAGTGTCTGCATGAATGAAAAAACTGGAAAGTGGCTTTGACATTATGTGAAGAGAAATAACACTAAATTCAACGTAAGTGTCTACATGAATGAAAAAACGGGAAAGTGGCTTTGACACCATGTGAATAGAAATCACACTACATTCAACGTAAGTGTCTACATGAATGAAAAAACTGGAAAGTGGCTTTGACACCATGTGAAGAGAAATAACACTACATTCAACGTAAGTCTCTACATGAATGAAAAAACTAGAAAGTCGCTTTGACACCATGTGATGAGAAATAACACTACATTCAACGCAAGTGTCTACATGAATGAAAATCTGGAAGGTGGCTTTGAAACCATGTGAAGAGAAATAACACTACATTCAACGCAAGTGTCTACATGAATGAAAAAACTGAAAAGTGGCTTTGACGCATGTGAAGAGAAATAACACTAAATTCAACGTAAGTGTCTACATGAATAAAGAAACTGGAAAGTGGCTTTGACACCATGTGAAGAGAAATAACACTACATTCAACGCAAGTTTCTACATGAATGAAAAAACTGGAAAGTGGCTTTGACACCATGTGAAGAGAAATAAAACTACATTCAACGTAAGTGTCTACATGGATGAAAACTGGAAAGTGGCTTTGACACCATTTGAAGGGAAATAACACTACATTTAACGCAAGTGTCTGCATGAATGAAAAAACTGGAAAGTGGCTTTGACACCATGTGAAGAGAAATCACACTACATTCAACGTAAGTGTCTACATGAATGAAAAAACTGGAAAGTGGCTTTGACACCATGTGTAGAGAAATAACACTAAATTCAACGTAAGTGTCTACATGAATTAAAAAACTGGCAAGTGGCTTTGACACCATGTGAAGAGAAATAACACTAAATTCAACGTAAGTGTCTACATGAATGAAAAAACTGGAAAGTGGTTTGACACCATGTCAAGAGAAATAACACTACATTCAACGCAAGTGTCTACATGAATGAAAAAACTGGAAAGTGGCTTTGACACCATGTGAGGATAAATAACACTACATTCAACGTAAGTGTCTACATGAATGAAAAAACTGGAAAGTGGCTGTGACACCATGTGAAGAGAAATAACACTACATTCAACGTAAGTATCTACATGAATGAAAAAACTGGAAAGTGGCTTTGACACCATGTGATGAGAGATGACACTACATTCAACGGAAGTGTCTACATGAATGAAAAAACTGAAAAGTGGCTTTGACGCATGTGAAGAGAAATAACACTACATTCAACGAGAGTGTCTACACGAATAAAAAACCTGGAAAGTGGCTTTGACACCATGTGAAGAGAAATAACACTAAATTCAACGTAAGTGTCTACATGAATGAAAAAACTGGAAAGTGGCTTTGACACCATGTGAAGAGAAATGACACTACATTCAACGTAAGTCTCTACATGAATGAAAAAACTAGAAAGTCGCTTTGACACCATGTGATGAGAAATAACACTACATTCAACGCAAGTGTCTACATGAATGAAAATCTGGAAGGTGGCTTTGACACCATGTGATGAGAAATAACACTACATTCAACGTAAGTGTCTACATCAATGAAAAAACTGAAAAGTGGCTTCGACACCATGTGAAGAGAAATAACACTACATTCAACGAAAGTGTCTACATGAATGAAAAAACTGGATATTGGCTTTGACACCATGTGAAGAGAAATAACACTACATTCAACGCAAGTGTCTACATCAATGAAAAAACTGGAAAGTGGCTTTGACACCATGTGAAGAGAAATAACACTAAATTCAACGTAAGTGTCTACATGAATGAAAAAACTGGAAAGTAGCTTTGACACCATGTGTAGAGAAATAACACTAAATTCAACGTAAGTGTCTACATGAATTAAAAAACTGGCAAGTGGCTTTGACACCATGTGAAGAGAAATAACACTAAATTCAACGTAAGTGTCTACATGAATGAAAAAACTGGAAAGTGGTTTGACACCATGTCAAGAGAAATAACACTACATTCAACGCAAGTGTCTACATGAATGAAAAAACTGGAAAGTGACTTTGACACCATGTGAAGAGAAATAACACTAAATTCAACGTAAGTGTCTACATGAAAGGAAAAACTGGAAAGTGTCTTTGACACCATGTGAAGAGAAATAACACTACATTCAACGTAACTGTCTACATGGATGAAAAAACTGGAAAGTGGCTTTGACACCATGTGAAGAGAAATAACACTACATTCAACGCAAGTGTCTACATCAATGAAAAAACTGGAAAGTGGCTTTGACACCATGTGAAGAGAAATAACACTAAATTCAACGTAAGTGTCTACATGAATGAAAAACTGGAAAGTGGCTTTGACACCATGCGAAGAGAAATAACACTACATTCAACGTAAGTGTCTACATGAATGAAAAACTGGAAAGTGGCTTTGACACCATGTGAAGAGAAATAACACTAAATTCAACGAAAGTGTCTACATGAATGAAAAAACTGGAAAGTGGCTTTGACACCATGTGAAGAGAAATAACAAAACATTCAACGTAAGTGTCTACATGAATGAAAAAACTGGAACGTGGCTTTGACACCATGTGTAGAGAAATAACACTAAATTCAACGTAAGTGTCTACATGAATTAAATAACTGGCAAGTGGCTTTGACACCATGTGAAGAGAAATAACACTAAATTCAACGTAAGTGTCTACATGAATGAAAAAACTGGAAAGTGGTTTGACACCATGTCAAGAGAAATAACACTACATTCAACGCAAGTGTCTACATGAATGGAAAAACTGGAAAGTGACTTTGACACCATGTGAAGAGAAATAACACTAAATTCAACGTAAGTGTCTACATGAAAGGAAAAACTGGAAAGTGGCTTTGACACCATGTGAAGAGAAATAACACTACATTCAACGTAACTGTCTACATGAATGAAAAAACTGGAAAGTGGCTGTGACACCATGTGAAGAGAAATAACACTACATTCAACGCAAGTGTCTACATCAATGCAAAAACTGGAAAGTGGCTTGGACACCATGTGAAGAGAAATAACACTAAATTCAACGTAAGTGTCTACATGAATGAAAAAACTGGAAAGTGGCTTTGACCACATGCGAAGAGAAATAACACTACATTCAACGTAAGTGTCTACAAGAATGAAAAACTGGAAAGTGGCTTTGACACCATGTGAAGAGAAATAACACTAAATTCAACGAAAGTGTCTACATGAATGAAAAAACTGGAAAGTGGCTTTGACACCATGTGTAGAGAAATAACATTAAATTCAACGTAAGTGTCTACATGAATTAAAAAACTGGCAAGTGGCTTTGACACCATGTGAAGAGAAATAACACTACATTCAACGTAACTGTCTACATGGATGAAAAAACTGGAAAGTGGCTTTGACACCATGTGAAGAGAAATAACACTACATTCAACGCAAGTGTCTACATCAATGAAAAAACTGGAAAGTGGCTTTGACACCATGTGAAGAGAAATAACACTAAATTCAACGTAAGTGTCTACATGAATGAAAAACTGGAAAGTGGCTTTGACACCATGCGAAGAGAAATAACACTACATTCAACGTAAGTGTCGACATGAAGGAAAAACTGGAAAGTGGCTTTGACACCATGTGAAGAGAAATAACACTAAATTCAACGAAAGTGTCTACATAAATAAAAAACTGGAAAGTGGCTTTGACACCATGTGAAGAGAAATAACACTACATTCAACGTAAGTGTCTACATGAATGAAAAAACTGGAACGTGGCTTTGACACCATGTGTAGAGAAATAACACTAAATTCAACGTAAGTGTCTACATGAATTAAATAACTGGCAAGTGGCTTTGACACAATGTGAAAAGAAATAACACTAAATTCAACGCAAGTGTCTACATGAATGAAAAAACCTGGAAAGTGGCTTTGACGCATGTGAAGAGAAATAACACTAAATTCAACGTAAGTGTCTACATTAAGAAAAAACTGGAAAGTGGCTTTGACCCTATGTGAAGAGAAATAACACTACATTCAACGCAAGTGTCTACATGAATGAAAAACTAGAAAGTGGCTTTGACACCATGTGAAGAGAAATAACACTACATTCAACGTAAGTGTCTACATGAATGAAAAAACTGGAAAGTGGCTTCGACACCATGTAAAGAGAAATAACACTACATTCAACGCAAGTGTCTACATGAAGGAAAAAACTGGGAAGTGGCTTTGACACCATGTGAAGAGAAATAACACTAAATTCAACGTAAGTATCTACATGAATGAAAAAACTGGAAAGTGGCTTTGACACCATGTGAAGAGAAATAACACTACATTCAACGCAAGTGTCTGCATGAATGAAAAAACTGGAAAGTGGCTTTGACATTATGTGAAGAGAAATAACACTACATTCAACGTAAGTGTCTACATGAATGAAAAAACTGGAAAGTGGCTTTGTCACCATGTGAAGAGAAATAACACTACATTCAACGTAAGTGTCTACATGAATGAAAAAACTGGAAAGTGGCTTTGACACCATGTGAAGAGAAATAACACTAAATTCAACGCAAGTGTCTACATGAATGAAAAAACTGGAAAGTGGCTTTGACACCATGTGAATAGAAATCACACTACATTCAACGTGTCTACATGAATGAAAAAACTGGAAAGTAGCTTTGACACCATGTGAAGAGAAATAACACTACATTCAACGTAAGTGTCTACATGAATGAAAAAACTGGAAAGTGGCTTTGACACCATGTGAAGAGAAATAACACTAAATTCAACGCAAGTGTCTACATGAATGAAAAAACTGGAAAGTGGCTTTGACACCATGTGAAGAGAAATCACACTACATTCAACGTAAGTGTCTACATGAATGAAAAAACTGGAAAGTAGCTTTGACACCATGTGAAGAGAAATAACACTACATTCAACGTAAGTGTTTACATGAATGAAAAACTGGAAAGTGGCTTTGACACAATGTGAAGAGAAATAACACTACATTCGACGTAAGTGTCTACATGAATGAAAAAACTGGAAAATGGCTTTGACACCATGTGAAGAGAAATAACACTACATTCAACGTAAGTGTCTACATGAATGAAAAGATTGGAAAGTGGCTTTGACACCATGTGAAGAAAAATAACACTAAATTCAACGCAAGTGTCTACATGAATGAAAAAACTTGAAAGTGCCTTTGACACCATGTGAAGATAAATAACACTACATTCAACGTAAGTGTCTACATGAATGAAAAAGCTGGAAAGTGGCTTTGACACCATGTGAAGAGAAATAACACTACATTCAACGTAAGTGTCTACAGGAATTAAAAAACTGGAAAGTGGCTTTGACACCATGTGAAGAGAAATCACACTACATTCAACGTAAGTGTCTACATGAATGAAAAAACTGGAAAGTGGCTGTGACACCATGTGAAGAGAAATAACACTACATTCAACGTAAGTATCTACATGAATGAAAAAACTGGAAAGTGGCTTTGACACCATGTGATGAGAAATGACACTACATTCAACGCAAGTGTCTACATGAATGAAAAAACTGAAAAGTGGCTTTGACGCATGTGAAGAGAAATAACACTAAATTCAACGTAAGTGTCTACATGAATAAAGAAACTGGAAAGTGGCTTTGACACCATGTGAAGAGAAATAACACTACATTCAACGCAAGTGTCTACATGAATGAAAAAACTGGAAAGTGGCTTTGACACCATGTGAAGAGAAATAACACTACATTCAACGTAAGTGTCTACATGGATGAAAAACTGGAAAGTGGCTTTGACACCATTTGAAGAGAAATAACACTAAATTCAACGTAAGTGTCTACATGAATGAAAAACCTGGAAAGTGGCTTTGACACCATGTGAAGAGAAATAACACTACATTCAACGTAAGTGTCTACATGAATGCAAAAACTGGAAAGTGGCTTTGACACCATGTGAAGAGAAATAAAACTACATTCAACGCAAGTGTCTGCATAAATGAAAAACCTGGAAAGTGACTTTGACACCATGTGAAGAGAAATAACACTACATTCAACGTAAGTGTCTACATGAATAAAAAAACTGGAAAGTGGCTTTGACACCATGTGAAGATAAATAACACTACATTCAACGTAAGTGTCTACATGAATGAAAAAGCTGAAAAGTGGTTTTGACACCATGTAAAGAGAAATAACACTACATTCAACGAGAGTGTCTACACGAATAAAAAACCTGGAAAGTGGCTTTGACACCATGTGAAGAGAAATAACACTAAATTCAACGTAAGTGTCTACATGAATGAAAAAACTGGAAAGTGGCTTTGACACCATGTGAAGAGAAATAACACTAAATTCCACGTAAGTGTCTACATGAATAAAAGAACTGTAAAGTGGCTTTGACACAATGTGAAGAGAAAAAAACACTATATTCAACAGAGTGTCTACATCAATGAAAAAACTGGAAAGTGGCTTTGACACAATGTGAAGAGAAATAACACTACATTCAACGCAAGTGTCTACATGAATGAAAAACCTGGAAAGTGGCTTTGACACAATGTGAAGAGAAATAACACTACATTCAACGCAAGTGTCTGCATAAATGAAAAACCTGGATTGTGGCTTTGACGCATGTGAAGAGAAATAACACTAAATTCAACGTAAGTGTCTACATGAATAAAAAAACTGGAAAGTGGCTTTGACACCATGTGAAGAGAAATAACACTACATTAAACGCAAGTGTCTACATGAAAGAAAAAACTGAAAAGTGGCTTTGACACCATGTGAAGAGCAATAACACTAAATTCAACGTAAGTGTCTACATGAATGAAAAAACTGGAAAGTGGCTTTGACACAATGTGAAGAGAAATAACACTACATTCAACGCAAGTGTCTACATCAATGAAAAAACTGGAAAGTGGCTTTGACACCATGTGAAGAGAAATAACACTACATTCAACGTAAGTGTCTACATGAATGAAAAAATTGGAAAGTGGCTTTGACACCATGTGAAGAGAAATAACACTACATTCAACGCAAGTGTCTACATGAATGAAAAAACTGGAAAGTGGCTTTGAAACTATGTGAAGAGAAATAACACTAAATTCAACGTAGGTGTCTACATGAATGAAAAAACTGGAAAGTGGCTTTGACACCATGTGAAGAATAATAACACTAAATTCCACGTAAGTGTCTACATGAATAAAAGAACCTTCAAAGTGGCTTTGACACTATGTGAAGAGAAAAAAACACTACATTCACACAGTGTCTACATCAAGGAAAAAACTGGAAAGTGGCTTTGACACAATGTGGAGAGAAATAACACTACATTCAACGCAAGTGTCTACATCAATGAAAAACCTCGAAAGTGGCTTTGACACAATGTGAAAAGAAATAACACTAAATTCAACGCAAGTGTCTACATGAATGAAAAAACCTGGAAAGTGGCTTTGACGCATGTGAAGAGAAATAACACTAAATTCAACGTAAGTGTCTACATTAAGAAAAAACTGGAAAGTGGCTTTGACCCTATGTGAAGAGAAATAACACTACATTCAACGCAAGTGTCTACATGAATGAAAAACTAGAAAGTGGCTTTGACACCATGTGAAGAGAAATAACACTACATTCAACGTAAGTGTCTACATGAATGAAAAAACTGGAAAGTGGCTTCGACACCATGTAAAGAGAAATAACACTACATTCAACGCAAGTGTCTACATGAAGGAAAAAACTGGGAAGTGGCTTTGACACCATGTGAAGAGAAATAACACTAAATTCAACGTAAGTATCTACATGAATGAAAAAACTGGAAAGTGGCTTTGACACCATGTGAAGAGAAATAACACTACATTCAACGCAAGTGTCTGCATGAATGAAAAAACTGGAAAGTGGCTTTGACATTATGTGAAGAGAAATAACACTAAATTCAACGTAAGTGTCTACATGAATGAAAAAACTGGAAAGTGGCTTTGACACCATGTGAAGAGAAATAACACTAAATTCGACGTAAGTGTCTACATGAATAAAAAAACTGTTAAGGGGCGTTGACACAATGTGAATAGAAAAATAACTCAACATTCAACACAGTGTCGACATGAATGAAAAAACTGGAAAGTGGCTTTGACACAATGTGGAGAGAAATAACACTACATTCAACGCAAGTGTCTACATGAATGAAAAACCTGGAAAAGTGGCTTTGACACAATGTGGAGAGAAATAACACTACATTCAACGCAAGTATCTACATAAATGAAAAACCTGGAAAGTGACTTTGACGCATGTGAAGAGAAATAACACTAAATTCAACGTAAGTGTCTACATGAATAAAAAAACTGGAAAGTGGCTTTGACACCATGTGAAGAGAAATAACACTACATTCAACGCAAGTGTCCACATGAATGAAAAAACTAGAAAGTGGCTTTGACACCATGTGAAGAGAAATAACACTAAATTCAACGTAAGTGTCTACATGAATGAAAACCCGGAAAGTAGCTTTGACACCATGTGAAGAGAAATAACACTACATTCAACGCAAGTGTCTACATCAATGAAAAAACTGGAAAGTGGCTTTGACACCATGCGAAAAGAAATAACACTACATTCAACGCAAGTGTCTACATAAATGAAAAAACTTGAAAATGGCTTTGACACCATGTGAAGAGAAATAACAGTACATTCAACGTAAGTGTGTACATGAATGAAAAAATTGGAAAGTAGCTTTGACACCATGTGAAGAGAAATAACACTACATTCAACGTAAGTGTCTACATGAATGAAAAAACTGGAAAGTGGCATTGACACCATGTGAAGAGAAATAACACTACATTCAACGTAAGTGTCTACATGAATGAAAAAACTGGAAAGTGGCTTTGACACCATGTGAAGAGAAATAACACTAAATTCAACGCAAGTGTCTACATGAATGAAAAAACTGGAAAGTGGCTTTGACACCATGTGAAGAGAAATCACACTACATTCAACGTGTCTACATGAATGAAAAAACTGGAAAGTAGCTTTGACACCATGTGAAGAGAAATAACACTACATTCAACGTAAGTGTCTACATGAATGAAAAAACTGGAAAGTGGCTTTGACACCATGTGAAGAGAAATAACACTAAATTCAACGCAAGTGTCTACATGAATGAAAAAACTGGAAAGTGGCTTTGACACCATGTGAAGAGAAATCACACTACATTCAACGTAAGTGTCTACATGAATGAAAAAACTGGAAAGTAGCTTTGACACCATGTGAAGAGAAATAACACTACATTCAACGTAAGTGTTTACATGAATGAAAAACTGGAAAGTGGCTTTGACACAATGTGAAGAGAAATAACACTACATTCGACGTAAGTGTCTACATGAATGAAAAAACTGGAAAATGGCTTTGACACCATGTGAAGAGAAATAACACTACATTCAACGTAAGTGTCTACATGAATGAAAAGATTGGAAAGTGGCTTTGACACCATGTGAAGAAAAATAACACTAAATTCAACGCAAGTGTCTACATGAATGAAAAAACTGGAAAGTGCCTTTGACACCATGTGAAGATAAATAACACTACATTCAACGTAAGTGTCTACATGAATGAAAAAGCTGGAAAGTGGCTTTGACTCATGTGAAGAGAAATAACACTACATTCAACGTAAGTGTCTACAGGAATGAAAAAACTGGAAAGTGGCTTTGACACCATGTGAAGAGAAATCACACTACATTCAACGTAAGTGTCTACATGAATGAAAAAACTGGAAAGTGGCTGTGACACCATGTGAAGAGAAATAACACTACATTCAACGTAAGTATCTACATGAATGAAAAAACTGGAAAGTGGCTTTGACACCATGTGATGAGAGATGACACTACATTCAACGGAAGTGTCTACATGAATGAAAAAACTGAAAAGTGGCTTTGACGCATGTGAAGAGAAATAACACTAAATTCAACGTAAGTGTCTACATGAATAAAGAAACTGGAAAGTGGCTTTGACACCATGTGAAGAGAAATAACACTACATTCAACGCAAGTGTCTACATGAATGAAAAAACTGGAAAGTGGCTTTGACACCATGTGAAGAGAAATAACACTACATTCAACGTAAGTGTCTACATGGATAAAAAACTGGAAAGTGGCTTTGACACCATTTGAAGAGAAATAACACTAAATTCAACGTAAGTGTCTACATGAATGAAAAACCTGGAAAGTGGCTTTGACACCATGTGAAGAGAAATAACACTACATTCAACGTAAGTGTCTACATGAATGCAAAAACTGGAAAGTGGCTTTGACACCATGTGAAGAGAAATAAAACTACATTCAACGCAAGTGTCTGCATAAATGAAAAACCTGGAAAGTGACTTTGACACCATGTGAAGAGAAATAACACTACATTCAACGTAAGTGTCTACATGACTAAAAAAACTGGAAAGTGGCTTTGACACCATGTGAGGATAAATAACACTACATTCAACGTAAGTGTCTACATGAATGAAAAAGCTGAAAAGTGGCTTTGACACCATGTAAAGAGAAATAACACTACATTCAACGAGAGTGTCTACACGAATAAAAACCTGGAAAGTGGCTTTGACACCATGTGAAGAGAAATAACACTAAATTCAACGTAAGTGTCTACATGAATGAAAAAACTGGAAAGTGGCTTTGACACCATGTGAAGAGAAATGACACTACATTCAACGTAAGTCTCTACATGAATGAAAAAACTAGAAAGTCGCTTTGACACCATGTGATGAGAAATAACACTACATTCAACGCAAGTGTCTACATGAATGAAAATCTGGAAGGTGGCTTTGACACCATGTGATGAGAAATAACACTACATTCAACGTAAGTGTCTACATCAATGAAAAAACTGAAAAGTGGCTTCGACACCATGTGAAGAGAAATAACACTACATTCAACGAAAGTGTCTACATGAATGAAAAAACTGGATATTGGCTTTGACACCATGTGAAGAGAAATAACACTACATTCAACGCAAGTGTCTACATCAATGAAAAAACTGGAAAGTGGCTTTGACACCATGTGAAGAGAAATAACACTAAATTCAACGTAAGTGTCTACATGAATGAAAAAACTGGAAAGTGGCTTTGACACCATGTGTAGAGAAATAACACTAAATTCAACGTAAGTGTCTACATGAATTAAAAAACTGGCAAGTGGCTTTGACACCATGTGAAGAGAAATAACACTAAATTCAACGTAAGTGTCTACATGAATGAAAAAACTGGAAAGTGGTTTGACACCATGTCAAGAGAAATAACACTACATTCAACGCAAGTGTCTACATGAATGAAAAAACTGGAAAGTGACTTTGACACCATGTGAAGAGAAATAACACTAAATTCAACGTAAGTGTCTACATGAAAGGAAAAACTGGAAAGTGTCTTTGACACCATGTGAAGAGAAATAACACTACATTCAACGTAACTGTCTACATGGATGAAAAAACTGGAAAGTGGCTTTGACACCAT
Source organism: Ceratothoa steindachneri (assembly GCA_963969495.1). Lineage (NCBI taxonomy): Eukaryota > Metazoa > Arthropoda > Malacostraca > Isopoda > Cymothoidae > Ceratothoa > Ceratothoa steindachneri. The sequence goes on from OZ018324.1 coordinate 171,630,334, forward strand.
GTGAAGAGAAATAACACTACATTCAACGCAAGTGTCTACATCAATGAAAAAACTGGAAAGTGGCTTTGACACCATGTGAAGAGAAATAACACTAAATTCAACGTAAGTGTCTACATGAATGAAAAACTGGAAAGTGGCTTTGACACCATGCGAAGAGAAATAACACTACATTCAACGTAAGTGTCTACATGAATGAAAAACTGGAAAGTGGCTTTGACACCATGTGAAGAGAAATAACACTAAATTCAACGAAAGTGTCTACATGAATGAAAAAACTGGAAAGTGGCTTTGACACCATGTGAAGAGAAATAACAAAACATTCAACGTAAGTGTATACATGAATGAAAAAACTGGAACGTGGCTTTGACACCATGTGTAGAGAAATAACACTAAATTCAACGTAAGTGTCTACATGAATTAAATAACTGGCAAGTGGCTTTGACACCATGTGAAGAGAAATAACACTAAATTCAACGTAAGTGTCTACATGAATGAAAAAACTGGAAAGTGGTTTGACACCATGTCAAGAGAAATAACACTACATTCAACGCAAGTGTCTACATGAATGGAAAAACTGGAAAGTGACTTTGACACCATGTGAAGAGAAATAACACTAAATTCAACGTAAGTGTCTACATGAAAGGAAAAACTGGAAAGTGGCTTTGACACCATGTGAAGAGAAATAACACTACATTCAACGTAACTGTCTACATGAATGAAAAAACTGGAAAGTGGCTGTGACACCATGTGAAGAGAAATAACACTACATTCAACGCAAGTGTCTACATCAATGAAAAAACTGGAAAGTGGCTTGGACACCATGTGAAGAGAAATAACACTAAATTCAACGTAAGTGTCTACATGAATGAAAAAACTGGAAAGTGGCTTTGACCACATGCGAAGAGAAATAACACTACATTCAACGTAAGTGTCTACAAGAATGAAAAACTGGAAAGTGGCTTTGACACCATGTGAAGAGAAATAACACTAAATTCAACGAAAGTGTCTACATGAATGAAAAAACTGGAAAGTGGCTTTGACACCATGTGTAGAGAAATAACATTAAATTCAACGTAAGTGTCTACATGAATTAAAAAACTGGCAAGTGGCTTTGACACCATGTGAAGAGAAATAACACTACATTCAACGTAACTGTCTACATGGATGAAAAAACTGGAAAGTGGCTTTGACACCATGTGAAGAGAAATAACACTACATTCAACGCAAGTGTCTACATCAATGAAAAAACTGGAAAGTGGCTTTGACACCATGTGAAGAGAAATAACACTAAATTCAACGTAAGTGTCTACATGAATGAAAAACTGGAAAGTGGCTTTGACACCATGCGAAGAGAAATAACACTACATTCAACGTAAGTGTCTACATGAATGAAAAACTGGAAAGTGGCTTTGACACCATGTGAAGAGAAATAACACTAAATTCAACGAAAGTGTCTACATGAATAAAAAACTGGAAAGTGACTTTGACACCATGTGAAGAGAAATAACACTACATTCAACGCAAGTGTCTACATCAATGAAAAAACTGGAAAGTGGCTTTGACACCATGTGAAGAGAAATAACACTAAATTCAACGTAAGTGTCTACATGAATGAAAAAACTGGAAAGTGGCTTTGACCAAATGCGAAGAGAAATAACACTAAATTCAACGTAAGTGTCTACAAGAATGAAAAACTGGAAAGTGGCTTCGACACCATGTGAAGAGAAATAACACTAAATTCAACGTAAGTGTCTACATGAATGAAAAAACTGGAAAGTGGTTTGACACCATGTCAAGAGAAATAACACTACATTCAACGCAAGTGTCTACATGAATGAAAAAACTGGAAAGTGACTTTGACACCATGTGAAGAGAAATAACACTAAATTCAACGTAAGTGTCTACATGAAAGGAAAAACTGGAAAGTGGCTTTGACCAAATGCGAAGAGAAATAACACTAAATTCAACGTAAGTGTCTACAAGAATGAAAAACTGGAAAGTGGCTTCGACACCATGTGAAGAGAAATAACACTAAATTCAACGAAAGTGTCTACATGAATGAAAAAACTGGAAAGTGGCTTTGACACCATGTGAAGAGAAATAACACCACATTCAACGCAAGTGTCTACAGGAATGAAAAAACTAGAAAGTGGCTTTGACACCATGTGAAGAGAAATAACACTACATTCAACGTAAGTGTCTACAGGAATAAAAAAACTAGAAAGTGGCTTTGACACCAAGTGAAAAGAAATAACACTACATTCAACGTAAGTGTCTACATGAATGAAAAAACTAGAAAGTGGCTTTCACACCATGTGAAGAGAAATAACACTACATTCAACGTAAGTATCTACATGAATGAAAAAACTGAAAAGTGGCTTTGACATCATGTGAAAAGTAATAACACTACATTCAACGCAAGTGTCTACATGAATGAAAAAACTGAAAAGTGGCTTTGACACCATGTGAAGAGAAATAACACTACATTCAACGTAAGTGTCTACATGAATGAAAAAACTGGAAAGTGGCTTTGACACCATGTGAAGAGGAATAAAACTACATTCAACGCAAGTGTCTGAATGAATGAAAAACCTGGAAAGAGGCTTTGAAACAATGTGAAGAGAAATAACACTACATTCAACGTAAGTGTCTACATGAATGAAAAAACTAGAAAGTGGCATTGACACCATGTGAAGATAAATAACACTACATTCAACGTAAGTGTCTACATGAATGAAAAAGCTGAAAAGTGGCTTTGACACCATGTAAAGAGAAATAACACTACATTCAACGAGAGTGTCTACACGAACGAAAAACCTGGAAAGTGGCTTTGACACCATGTGAAGAGAAATAACACTACATTCAACGCAAGTGTCTGCATGAATGAAAAAACTGGAAAGTGGCTTTGACATTATGTGAAGAGAAATAACACTAAATTCAACGTAAGTGTCTACATGAATGAAAAAACGGGAAAGTGGCTTTGACACCATGTGAATAGAAATCACACTACATTCAACGTAAGTGTCTACATGAATGAAAAAACTGGAAAGTGGCTTTGACACCATGTGAAGAGAAATAACACTACATTCAACGTAAGTCTCTACATGAATGAAAAAACTAGAAAGTCGCTTTGACACCATGTGATGAGAAATAACACTACATTCAACGCAAGTGTCTACATGAATGAAAATCTGGAAGGTGGCTTTGAAACCATGTGAAGAGAAATAACACTACATTCAACGCAAGTGTCTACATGAATGAAAAAACTGAAAAGTGGCTTTGACGCATGTGAAGAGAAATAACACTAAATTCAACGTAAGTGTCTACATGAATAAAGAAACTGGAAAGTGGCTTTGACACCATGTGAAGAGAAATAACACTACATTCAACGCAAGTTTCTACATGAATGAAAAAACTGGAAAGTGGCTTTGACACCATGTGAAGAGAAATAAAACTACATTCAACGTAAGTGTCTACATGGATGAAAACTGGAAAGTGGCTTTGACACCATTTGAAGGGAAATAACACTACATTTAACGCAAGTGTCTGCATGAATGAAAAAACTGGAAAGTGGCTTTGACACCATGTGAAGAGAAATCACACTACATTCAACGTAAGTGTCTACATGAATGAAAAAACTGGAAAGTGGCTTTGACACCATGTGTAGAGAAATAACACTAAATTCAACGTAAGTGTCTACATGAATTAAAAAACTGGCAAGTGGCTTTGACACCATGTGAAGAGAAATAACACTAAATTCAACGTAAGTGTCTACATGAATGAAAAAACTGGAAAGTGGTTTGACACCATGTCAAGAGAAATAACACTACATTCAACGCAAGTGTCTACATGAATGAAAAAACTGGAAAGTGGCTTTGACACCATGTGAGGATAAATAACACTACATTCAACGTAAGTGTCTACATGAATGAAAAAACTGGAAAGTGGCTGTGACACCATGTGAAGAGAAATAACACTACATTCAACGTAAGTATCTACATGAATGAAAAAACTGGAAAGTGGCTTTGACACCATGTGATGAGAGATGACACTACATTCAACGGAAGTGTCTACATGAATGAAAAAACTGAAAAGTGGCTTTGACGCATGTGAAGAGAAATAACACTACATTCAACGAGAGTGTCTACACGAATAAACCTGGAAAGTGGCTTTGACACCATGTGAAGAGAAATAACACTAAATTCAACGTAAGTGTCTACATGAATGAAAAAACTGGAAAGTGGCTTTGACACCATGTGAAGAGAAATGACACTACATTCAACGTAAGTCTCTACATGAATGAAAAAACTAGAAAGTCGCTTTGACACCATGTGATGAGAAATAACACTACATTCAACGCAAGTGTCTACATGAATGAAAATCTGGAAGGTGGCTTTGACACCATGTGATGAGAAATAACACTACATTCAACGTAAGTGTCTACATCAATGAAAAAACTGAAAAGTGGCTTCGACACCATGTGAAGAGAAATAACACTACATTCAACGAAAGTGTCTACATGAATGAAAAAACTGGATATTGGCTTTGACACCATGTGAAGAGAAATAACACTACATTCAACGCAAGTGTCTACATCAATGAAAAAACTGGAAAGTGGCTTTGACACCATGTGAAGAGAAATAACACTAAATTCAACGTAAGTGTCTACATGAATGAAAAAACTGGAAAGTAGCTTTGACACCATGTGTAGAGAAATAACACTAAATTCAACGTAAGTGTCTACATGAATTAAAAAACTGGCAAGTGGCTTTGACACCATGTGAAGAGAAATAACACTAAATTCAACGTAAGTGTCTACATGAATGAAAAAACTGGAAAGTGGTTTGACACCATGTCAAGAGAAATAACACTACATTCAACGCAAGTGTCTACATGAATGAAAAAACTGGAAAGTGACTTTGACACCATGTGAAGAGAAATAACACTAAATTCAACGTAAGTGTCTACATGAAAGGAAAAACTGGAAAGTGTCTTTGACACCATGTGAAGAGAAATAACACTACATTCAACGTAACTGTCTACATGGATGAAAAAACTGGAAAGTGGCTTTGACACCATGTGAAGAGAAATAACACTACATTCAACGCAAGTGTCTACATCAATGAAAAAACTGGAAAGTGGCTTTGACACCATGTGAAGAGAAATAACACTAAATTCAACGTAAGTGTCTACATGAATGAAAAACTGGAAAGTGGCTTTGACACCATGCGAAGAGAAATAACACTACATTCAACGTAAGTGTCTACATGAATGAAAAACTGGAAAGTGGCTTTGACACCATGTGAAGAGAAATAACACTAAATTCAACGAAAGTGTCTACATGAATGAAAAAACTGGAAAGTGGCTTTGACACCATGTGAAGAGAAATAACAAAACATTCAACGTAAGTGTCTACATGAATGAAAAAACTGGAACGTGGCTTTGACACCATGTGTAGAGAAATAACACTAAATTCAACGTAAGTGTCTACATGAATTAAATAACTGGCAAGTGGCTTTGACACCATGTGAAGAGAAATAACACTAAATTCAACGTAAGTGTCTACATGAATGAAAAAACTGGAAAGTGGTTTGACACCATGTCAAGAGAAATAACACTACATTCAACGCAAGTGTCTACATGAATGGAAAAACTGGAAAGTGACTTTGACACCATGTGAAGAGAAATAACACTAAATTCAACGTAAGTGTCTACATGAAAGGAAAAACTGGAAAGTGGCTTTGACACCATGTGAAGAGAAATAACACTACATTCAACGTAACTGTCTACATGAATGAAAAAACTGGAAAGTGGCTGTGACACCATGTGAAGAGAAATAACACTACATTCAACGCAAGTGTCTACATCAATGCAAAAACTGGAAAGTGGCTTGGACACTATGTGAAGAGAAATAACACTAAATTCAACGTAAGTGTCTACATGAATGAAAAAACTGGAAAGTGGCTTTGACCACATGCGAAGAGAAATAACACTACATTCAACGTAAGTGTCTACAAGAATGAAAAACTGGAAAGTGGCTTTGACACCATGTGAAGAGAAATAACACTAAATTCAACGAAAGTGTCTACATGAATGAAAAAACTGGAAAGTGGCTTTGACACCATGTGTAGAGAAATAACATTAAATTCAACGTAAGTGTCTACATGAATTAAAAAACTGGCAAGTGGCTTTGACACCATGTGAAGAGAAATAACACTACATTCAACGTAACTGTCTACATGGATGAAAAAACTGGAAAGTGGCTTTGACACCATGTGAAGAGAAATAACACTACATTCAACGCAAGTGTCTACATCAATGAAAAAACTGGAAAGTGGCTTTGACACCATGTGAAGAGAAATAACACTAAATTCAACGTAAGTGTCTACATGAATGAAAAACTGGAAAGTGGCTTTGACACCATGCGAAGAGAAATAACACTACATTCAACGTAAGTGTCGACATGAAGGAAAAACTGGAAAGTGGCTTTGACACCATGTGAAGAGAAATAACACTAAATTCAACGAAAGTGTCTACATGAATAAAAAACTGGAAAGTGGCTTTGACACCATGTGAAGAGAAATAACACTACATTCAACGTAAGTGTCTACATGAATGAAAAAACTGGAACGTGGCTTTGACACCATGTGTAGAGAAATAACACTAAATTCAACGTAAGTGTCTACATGAATTAAATAACTGGCAAGTGGCTTTGACACCATGTGAAGAGAAATAACACTAAATTCAACGTAAGTGTCTACATGAATGAAAAAACTGGAAAGTGGTTTGACACCATGTCAAGAGAAATAACACTACATTCAACGCAAGTGTCTACATGAATGGAAAAACTGGAAAGTGACTTTGACACCATGTGAAGAGAAATAACACTAAATTCAACGTAAGTGTCTACATGAAAGGAAAAACTGGAAAGTGGCTTTGACACCATGTGAAGAGAAATAACACTACATTCAACGTAACTGTCTACATGAATGAAAAACTGGAAAGTGGCTTTGACACCATGTGAAGAGAAATAACACTAAATTCAACGTAAGTGTCTACATCAATGAAAAAACTGGAAAGTGGCTTTGACACCATGTGAAGAGAAATAACACTAAATTCAACGTAAGTGTCTACATGAATGAAAAAACTGGAAAGTGGCTTTGACCAAATGCGAAGAGAAATAACACTAAATTCAACGTAAGTGTCTACAAGAATGAAAAACTGGAAAGTGGCTTCGACACCATGTGAAGAGAAATAACACTAAATTCAACGAAAGTGTCTACATGAATGAAAAAACTGGAAAGTGGCTTTGACACCATGTGAAGAGAAATAACACCACATTCAACGCAAGTGTCTACAGGAATGAAAAAACTGGAAAGTGGCTTTGACACCATGTGAAGAGAAATAACACTACATTCAACGTAAGTGTCTACAGGAATAAAAAAACTAGAAAGTGGCTTTGACACCAAGTGAAAAGAAATAACACTACATTCAACGTAAGTGTCTACATGAATGAAAAAACTAGAAAGTGGCTTTCACACCATGTGAAGAGAAATAACACTACATTCAACGTAAGTATCTACATGAATGAAAAAACTGAAAAGTGGCTTTGACATCATGTGAAAAGTAATAACACTACATTCAACGCAAGTGTCTACATGAATGAAAAAACTGAAAACTGGCTTTGACACCATGTGAAGAGAAATAACACTACATTCAACGTAAGTGTCTACATGAATGAAAAAACTGGAAAGTGGCTTTGACACCATGTGAAGAGGAATAAAACTACATTCAACGCAAGTGTCTGAATGAATGAAAAACCTGGAAAGAGGCTTTGACACCATGTGAAGAGAAATAACACTACATTCAACGTAAGTGTCTACATGAATGAAAAAACTAGAAAGTGGCATTGACACCATGTGAAGATAAATAACACTACATTCAACGTAAGTGTCTACATGAATGAAAAAGCTGAAAAGTGGCTTTGACACCATGTAAAGAGAAATAACACTACATTCAACGAGAGTGTCTACACGAACGAAAAACCTGGAAAGTGGCTTTGACACCATGTGAAGAGAAATAACACTACATTCAACGCAAGTGTCTGCATGAATGAAAAAACTGGAAAGTGGCTTTGACATTATGTGAAGAGAAATAACACTAAATTCAACGTAAGTGTCTACATGAATGAAAAAACGGGAAAGTGGCTTTGACACCATGTGAATAGAAATCACACTACATTCAACGTAAGTGTCTACATGAATGAAAAAACTGGAAAGTGGCTTTGACACCATGTGAAGAGAAATAACACTACATTCAACGTAAGTCTCTACATGAATGAAAAAACTAGAAAGTCGCTTTGACACCATGTGATGAGAAATAACACTACATTCAACGCAAGTGTCTACATGAATGAAAATCTGGAAGGTGGCTTTGAAACCATGTGAAGAGAAATAACACTACATTCAACGCAAGTGTCTACATGAATGAAAAAACTGAAAAGTGGCTTTGACGCATGTGAAGAGAAATAACACTAAATTCAACGTAAGTGTCTACATGAATAAAGAAACTGGAAAGTGGCTTTGACACCATGTGAAGAGAAATAACACTACATTCAACGCAAGTTTCTACATGAATGAAAAAACTGGAAAGTGGCTTTGACACCATGTGAAGAGAAATAAAACTACATTCAACGTAAGTGTCTACATGGATGAAAACTGGAAAGTGGCTTTGACACCATTTGAAGGGAAATAACACTACATTTAACGCAAGTGTCTGCATGAATGAAAAAACTGGAAAGTGGCTTTGACACCATGTGAAGAGAAATCACACTACATTCAACGTAAGTGTCTACATGAATGAAAAAACTGGAAAGTAGCTTTGACACCATGTGAAGAGAAATAACACTACATTCAACGTAAGTGTCTACATGAATGAAAAACTGGAAAGTGGCTTTGACACAATGTGAAGAGAAATAACACTACATTCGACGTAAGTGTCTACATGAATGAAAAAAAATGGAAATTGCTTTGACACCATGTGAAGAGAAATAACACTACATTTAACGTAAGTGTCTACATGAATGAAAAAATTGGAAAGTGGCTTTGACACCATGTGAAGAGAAATAACACTAAATTCAACGTAAGTGTCTACATGAATGAAAAAACTGGAAAGTGGCTTTGACACCATGTGTAGAGAAATAACACTAAATTCAACGTAAGTGTCTACATGAATTAAAAAACTGGCAAGTGGCTTTGACACCATGTGAAGAGAAATAACACTAAATTCAACGTAAGTGTCTACATGAATGAAAAAACTGGAAAGTGGTTTGACACCATGTCAAGAGAAATAACACTACATTCAACGCAAGTGTCTACATGAATGAAAAAACTGGAAAGTGACTTTGACACCATGTGAAGAGAAATAACACTAAATTCAACGTAAGTGTCTACATGAAAGGAAAAACTGGAAAGTGTCTTTGACACCATGTGAAGAGAAATAACACTACATTCAACGTAACTGTCTACATGGATGAAAAAACTGGAAAGTGGCTTTGACACCATGTGAAGAGAAATAACACTACATTCAACGCAAGTGTCTACATCAATGAAAAAACTGGAAAGTGGCTTTGACACCATGTGAAGAGAAATAACACTAAATTCAACGTAAGTGTCTACATGAATGAAAAACTGGAAAGTGGCTTTGACACCATGCGAAGAGAAATAACACTACATTCAACGTAAGTGTCTACATGAATGAAAAACTGGAAAGTGGCTTTGACACCATGTGAAGAGAAATAACACTAAATTCAACGAAAGTGTCTACATGAATGAAAAAACTGGAAAGTGGCTTTGACACCATGTGAAGAGAAATAACAAAACATTCAACGTAAGTGTCTACATGAATGAAAAAACTGGAACGTGGCTTTGACACCATGTGTAGAGAAATAACACTAAATTCAACGTAAGTGTCTACATGAATTAAATAACTGGCAAGTGGCTTTGACACCATGTGAAGAGAAATAACACTAAATTCAACGTAAGTGTCTACATGAATGAAAAAACTGGAAAGTGGTTTGACACCATGTCAAGAGAAATAACACTACATTCAACGCAAGTGTCTACATGAATGGAAAAACTGGAAAGTGACTTTGACACCATGTGAAGAGAAATAACACTAAATTCAACGTAAGTGTCTACATGAAAGGAAAAACTGGAAAGTGGCTTTGACACCATGTGAAGAGAAATAACACTACATTCAACGTAACTGTCTACATGAATGAAAAAACTGGAAAGTGGCTGTGACACCATGTGAAGAGAAATAACACTACATTCAACGCAAGTGTCTACATCAATGAAAAAACTGGAAAGTGGCTTGGACACCATGTGAAGAGAAATAACACTAAATTCAACGTAAGTGTCTACATGAATGAAAAAACTGGAAAGTGGCTTTGACCACATGCGAAGAGAAATAACACTACATTCAACGTAAGTGTCTACAAGAATGAAAAACTGGAAAGTGGCTTTGAGACCATGTGAAGAGAAATAACACTAAATTCAACGAAAGTGTCTACATGAATGAAAAAACTGGAAAGTGGCTTTGACACCATGTGTAGAGAAATAACACTAAATTCAACGTAAGTGTCTACATGAATTAAAAAACTGGCAAGTGGCTTTGACACCATGTGAAGAGAAATAACACTACATTCAACGTAACTGTCTACATGGATGAAAAAACTGGAAAGTGACTTTGACACCATGTGAAGAGAAATAACACTACATTCAACGCAAGTGTCTACATCAATGCAAAAACTGGAAAGTGGCTTTGACACCATGTGAAGAGAAATAACACTAAATTCAACGTAAGTGTCTACATGAATGAAAAACTGGAAAGTGGCTTTGACACCATGCGAAGAGAAATAACACTACATTCAACGTAAGTGTCTACATGAATGAAAAACTGGAAAGTGGCTTTGACACCATGTGAAGAGAAATAACACTAAATTCAACGAAAGTGTCTACATGAATGAAAAAACTGGAAAGTGGCTTTGACACCATGTGAAGAGAAATAACACTACATTCAACGTAAGTGTCTACATGAATGAAAAAACTGGAACGTGGCTTTGACACCATGTGTAGAGAAATAACACTAAATTCAACGTAAGTGTCTACATGAATTAAATAACTGGCAAGTGGCTTTGACACCATGTGAAGAGAAATAACACTAAATTCAACGTAAGTGTCTACATGAATGAAAAAACTGGAAAGTGGTTTGACACCATGTCAAGAGAAATAACACTACATTCAACGCAAGTGTCTACATGAATTGAAAAACTGGAAAGTGACTTTGACACCATGTGAAGAGAAATAACACTAAATTCAACGTAAGTGTCTACATGAAAGGAAAAACTGGAAAGTGGCTTTGACACCATGTGAAGAGAAATAACACTACATTCAACGTAACTGTCTACATGAATGAAGAAACTGGAAAGTGGCTTTGACACCATGTGAAGAGAAATAACACTACATTCAACGCAAGTGTCTACATCAATGAAAAAACTGGAAAGTGGCTTTGACACCATGTGAAGAGAAATAACACTAAATTCAACGTAAGTGTCTACATGAATGAAAAAACTGGAAAGTGGCTTTGACCAAATGCGAAGAGAAATAACACTAAATTCAACGTAAGTGTCTACAAGAATGAAAAACTGGAAAGTGGCTTCGACACCATGTGAAGAGAAATAACACTAAATTCAACGAAAGTGTCTACATGAATGAAAAAACTGGAAAGTGGCTTTGACACCATGTGAAGAGAAATAACACCACATTCAACGCAAGTGTCTACAGGAATGAAAAAACTGGAAAGTGGCTTTGACACCATGTGAAGAGAAATAACACTACATTCAACGTAAGTGTCTACAGGAATAAAAAAACTAGAAAGTGGCTTTGACACCAAGTGAAAAGAAATAACACTACATTCAACGTAAGTGTCTACATGAATGAAAAAACTAGAAAGTGGCTTTCACACCATGTGAAGAGAAATAACACTACATTCAACGTAAGTATCTACATGAATGAAAAAACTGAAAAGTGGCTTTGACATCATGTGAAAAGTAATAACACTACATTCGACGCAAGTGTCTACATGAATGAAAAAACTGAAAAGTGGCTTTGACACCATGTGAAGAGAAATAACACTACATTCAACGTAAGTGTCTACATGAATGAAAAAACTGGAAAGTGGCTTTGACACCATGTGAAGAGGAATAAAACTACATTCAACGCAAGTGTCTGAATGAATGAAAAACCTGGAAAGAGGCTTTGACACCATGTGAAGAGAAATAACACTACATTCAACGTAAGTGTCTACATGAATGAAAAAACTAGAAAGTGGCATTGACACCATGTGAAGATAAATAACACTACATTCAACGTAAGTGTCTACATGAATGAAAAAGCTGAAAAGTGGCTTTGACACCATGTAAAGAGAAATAACACTACATTCAACGAGAGTGTCTACACGAACGAAAAACCTGGAAAGTGGCTTTGACACCATGTGAAGAGAAATAACACTACATTCAACGCAAGTGTCTGCATGAATGAAAAAACTGGAAAGTGGCTTTGACATTATGTGAAGAGAAATAACACTAAATTCAACGTAAGTGTCTACATGAATGAAAAAACGGGAAAGTGGCTTTGACACCATGTGAATAGAAATCACACTACATTCAACGTAAGTGTCTACATGAATGAAAAAACTGGAAAGTGGCTTTGACACCATGTGAAGAGAAATAACACTACATTCAACGTAAGTCTCTACATGAATGAAAAAACTAGAAAGTCGCTTTGACACCATGTGATGAGAAATAACACTACATTCAACGCAAGTGTCTACATGAATGAAAATCTGGAAGGTGGCTTTGAAACCATGTGAAGAGAAATAACACTACATTCAACGCAAGTGTCTACATGAATGAAAAAACTGAAAAGTGGCTTTGACGCATGTGAAGAGAAATAACACTAAATTCAACGTAAGTGTCTACATGAAAGGAAAAACTGGAAAGTGGCTTTGACACCATGTGAAGAGAAATAACACTACATTCAACGCAAGTTTCTACATGAATGAAAAAACTGGAAAGTGGCTTTGACACCATGTGAAGAGAAATAACACTACATTCGACGTAAGTGTCTACATGAATGAAAAAAAATGGAAATTGCTTTGACACCATGTGAAGAGAAATAACACTACATCCAACGTAAGTGTCTACATGAATGAAAAAATTGGAAAGTGGCTTTGACACCATGTGAAGAAAAATAACACTAAATTTAACGCAAGTGTCTACATGAATGAAAAAACTGGAAAGTGGCTTTGACACCATGTGAAGATAAATAACACTACATTCAACGTAAGTGTCTACATGAATGAAAAAGCTGGAAAGTGGCTTTGACACCATGTGAAGAGAAATAACACTACATTCAACGTAAGTGTCTACAGGAATGAAAAAACTGGAAAGTGGCTTTGACACCATGTGAAGAGAAATCACACTACATTCAACGTAAGTGTCTACATGAATGAAAAAACTGGTAATTGGCTGTGACACCATGTGAAGAGAAATAACACTACATTCAACGCAAGTGTCTACATCAATGAAAAAACTGGAAAGTGGCTTGGACACCATGTGAAGAGAAATAACACTAAATTCAACGTAAGTGTCTACATGAATGAAAAAACTGGAAAGTGGCTTTGACCACATGCGAAGAGAAATAACACTACATTCAACGTAAGTGTCTACAAGAATGAAAAACTGGAAAGTGGCTTTGAGACCATGTGAAGAGAAATAACACTAAATTCAACGAAAGTGTCTACATGAATGAAAAAACTGGAAAGTGGCTTTGACACCATGTGTAGAGAAATAACACTAAATTCAACGTAAGTGTCTACATGAATTAAAAAACTGGCAAGTGGCTTTGACACCATGTGAAGAGAAATAACACTACATTCAACGTAACTGTCTACATGGATGAAAAAACTGGAAAGTGACTTTGACACCATGTGAAGAGAAATAACACTACATTCAACGCAAGTGTCTACATCAATGCAAAAACTGGAAAGTGGCTTTGACACCATGTGAAGAGAAATAACACTAAATTCAACGTAAGTGTCTACATGAATGAAAAACTGGAAAGTGGCTTTGACACCATGCGAAGAGAAATAACACTACATTCAACGTAAGTGTCTACATGAATGAAAAACTGGAAAGTGGCTTTGACACCATGTGAAGAGAAATAACACTAAATTCAACCAAAGTGTCTACATGAATGAAAAAACTGGAAAGTGGCTTTGACACCATGTGAAGAGAAATAACACTACATTCAACGTAAGTGTCTACATGAATGAAAAAACTGGAACGTGGCTTTGACACCATGTGTAGAGAAATAACACTAAATTCAACGTAAGTGTCTACATGAATTAAATAACTGGCAAGTGGCTTTGACACCATGTGAAGAGAAATAACACTAAATTCAACGTAAGTGTCTACATGAATGAAAAAACTGGAAAGTGGTTTGACACCATGTCAAGAGAAATAACACTACATTCAACGCAAGTGTCTACATGAATTGAAAAACTGGAAAGTGACTTTGACACCATGTGAAGAGAAATAACACTAAATTCAACGTAAGTGTCTACATGAAAGGAAAAACTGGAAAGTGGCTTTGACACCATGTGAAGAGAAATAACACTACATTCAACGTAACTGTCTACATGAATGAAGAAACTGGAAAGTGGCTTTGACACCATGTGAAGAGAAATAACACTACATTCAACGCAAGTGTCTACATCAATGAAAAAACTGGAAAGTGGCTTTGACACCATGTGAAGAGAAATAACACTAAATTCAACGTAAGTGTCTACATGAATGAAAAAACTGGAAAGTGGCTTTGACCAAATGCGAAGAGAAATAACACTAAATTCAACGTAAGTGTCTACAAGAATGAAAAACTGGAAAGTGGCTTCGACACCATGTGAAGAGAAATAACACTAAATTCAACGAAAGTGTCTACATGAATGAAAAAACTGGAAAGTGGCTTTGACACCATGTGAAGAGAAATAACACCACATTCAACGCAAGTGTCTACAGGAATGAAAAAACTGGAAAGTGGCTTTGACACCATGTGAAGAGAAATAACACTACATTCAACGTAAGTGTCTACAGGAATAAAAAAACTAGAAAGTGGCTTTGACACCAAGTGAAAAGAAATAACACTACATTCAACGTAAGTGTCTACATGAATGAAAAAACTAGAAAGTGGCTTTCACACCATGTGAAGAGAAATAACACTACATTCAACGTAAGTATCTACATGAATGAAAAAACTGAAAAGTGGCTTTGACATCATGTGAAAAGTAATAACACTACATTCGACGCAAGTGTCTACATGAATGAAAAAACTGAAAAGTGGCTTTGACACCATGTGAAGAGAAATAACACTACATTCAACGTAAGTGTCTACATGAATGAAAAAACTGGAAAGTGGCTTTGACACCATGTGAAGAGGAATAAAACTACATTCAACGCAAGTGTCTGAATGAATGAAAAACCTGGAAAGAGGCTTTGACACCATGTGAAGAGAAATAACACTACATTCAACGTAAGTGTCTACATGAATGAAAAAACTAGAAAGTGGCATTGACACCATGTGAAGATAAATAACACTACATTCAACGTAAGTGTCTACATGAATGAAAAAGCTGAAAAGTGGCTTTGACACCATGTAAAGAGAAATAACACTACATTCAACGAGAGTGTCTACACGAACGAAAAACCTGGAAAGTGGCTTTGACACCATGTGAAGAGAAATAACACTACATTCAACGCAAGTGTCTGCATGAATGAAAAAACTGGAAAGTGGCTTTGACATTATGTGAAGAGAAATAACACTAAATTCAACGTAAGTGTCTACATGAATGAAAAAACGGGAAAGTGGCTTTGACACCATGTGAATAGAAATCACACTACATTCAACGTAAGTGTCTACATGAATGAAAAAACTGGAAAGTGGCTTTGACACCATGTGAAGAGAAATAACACTACATTCAACGTAAGTCTCTACATGAATGAAAAAACTAGAAAGTCGCTTTGACACCATGTGATGAGAAATAACACTACATTCAACGCAAGTGTCTACATGAATGAAAATCTGGAAGGTGGCTTTGAAACCATGTGAAGAGAAATAACACTACATTCAACGCAAGTGTCTACATGAATGAAAAAACTGAAAAGTGGCTTTGACGCATGTGAAGAGAAATAACACTAAATTCAACGTAAGTGTCTACATGAAAGGAAAAACTGGAAAGTGGCTTTGACACCATGTGAAGAGAAATAACACTACATTCAACGCAAGTTTCTACATGAATGAAAAAACTGGAAAGTGGCTTTGACACCATGTGAAGAGAAATAACACTACATTCGACGTAAGTGTCTACATGAATGAAAAAAAATGGAAATTGCTTTGACACCATGTGAAGAGAAATAACACTACATCCAACGTAAGTGTCTACATGAATGAAAAAATTGGAAAGTGGCTTTGACACCATGTGAAGAAAAATAACACTAAATTTAACGCAAGTGTCTACATGAATGAAAAAACTGGAAAGTGGCTTTGACACCATGTGAAGATAAATAACACTACATTCAACGTAAGTGTCTACATGAATGAAAAAGCTGGAAAGTGGCTTTGACACCATGTGAAGAGAAATAACACTACATTCAACGTAAGTGTCTACAGGAATGAAAAAACTGGAAAGTGGCTTTGACACCATGTGAAGAGAAATCACACTACATTCAACGTAAGTGTCTACATGAATGAAAAAACTGGTAATTGGCTGTGACACCATGTGAAGAGAAATAACACTACATTCAACGTAAGTATCTACATGAATGAAAAAACTGGAAAGTGGCTTTGACACCATGTGATGAGAAATAACACTACATTCAACGCAAGTGTCTACATGAATGAAAAAACTGGAAAGTGGCTTTGACACCATGTGAAGAGAAATAACACTACATTCAACGCAAGTGTCTACATGAATGAAAAAACTGAAAAGTGGCTTTGACGCATGTAAAGAGAAATAACACTAAATTCAACGTAAGTATCTACATGAATAAAGAAACTGGAAAGTGGCTTTGACACCATGTGAAGAGAAATAACACTACATTCAACGCAAGTGTCTACATGAATGAAAAAACTGGAAAGTGGCTTTGACACAATGTAAAGAGAAATAACACTACATTCAACGTAAGTGTCTACATGGATGAAAAACTGGAAAGTGGCTTTGACACCATGTGAAGAGAAATAACACTACATTCAACGCAAGTGTCTACATGAATGAAAAAACTGAAAAGTGGCTTTGACGCATGTGAAGAGAAATAACACTAAATTCAACGTAAGTGTCTACATGAATGAAAAAACTAGAAAGTGGCTTTCACACCATGTGAAGAGAAATAACACTACATTCAACGTAAGTATCTACATGAATGAAAAAACTGAAAAGTGGCTTTGACATCATGTGAAAAGTAATAACACTACATTCAACGCAAGTGTCTACATGAATGAAAAAACTGAAAAGTGGCTTTGACACCATGTGAAGAGAAATAACACTACATTCAACGTAAGTGTCTACATGAATGAAAAAACTGGAAAGTGGCTTTGACACCATGTGAAGAGGAATAAAACTACATTCAACGCAAGTGTCTGAATGAATGAAAAACCTGGAAAGAGGCTTTGACACCATGTGAAGAGAAATAACACTACATTCAACGTAAGTGTCTACATGAATGAAAAAACTAGAAAGTGGCATTGACACCATGTGAAGATAAATAACACTACATTCAACGTAAGTGTCTACATGAATGAAAAAGCTGAAAAGTGGCTTTGACACCATGTAAAGAGAAATAACACTACATTCAACGAGAGTGTCTACACGAACGAAAAACCTGGAAAGTGGCTTTGACACCATGTGAAGAGAAATAACACTACATTCAACGCAAGTGTCTGCATGAATGAAAAAACTGGAAAGTGGCTTTGACATTATGTGAAGAGAAATAACACTAAATTCAACGTAAGTGTCTACATGAATGAAAAAACGGGAAAGTGGCTTTGACACCATGTGAATAGAAATCACACTACATTCAACGTAAGTGTCTACATGAATGAAAAAACTGGAAAGTGGCTTTGACACCATGTGAAGAGAAATAACACTACATTCAACGTAAGTCTCTACATGAATGAAAAAACTAGAAAGTCGCTTTGACACCATGTGATGAGAAATAACACTACATTCAACGCAAGTGTCTACATGAATGAAAATCTGGAAGGTGGCTTTGAAACCATGTGAAGAGAAATAACACTACATTCAACGCAAGTGTCTACATGAATGAAAAAACTGAAAAGTGGCTTTGACGCATGTGAAGAGAAATAACACTAAATTCAACGTAAGTGTCTACATGAATAAAGAAACTGGAAAGTGGCTTTGACACCATGTGAAGAGAAATAACACTACATTCAACGCAAGTTTCTACATGAATGAAAAAACTGGAAAGTGGCTTTGACACCATGTGAAGAGAAATAAAACTACATTCAACGTAAGTGTCTACATGGATGAAAACTGGAAAGTGGCTTTGACACCATTTGAAGGGAAATAACACTACATTTAACGCAAGTGTCTGCATGAATGAAAAAACTGGAAAGTGGCTTTGACACCATGTGAAGAGAAATCACACTACATTCAACGTAAGTGTCTACATGAATGAAAAAACTGGAAAGTAGCTTTGACACCATGTGAAGAGAAATAACACTACATTCAACGTAAGTGTCTACATGAATGAAAAACTGGAAAGTGGCTTTGACACAATGTGAAGAGAAATAACACTACATTCGACGTAAGTGTCTACATGAATGAAAAAAAATGGAAATTGCTTTGACACCATGTGAAGAGAAATAACACTACATTTAACGTAAGTGTCTACATGAATGAAAAAATTGGAAAGTGGCTTTGACACCATGTGAAGAGAAATAACACTAAATTCAACGTAAGTGTCTACATGAATGAAAAAACTGGAAAGTGGCTTTGACACCATGTGTAGAGAAATAACACTAAATTCAACGTAAGTGTCTACATGAATTAAAAAACTGGCAAGTGGCTTTGACCCCATTTGAAGAGAAATAACACTAAATTCAACGTAAGTGTCTACATGAATGAAAAAACTGGAAAGTGGTTTGACACCATGTCAAGAGAAATAACACTACATTCAACGCAAGTGTCTACATGAATGAAAAAACTGGAAAGTGACTTTGACACCATGTGAAGAGAAATAACACTAAATTCAACGTAAGTGTCTACATGAAAGGAAAAACTGGAAAGTGTCTTTGACACCATGTGAAGAGAAATAACACTACATTCAACGTAACTGTCTACATGGATGAAAAAACTGGAAAGTGGCTTTGACACCATGTGAAGAGAAATAACACTACATTCAACGCAAGTGTCTACATCAATGAAAAAACTGGAAAGTGGCTTTGACACCATGTGAAGAGAAATAACACTAAATTCAACGTAAGTGTCTACATGAATGAAAAACTGGAAAGTGGCTTTGACACCATGCGAAGAGAAATAACACTACATTCAACGTAAGTGTCTACATGAATGAAAAACTGGAAAGTGGCTTTGACACCATGTGAAGAGAAATAACACTAAATTCAACGAAAGTGTCTACATGAATGAAAAAACTGGAAAGTGGCTTTGACACCATGTGAAGAGAAATAACAAAACATTCAACGTAAGTGTCTACATGAATGAAAAAACTGGAACGTGGCTTTGACACCATGTGTAGAGAAATAACACTAAATTCAACGTAAGTGTCTACATGAATTAAATAACTGGCAAGTGGCTTTGACACCATGTGAAGAGAAATAACACTAAATTCAACGTAAGTGTCTACATGAATGAAAAAACTGGAAAGTGGTTTGACACCATGTCAAGAGAAATAACACTACATTCAACGCAAGTGTCTACATGAATGGAAAAACTGGAAAGTGACTTTGACACCATGTGAAGAGAAATAACACTAAATTCAACGTAAGTGTCTACATGAAAGGAAAAACTGGAAAGTGGCTTTGACACCATGTGAAGAGAAATAACACTACATTCAACGTAACTGTCTACATGAATGAAAAAACTGGAAAGTGGCTGTGACACCATGTGAAGAGAAATAACACTACATTCAACGCAAGTGTCTACATCAATGAAAAAACTGGAAAGTGGCTTGGACACCATGTGAAGAGAAATAACACTAAATTCAACGTAAGTGTCTACATGAATGAAAAAACTGGAAAGTGGCTTTGACCACATGCGAAGAGAAATAACACTACATTCAACGTAAGTGTCTACAAGAATGAAAAACTGGAAAGTGGCTTTGAGACCATGTGAAGAGAAATAACACTAAATTCAACGAAAGTGTCTACATGAATGAAAAAACTGGAAAGTGGCTTTGACACCATGTGTAGAGAAATAACACTAAATTCAACGTAAGTGTCTACATGAATTAAAAAACTGGCAAGTGGCTTTGACACCATGTGAAGAGAAATAACACTACATTCAACGTAACTGTCTACATGGATGAAAAAACTGGAAAGTGACTTTGACACCATGTGAAGAGAAATAACACTACATTCAACGCAAGTGTCTACATCAATGCAAAAACTGGAAAGTGGCTTTGACACCATGTGAAGAGAAATAACACTAAATTCAACGTAAGTGTCTACATGAATGAAAAACTGGAAAGTGGCTTTGACACCATGCGAAGAGAAATAACACTACATTCAACGTAAGTGTCTACATGAATGAAAAACTGGAAAGTGGCTTTGACACCATGTGAAGAGAAATAACACTAAATTCAACGAAAGTGTCTACATGAATGAAAAAACTGGAAAGTGGCTTTGACACAATGTAAAGAGAAATAACACTACATTCAACGTAAGTGTCTACATGGATGAAAAACTGGAAAGTGGCTTTGACACCATGTGAAGAGAAATAACACTACATTCAACGCAAGTGTCTACATGAATGAAAAAACTGAAAAGTGGCTTTGACGCATGTGAAGAGAAATAACACTAAATTCAACGTAAGTGTCTACATGAATGAAAAAACTAGAAAGTGGCTTTCACACCATGTGAAGAGAAATAACACTACATTCAACGTAAGTATCTACATGAATGAAAAAACTGAAAAGTGGCTTTGACATCATGTGAAAAGTAATAACACTACATTCAACGCAAGTGTCTACATGAATGAAAAAACTGAAAAGTGGCTTTGACACCATGTGAAGAGAAATAACACTACATTCAACGTAAGTGTCTACATGAATGAAAAAACTGGAAAGTGGCTTTGACACCATGTGAAGAGGAATAAAACTACATTCAACGCAAGTGTCTGAATGAATGAAAAACCTGGAAAGAGGCTTTGACACCATGTGAAGAGAAATAACACTACATTCAACGTAAGTGTCTACATGAATGAAAAAACTAGAAAGTGGCATTGACACCATGTGAAGATAAATAACACTACATTCAACGTAAGTGTCTACATGAATGAAAAAGCTGAAAAGTGGCTTTGACACCATGTAAAGAGAAATAACACTACATTCAACGAGAGTGTCTACACGAACGAAAAACCTGGAAAGTGGCTTTGACACCATGTGAAGAGAAATAACACTACATTCAACGCAAGTGTCTGCATGAATGAAAAAACTGGAAAGTGGCTTTGACATTATGTGAAGAGAAATAACACTAAATTCAACGTAAGTGTCTACATGAATGAAAAAACGGGAAAGTGGCTTTGACACCATGTGAATAGAAATCACACTACATTCAACGTAAGTGTCTACATGAATGAAAAAACTGGAAAGTGGCTTTGACACCATGTGAAGAGAAATAACACTACATTCAACGTAAGTCTCTACATGAATGAAAAAACTAGAAAGTCGCTTTGACACCATGTGATGAGAAATAACACTACATTCAACGCAAGTGTCTACATGAATGAAAATCTGGAAGGTGGCTTTGAAACCATGTGAAGAGAAATAACACTACATTCAACGCAAGTGTCTACATGAATGAAAAAACTGAAAAGTGGCTTTGACGCATGTGAAGAGAAATAACACTAAATTCAACGTAAGTGTCTACATGAATAAAGAAACTGGAAAGTGGCTTTGACACCATGTGAAGAGAAATAACACTACATTCAACGCAAGTTTCTACATGAATGAAAAAACTGGAAAGTGGCTTTGACACCATGTGAAGAGAAATAAAACTACATTCAACGTAAGTGTCTACATGGATGAAAACTGGAAAGTGGCTTTGACACCATTTGAAGGGAAATAACACTACATTTAACGCAAGTGTCTGCATGAATGAAAAAACTGGAAAGTGGCTTTGACACCATGTGAAGAGAAATCACACTACATTCAACGTAAGTGTCTACATGAATGAAAAAACTGGAAAGTAGCTTTGACACCATGTGAAGAGAAATAACACTACATTCAACGTAAGTGTCTACATGAATGAAAAACTGGAAAGTGGCTTTGACACAATGTGAAGAGAAATAACACTACATTCGACGTAAGTGTCTACATGAATGAAAAAAAATGGAAATTGCTTTGACACCATGTGAAGAGAAATAACACTACATTTAACGTAAGTGTCTACATGAATGAAAAAATTGGAAAGTGGCTTTGACACCATGTGAAGAGAAATAACACTAAATTCAACGTAAGTGTCTACATGAATGAAAAAACTGGAAAGTGGCTTTGACACCATGTGTAGAGAAATAACACTAAATTCAACGTAAGTGTCTACATGAATTAAAAAACTGGCAAGTGGCTTTGACACCATGTGAAGAGAAATAACACTAAATTCAACGTAAGTGTCTACATGAATGAAAAAACTGGAAAGTGGTTTGACACCATGTCAAGAGAAATAACACTACATTCAACGCAAGTGTCTACATGAATGAAAAAACTGGAAAGTGACTTTGACACCATGTGAAGAGAAATAACACTAAATTCAACGTAAGTGTCTACATGAAAGGAAAAACTGGAAAGTGTCTTTGACACCATGTGAAGAGAAATAACACTACATTCAACGTAACTGTCTACATGGATGAAAAAACTGGAAAGTGGCTTTGACACCATGTGAAGAGAAATAACACTACATTCAACGCAAGTGTCTACATCAATGAAAAAACTGGAAAGTGGCTTTGACACCATGTGAAGAGAAATAACACTAAATTCAACGTAAGTGTCTACATGAATGAAAAACTGGAAAGTGGCTTTGACACCATGCGAAGAGAAATAACACTACATTCAACGTAAGTGTCTACATGAATGAAAAACTGGAAAGTGGCTTTGACACCATGTGAAGAGAAATAACACTAAATTCAACGAAAGTGTCTACATGAATGAAAAAACTGGAAAGTGGCTTTGACACCATGTGAAGAGAAATAACAAAACATTCAACGTAAGTGTCTACATGAATGAAAAAACTGGAACGTGGCTTTGACACCATGTGTAGAGAAATAACACTAAATTCAACGTAAGTGTCTACATGAATTAAATAACTGGCAAGTGGCTTTGACACCATGTGAAGAGAAATAACACTAAATTCAACGTAAGTGTCTACATGAATGAAAAAACTGGAAAGTGGTTTGACACCATGTCAAGAGAAATAACACTACATTCAACGCAAGTGTCTACATGAATGGAAAAACTGGAAAGTGACTTTGACACCATGTGAAGAGAAATAACACTAAATTCAACGTAAGTGTCTACATGAAAGGAAAAACTGGAAAGTGGCTTTGACACCATGTGAAGAGAAATAACACTACATTCAACGTAACTGTCTACATGAATGAAAAAACTGGAAAGTGGCTGTGACACCATGTGAAGAGAAATAACACTACATTCAACGCAAGTGTCTACATCAATGAAAAAACTGGAAAGTGGCTTGGACACCATGTGAAGAGAAATAACACTAAATTCAACGTAAGTGTCTACATGAATGAAAAAACTGGAAAGTGGCTTTGACCACATGCGAAGAGAAATAACACTACATTCAACGTAAGTGTCTACAAGAATGAAAAACTGGAAAGTGGCTTTGAGACCATGTGAAGAGAAATAACACTAAATTCAACGAAAGTGTCTACATGAATGAAAAAACTGGAAAGTGGCTTTGACACCATGTGTAGAGAAATAACACTAAATTCAACGTAAGTGTCTACATGAATTAAAAAACTGGCAAGTGGCTTTGACACCATGTGAAGAGAAATAACACTACATTCAACGTAACTGTCTACATGGATGAAAAAACTGGAAAGTGACTTTGACACCATGTGAAGAGAAATAACACTACATTCAACGCAAGTGTCTACATCAATGCAAAAACTGGAAAGTGGCTTTGACACCATGTGAAGAGAAATAACACTAAATTCAACGTAAGTGTCTACATGAATGAAAAACTGGAAAGTGGCTTTGACACCATGCGAAGAGAAATAACACTACATTCAACGTAAGTGTCTACATGAATGAAAAACTGGAAAGTGGCTTTGACACCATGTGAAGAGAAATAACACTAAATTCAACGAAAGTGTCTACATGAATGAAAAAACTGGAAAGTGGCTTTGACACCATGTGAAGAGAAATAACACTACATTCAACGTAAGTGTCTACATGAATGAAAAAACTGGAACGTGGCTTTGACACCATGTGTAGAGAAATAACACTAAATTCAACGTAAGTGTCTACATGAATTAAATAACTGGCAAGTGGCTTTGACACCATGTGAAGAGAAATAACACTAAATTCAACGTAAGTGTCTACATGAATGAAAAAACTGGAAAGTGGTTTGACACCATGTCAAGAGAAATAACACTACATTCAACGCAAGTGTCTACATGAATTGAAAAACTGGAAAGTGACTTTGACACCATGTGAAGAGAAATAACACTAAATTCAACGTAAGTGTCTACATGAAAGGAAAAACTGGAAAGTGGCTTTGACACCATGTGAAGAGAAATAACACTACATTCAACGTAACTGTCTACATGAATGAAGAAACTGGAAAGTGGCTTTGACACCATGTGAAGAGAAATAACACTACATTCAACGCAAGTGTCTACATCAATGAAAAAACTGGAAAGTGGCTTTGACACCATGTGAAGAGAAATAACACTAAATTCAACGTAAGTGTCTACATGAATGAAAAAACTGGAAAGTGGCTTTGACCAAATGCGAAGAGAAATAACACTAAATTCAACGTAAGTGTCTACAAGAATGAAAAACTGGAAAGTGGCTTCGTCACCATGTGAAGAGAAATAACACTAAATTCAACGAAAGTGTCTACATGAATGAAAAAACTGGAAAGTGGCTTTGACACCATGTGAAGAGAAATAACACCACATTCAACGCAAGTGTCTACAGGAATGAAAAAACTGGAAAGTGGCTTTGACACCATGTGAAGAGAAATAACACTACATTCAACGTAAGTGTCTACAGGAATAAAAAAACTAGAAAGTGGCTTTGACACCAAGTGAAAAGAAATAACACTACATTCAACGTAAGTGTCTACATGAATGAAAAAACTAGAAAGTGGCTTTCACACCATGTGAAGAGAAATAACACTACATTCAACGTAAGTATCTACATGAATGAAAAAACTGAAAAGTGGCTTTGACATCATGTGAAAAGTAATAACACTACATTCGACGCAAGTGTCTACATGAATGAAAAAACTGAAAAGTGGCTTTGACACCATGTGAAGAGAAATAACACTACATTCAACGTAAGTGTCTACATGAATGAAAAAACTGGAAAGTGGCTTTGACACCATGTGAAGAGGAATAAAACTACATTCAACGCAAGTGTCTGAATGAATGAAAAACCTGGAAAGAGGCTTTGACACCATGTGAAGAGAAATAACACTACATTCAACGTAAGTGTCTACATAAATGAAAAAACTAGAAAGTGGCATTGACACCATGTGAAGATAAATAACACTACATTCAACGTAAGTGTCTACATGAATGAAAAAGCTGAAAAGTGGCTTTGACACCATGTAAAGAGAAATAACACTACATTCAACGAGAGTGTCTACACGAACGAAAAACCTGGAAAGTGGCTTTGACACCATGTGAAGAGAAATAACACTACATTCAACGCAAGTGTCTGCATGAATGAAAAAACTGGAAAGTGGCTTTGACATTATGTGAAGAGAAATAACACTAAATTCAACGTAAGTGTCTACATGAATGAAAAAACGGGAAAGTGGCTTTGACACCATGTGAATAGAAATCACACTACATTCAACGTAAGTGTCTACATGAATGAAAAAACTGGAAAGTGGCTTTGACACCATGTGAAGAGAAATAACACTACATTCAACGTAAGTCTCTACATGAATGAAAAAACTAGAAAGTCGCTTTGACACCATGTGATGAGAAATAACACTACATTCAACGCAAGTGTCTACATGAATGAAAATCTGGAAGGTGGCTTTGAAACCATGTGAAGAGAAATAACACTACATTCAACGCAAGTGTCTACATGAATGAAAAAACTGAAAAGTGGCTTTGACGCATGTGAAGAGAAATAACACTAAATTCAACGTAAGTGTCTACATGAATAAAGAAACTGGAAAGTGGCTTTGACACCATGTGAAGAGAAATAACACTACATTCAACGCAAGTTTCTACATGAATGAAAAAACTGGAAAGTGGCTTTGACACCATGTGAAGAGAAATAACACTACATTCGACGTAAGTGTCTACATGAATGAAAAAAAATGGAAATTGCTTTGACACCATGTGAAGAGAAATAACACTACATCCAACGTAAGTGTCTACATGAATGAAAAAATTGGAAAGTGGCTTTGACACCATGTGAAGAAAAATAACACTAAATTTAACGCAAGTGTCTACATGAATGAAAAAACTGGAAAGTGGCTTTGACACCATGTGAAGATAAATAACACTACATTCAACGTAAGTGTCTACATGAATGAAAAAGCTGGAAAGTGGCTTTGACACCATGTGAAGAGAAATAACACTACATTCAACGTAAGTGTCTACAGGAATGAAAAAACTGGAAAGTGGCATTGACACCATGTGAAGAGAAATCACACTACATTCAACGTAAGTGTCTACATGAATGAAAAAACTGGTAATTGGCTGTGACACCATGTGAAGAGAAATAACACTACATTCAACGTAAGTATCTACATGAATGAAAAAACTGGAAAGTGGCTTTGACACCATGTGATGAGAAATAACACTACATTCAACGCAAGTGTCTAAATGAATGAAAAAACTGGAAAGTGGCTTTGACACCATGTGAAGAGAAATAACACTACATTCAACGCAAGTGTCTACATGAATGAAAAAACTGAAAAGTGGCTTTGACGCATGTAAAGAGAAATAACACTAAATTCAACGTAAGTATCTACATGAATAAAGAAACTGGAAAGTGGCTTTGACACCATGTGAAGAGAAATAACACTACATTCAACGCAAGTGTCTACATGAATGAAAAAACTGGAAAGTGGCTTTGACACAATGTAAAGAGAAATAACACTACATTCAACGTAAGTGTCTACATGGATGAAAAACTGGAAAGTGGCTTTGACACCATGTGAAGAGAAATAACACTACATTCAACGCAAGTGTCTACATGAATGAAAAAACTGAAAAGTGGCTTTGACGCATGTGAAGAGAAATAACACTAAATTCAACGTAAGTGTCTACATGAATAAAGAAACTGGAAAGTGGCTGTGACACCATGTGAAGAGAAATAACACTACATTCAACGCAAGTTTCTACATGAATGAAAAAACTGGAAAGTGGCTTTGACACCATGTGAAGAGAAATAAAACTACATTCAACGTAAGTATCTACATGAATGAAAAAACTGAAAACTGGCTTTGACATCATGTGAAAAGTAATAACACTACATTCAACGCAAGTGTCTACATGAATGAAAAAACTGAAAAGTGGCTTTGACACCATGTGAAGAGAAATAACACTACATTCAACGTAAGTGTCTACATGAATGAAAAAACTGGAAAGTGGCTTTGACACCATGTGAAGAGGAATAAAACTACATTCAACGCAAGTGTCTGAATGAATGAAAAACCTGGAAAGAGGCTTTGACACCATGTGAAGAGAAATAACACTACATTCAACGTAAGTGTCTACATGAATGAAAAAACTAGAAAGTGGCATTGACACCATGTGAAGATAAATAACACTACATTCAACGTAAGTGTCTACATGAATGAAAAAGCTGAAAAGTGGCTTTGACACCATGTAAAGAGAAATAACACTACATTCAACGAGAGTGTCTACACGAACGAAAAACCTGGAAAGTGGCTTTGACACCATGTGAAGAGAAATAACACTACATTCAACGCAAGTGTCTGCATGAATGAAAAAACTGGAAAGTGGCTTTGACATTATGTGAAGAGAAATAACACTAAATTCAACGTAAGTGTCTACATGAATGAAAAACTGGAAAGTGGCTTTGACACCATGTGAATAGAAATCACACTACATTCAACGTAAGTGTCTACATGAATGAAAAAACTGGAAAGTGGCTTTGACACCATGTGAAGAGAAATAACACTAGATTCAACGTAAGTCTCTACATGAATGAAAAAACTAGAAAGTGGCTTTGACACCATGTGATGAGAAATAACACTACATTCACCACAAGTGTCTGCATAAATGAAAAACCTGGAAAGTGACTTTGAATACATGTGAAGAGAAATAACACTACATTCAACGTAAGTGTCTACATAAATGAAAAAACTGGAAAGTGGCTTTGACACCATGTGAAGATAAATAACACTACATTCAACGTAAGTGTCTACATGAATGAAAAAGCTGAAAAGTGGCTTTGACACCATGTAAAGAGAAATAACACTACATTCAACGAGAGTGTCTACACGAATAAAAAACCTGGAAAGTGGCTTTGAAACCATGTGAAGAGAAATAACACTAAATTCAACGTAAGTGTCTACATGAATAAAAAAACTGGAAAGTGGCTTTGACACCATGTGAAGAGAAAAAACACTAAATTCCACGTAAGTGTCTACATGAATAAAAGAACTGTAAAGTGGCTTTGACACAATGTGAAGAGAAAAAATCACTATATTCAACAGATTGTCTACATCAATGAAAAGACTGGAAAGTGGCTTTGACACAATGTAAAGAGAAATAACACTACATTCAACGTAAGTGTCTACATGGATGAAAAACTGGAAAGTGGCTTTGACACCATGTGAAGAGAAATAACACTACATTCAACGCAAGTGTCTACATGAATGAAAAAACTGAAAAGTGGCTTTGACGCATGTGAAGAGAAATAACACTAAATTCAACGTAAGTGTCTACATGAATAAAGAAACTGGAAAGTGGCTGTGACACCATGTGAAGAGAAATAACACTACATTCAACGCAAGTTTCTACATGAATGAAAAAACTGGAAAGTGGCTTTGACACCATGTGAAGAGAAATAAAACTACATTCAACGTAAGTATCTACATGAATGAAAAAACTGAAAAGTGGCTTTGACATCATGTGAAAAGTAATAACACTACATTCAACGCAAGTGTCTACATGAATGAAAAAACTGAAAAGTGGCTTTGACACCATGTGAAGAGAAATAACACTACATTCAACGTAAGTGTCTACATGAATGAAAAAACTGGAAAGTGGCTTTGACACCATGTGAAGAGGAATAAAACTACATTCAACGCAAGTGTCTGAATGAATGAAAAACCTGGAAAGAGGCTTTGACACCATGTGAAGAGAAATAACACTACATTCAACGTAAGTGTCTACATGAATGAAAAAACTAGAAAGTGGCATTGACACCATGTGAAGATAAATAACACTACATTCAACGTAAGTGTCTACATGAATGAAAAAGCTGAAAAGTGGCTTTGACACCATGTAAAGAGAAATAACACTACATTCAACGAGAGTGTCTACACGAACGAAAAACCTGGAAAGTGGCTTTGACACCATGTGAAGAGAAATAACACTACATTCAACGCAAGTGTCTGCATGAATGAAAAAACTGGAAAGTGGCTTTGACATTATGTGAAGAGAAAAAACACTAAATTCAACGTAAGTGTCTACATGAATGAAAAACTGGAAAGTGGCTTTGACACCATGTGAATAGAAATCACACTACATTCAACGTAAGTGTCTACATGAATGAAAAAACTGGAAAGTGGCTTTGACACCATGTGAAGAGAAATAACACTAGATTCAACGTAAGTCTCTACATGAATGAAAAAACTAGAAAGTG
Source organism: Ceratothoa steindachneri (assembly GCA_963969495.1). NCBI lineage: Eukaryota > Metazoa > Arthropoda > Malacostraca > Isopoda > Cymothoidae > Ceratothoa > Ceratothoa steindachneri. The sequence continues at coordinate 171,660,752 of OZ018324.1, forward strand.
GCTTTGACACCATGTGATGAGAAATAACACTACATTCACCACAAGTGTCTGCATAAATGAAAAACCTGGAAAGTGACTTTGAATACATGTGAAGAGAAATAACACTACATTCAACGTAAGTGTCTACATAAATGAAAAAACTGGAAAGTGGCTTTGACACCATGTGAAGATAAATAACACTACATTCAACGTAAGTGTCTACATGAATGAAAAAGCTGAAAAGTGGCTTTGACACCATGTAAAGAGAAATAACACTACATTCAACGAGAGTGTCTACACGAATAAAAAACCTGGAAAGTGGCTTTGAAACCATGTGAAGAGAAATAACACTAAATTCAACGTAAGTGTCTACATGAATGAAAAAACTGGAAAGTGGCTTTGACACCATGTGAAGAGAAAAAACACTAAATTCCACGTAAGTGTCTACATGAATAAAAGAACTGTAAAGTGGCTTTGACACAATGTGAAGAGAAAAAATCACTATATTCAACAGATTGTCTACATCAATGAAAAGACTGGAAAGTGGCTTTGACACAATGTAAAGAGAAATAACACTACATTCAACGTAAGTGTCTACATGGATGAAAAACTGGAAAGTGGCTTTGACACCATGTGAAGAGAAATAACACTACATTCAACGCAAGTGTCTACATGAATGAAAAAACTGAAAAGTGGCTTTGACGCATGTGAAGAGAAATAACACTAAATTCAACGTAAGTGTCTACATGAATAAAGAAACTGGAAAGTGGCTGTGACACCATGTGAAGAGAAATAACACTACATTCAACGCAAGTTTCTACATGAATGAAAAAACTGGAAAGTGGCTTTGACACCATGTGAAGAGAAATAAAACTACATTCAACGTAAGTATCTACATGAATGAAAAAACTGAAAAGTGGCTTTGACATCATGTGAAAAGTAATAACACTACATTCAACGCAAGTGTCTACATGAATGAAAAAACTGAAAAGTGGCTTTGACACCATGTGAAGAGAAATAACACTACATTCAACGTAAGTGTCTACATGAATGAAAAAACTGGAAAGTGGCTTTGACACCATGTGAAGAGGAATAAAACTACATTCAACGCAAGTGTCTGAATGAATGAAAAACCTGGAAAGAGGCTTTGACACCATGTGAAGAGAAATAACACTACATTCAACGTAAGTGTCTACATGAATGAAAAAACTAGAAAGTTGCATTGACACCATGTGAAGATAAATAACACTACATTCAACGTAAGTGTCTACATGAATGAAAAAGCTGAAAAGTGGCTTTGACACCATGTAAAGAGAAATAACACTACATTCAACGAGAGTGTCTACACGAACGAAAAACCTGGAAAGTGGCTTTGACACCATGTGAAGAGAAATAACACTACATTCAACGCAAGTGTCTGCATGAATGAAAAAACTGGAAAGTGGCTTTGACATTATGTGAAGAGAAATAACACTAAATTCAACGTAAGTGTCTACATGAATGAAAAACTGGAAAGTGGCTTTGACACCATGTGAATAGAAATCACACTACATTCAACGTAAGTGTCTACATGAATGAAAAAACTGGAAAGTGGCTTTGACACCATGTGAAGAGAAATAACACTAGATTCAACGTAAGTCTCTACATGAATGAAAAAACTAGAAAGTGGCTTTGACACCATGTGATGAGAAATAACACTACATTCACCACAAGTGTCTGCATAAATGAAAAACCTGGAAAGTGACTTTGAATACATGTGAAGAGAAATAACACTACATTCAACGTAAGTGTCTACATAAATGAAAAAACTGGAAAGTGGCTTTGACACCATGTGAAGATAAATAACACTACATTCAACGTAAGTGTCTACATGAATGAAAAAGCTGAAAAGTGGCTTTGACACCATGTAAAGAGAAATAACACTACATTCAACGAGAGTGTCTACACGAATAAAAAACCTGGAAAGTGGCTTTGAAACCATGTGAAGAGAAATAACACTAAATTCAACGTAAGTGTCTACATGAATGAAAAAACTGGAAAGTGGCTTTGACACCATGTGAAGAGAAAAAACACTAAATTCCACGTAAGTGTCTACATGAATAAAAGAACTGTAAAGTGGCTTTGACACAATGTGAAGAGAAAAAATCACTATATTCAACAGATTGTCTACATCAATGAAAAAACTGGAAAGTGGCTTTGACACAATGTGAAGAGAAATAACACTACATTCAACGCAAGTGTCTACATGAATGAAAAACCTGGAAAGTGGCTTTGACACAATGTAAAGAGAAATAACACTACATTCAACGCAAGTGTCTGCATAAATGAAAAACCTGGAAAGTGGCTTTGACGCATGTGAAGAGAAATAACACTAAATTCAACGTAAGTGTCTACATGAATGAAAAAACTGGAAAGCGGCTTAGACACCTTGTCAAGAGAAATAACACTACATTCAACGCAAGTGTCCACATGAATGAAAAAACTGGAAAGTGGCTTTGATCAAATGTGAAGAGAAATAACACTAAATTCAACGTAAGTGTCTACATGAATGAAAAAACTGGAAAGTAGCTTTGATACCATGTGAAGAGAAATAACACTACATTCAACGCAAGTGTCTACATGAATGAAAAAACTGGAAAGTGGCTTTGACACCATGTGAAGAGAAATAACACTAAATTCAACGTAGGTGTCTACATGAATGAAAAAACTGGAAAGCGGCTTTGACAACATGCGGAGAGAAATAACACTACATTCAACGTAAGTGTCTACATGAATGAACAAACTGGAAAGCGGCTTTGACACCATGTGAAGAATAATAACCCTAAATTCCACGTAAGTGTCTACATGAATAAAAGAACCTTCAAAGTGGCTTTGACACTATGTGAAGAGAAAAAAACACTACATTCACACAGTGTCTACATCAATGAAAAAACTGGAAAGTGGCTTTGACACAATGTGGAGAGAAATAACACTACATTCAACGCAAGTGTCTACATCAATGAAAAACCTGGATAGCGGCTTTGACACAATGTGAAGAGAAATAACACTACATTCAACGCAAGTGTCTACATGAATGAAAAAACCTGGAAAGTGGCTTTGACGCATGTGAAGAGAAATAACACTAAATTCAACGTAAGTGTCTACATGAATGAAAAAACTGGAAAGTGGCTTTGACACCATGTGAAGAGAAATAACACTACATTCAACGCAAATGTCTACATGAATGAAAAACTGGAAAGTGGCTTTGACACCATGTGAAGAGAAATAACACTAAATTCCACGTAAGTTTCTACATGAATAAAAGAACTGTAAAGTGGCTTTGACACAATGTGAAGAGAAAGAAACACTATATTCAACACAGTGTCTACATCAATGAAAAAACTGGAAATTGTCTTTGACACAATGTGAAGAGAAATAACACTACATTCAACGCAAGTGTCTACATGAATGAAAAACCTGGAAAGTGGCTTTGACACAATGTGAAGAGAAATAACACTATATTCAACGCAAGTGTCTGCATAAATGAAAAACCTGGAAAGTGGCTTTGACGCATGTGAAGGGAAATAACACTAAATTCAACGTAAGTGTCTACATGAATAAAAAAACTGGAAAGTGGCTTTGACACCATGTGAAGAAAAATAACACTACATTCAACGCAAGTGTCTACATGAATGAAAAAACTGGAAAGTGGCTTTGACACCATGTGAAGAGAAATAACACTACATTCAACGCAAGTGTCTACATGAATGAAAAAACTGGAAAGTGGCTTTGACACCATGTGAAGAGAAATAACACTAAATTCAACGTAAGTGTCTACATCAATGAAAAAACTGGAAAGTGGCTTTGACACCATGTGAAGAGAAATAACACTACATTCAACGTAAGTGTCTACATGAATGAAAAAACTGGAAAGTGGCTTTGACACCATGTGAAGAGAAATAACACTACATTCAACGCAAGTGTCTACATGAATGAAAAAACTGGAAAGTGGGTTTGACACCATGTGAAGAGAAATAACACTAAATTCAACGTAAGTGTCTACATGAATGAAAAAACTGGAAAGCGGCTTTGACAACATGCGGAGAGAAATAACACTACATTCAACGTAAGTGTCTACATGAATGAACAAACTGGAAAGCGGCTTTGACACCATGTGAAGAATAATAACACTAAATTCCACGTAAGTGTCTACATGAATAAAAGAACCTTCAAAGTGGCTTTGACACTATGTGAAGAGAAAAAAACACTACATTTACACAGTGTCTACATCAATGAAAAAACTGGAAAGTGGCTTTGACACAATGTGGAGAGAAATAACACTACATTCAACGCAAGTGTCTACATCAATCAAAAACCTGGATAGCGGCTTTGACACAATGTGAAGAGAAATAACACTACAATCAACGCAAGTGTCTACATGAATGAAAAAACCTGGAAAGTGGCTTTGACGCATGTGAAGAGAAATAACACTAAATTCAACGTAAGTGTCTACATGAATGAAAACACTGGAAAGTGGCTTTGACACCATGTGAAGAGAAATAACACTACATTCAACGCAAATCTCTACATGAATGAAAAAACTGGAAAGTGGCTTTGACACCATGTGAAGAGAAATAACACTACATTCAACGCAAGTGTCTACATGAATGAAAAAACTGGAAAGTGGCTTTGACACCATGTGAAGAGAAATAACACTAAATTCAACGTAAGTGTCTACATGAATAAAAGAACCTTCAAAGTGGCTTTGACACTATGTGAAGAGAAAAAAACACTACATTCACACAGTGTCTACATCAATGAAAAAACTGGAAAGTGGCTTTGACACAATGTGGAGAGAAATAACACTACATTAAACGCAAGTGTCTACATCAATGAAAAACCTGGATAGCGGCTTTGACACAATGTGAAGAGAAATAACACTACATTCAACGCAAGTGTCTACATGAATGAAAAAACCTGGAAAGTGGCTTTGACGCATGTGAAGAGAAATAACACTAAATTCAACGTAAGTGTCTACATGAATGAAAAAACTGGAAAGTGGCTTTGACACCATGTGAAGAGAAATAACACTACATTCAACGCAAATGTCTACATGAATGAAAAACTGGAAAGTGGCTTTGACACCATGTGAAGAGAAATAACACTAAATTCCACGTAAGTTTCTACATAAATAAAAGAACTGTAAAGTGGCTTTGACACAATGTGAAGAGAAAGAAACACTATATTCAACACAGTGTCTACATCAATGAAAAAACTGGAAATTGTCTTTGACACAATGTGAAGAGAAATAACACTACATTCAACGCAAGTGTCTACATGAATGAAAAACCTGGAAAGTGGCTTTGACACAATGTGAAGAGAAATAACACTATATTCAACGCAAGTGTCTGCATAAATGAAAAACCTGGAAAGTGGCTTTGACGCATGTGAAGGGAAATAACACTAAATTCAACGTAAGTGTCTACATGAATAAAAAAACTGGAAAGTGGCTTTGACACCATGTGAAGAAAAATAACACTACATTCAACGCAAGTGTCTACATGAATGAAAAAACTGGAAAGTGGCTTTGACACCATGTGAAGAGAAATAACACTACATTCAACGCAAGTGTCTACATGAATGAAAAAACTGGAAAGTGGCTTTGACACCATGTGAAGAGAAATAACACTAAATTCAACGTAAGTGTCTACATCAATGAAAAAACTGGAAAGTGGCTTTGACACCATGTGAAGAGAAATAACACTACATTCAACGTAAGTGTCTACATGAATGAAAAAACTGGAAAGTGGCTTTGACACCATGTGAAGAGAAATAACACTACATTCAACGCAAGTGTCTACATGAATGAAAAAACTGGAAAGTGGCTTTGACACCATGTGAAGAGAAATAACACTAAATTCAACGTAAGTGTCTACATGAATGAAAAAACTGGAAAGCGGCTTTGACAACATGCGGAGAGAAATAACACTACATTCAACGTAAGTGTCTACATGAATGAACAAACTGGAAAGCGGCTTTGACACCATGTGAAGAATAATAACACTAAATTCCACGTAAGTGTCTACATGAATAAAAGAACCTTCAAAGTGGCTTTGACACTATGTGAAGAGAAAAAAACACTACATTTACACAGTGTCTACATCAATGAAAAAACTGGAAAGTGGCTTTGACACAATGTGGAGAGAAATAACACTACATTCAACGCAAGTGTCTACATCAATCAAAAACCTGGATAGCGGCTTTGACACAATGTGAAGAGAAATAACACTACAATCAACGCAAGTGTCTACATGAATGAAAAAACCTGGAAAGTGGCTTTGACGCATGTGAAGAGAAATAACACTAAATTCAACGTAAGTGTCTACATGAATGAAAACACTGGAAAGTGGCTTTGACACCATGTGAAGAGAAATAACACTACATTCAACGCAAATGTCTACATGAATGAAAAACTGGAAAGTGGCTTTGACACCATGTGAAGAGAAATAACACTAAATTCAACGTAAGTGTCTACATGAATGAAAAACCTGGAAAGTGGCTTTGAAACCATGTGAAGAGAAATAACACTACATTCAACGTAAGTGTCTACATCAATGAAAAAACTGGAAAGTGGCTTTGACACCATGTGAAGAGAAATAACACTACATTCAACGAAAGTGTCTACATGAATAAAAAAACTGGAAAGTGGCTTTGACACCATGTGAAGAGAAATAACACTTAATTCAACGTAAGTGTCTACATGAATGAAAAAACGGGAAAGTGGCTTTGACACCATGTGAAGAGAAATAACACTAAATTCAACGTAAGTGTCTACATGAATTAAAAAACTGGCAAGTGGCTTTGACACCATGTGAAGAAAAATAACACTACATTCAACGTAAGTGTCTACATGAATGAAAAAACTGGAATGTGGCTTTGACACCATGTGAAGAGAAATAACACTACATTCAACGCAAGTGTCTACATGAATGCAAAAACTGGAAAGTGGCTTTGACACCATGTGAAGTGAAATAACACTAAATTCAACGTAAGTGTTTACATGAATGAAAAAGCTGGAAAGTAGCTTTGACACTATGTGAAGACAAATGACACTACATTCAACGCAAGTGTCTACATCAATGAAAAAACTGGAAAGTGGCTTTGACACCATGTGAAGAAAAATAACACTACATTCAACGTAAGTGTCTACATGAATGAAAAAACTGGAAAGTGGCTTTGACACCATGTGAAGAGAAATAACACTACATTCAACGCAAGTGTCTACATGAATGAAAAAACTGGAAAGTGGCTTTGACACCATGTGAAGAGAAATAACACTAAATTCAACGTAAGTGTCTACATGAATGAAAAAACTGGAAAGTGGCTTTGACACCATGAGAAACGAAATAACACTACATTCAACGTAAGTGTCTACATCAATGAAAAAACTGGAAAGTGGCTTTGACACAATGTGAAGAGAAATAACACTACATTCAACGTAAGTGTCTACATGAATGAAAAAACTGGAAAGTGGCTTTGACACCATGTGAAGAGAAATAACACTACATTCAACGCAAGTGTCTACATGAATGAAAAAACTGGAAAGTGGCTTTGACACCATGTGAAGAGAAATAACACTAAATTCAACGTAGGTGTCTACATGAATGAAAAAACTGGAAAGCGGCTTTGACAACATGCGGAGAGAAATAACACTACATTCAACGTAAGTGTCTACATGAATGAACAAACTGGAAAGCGGCTTTGACACCATGTGAAGAATAATAACACTAAATTCCACGAAAGTGTCTACATGAATAAAAGAACCTTCAAAGTGGCTTTGACACTATGTGAAGAGAAAAAAACACTACATTTACACAGTGTCTACATCAATGAAAAAACTGGAAAGTGGCTTTGACACAATGTGGAGAGAAATAACACTACATTCAACGCAAGTGTCTACATCAATCAAAAACCTGGATAGCGGCTTTGACACAATGTGAAGAGAAATAACACTACAATCAACGCAAGTGTCTACATGAATGAAAAAACCTGGAAAGTGGCTTTGACGCATGTGAAGAGAAATAACACTAAATTCAACGTAAGTGTCTACATGAATGAAAACACTGGAAAGTGGCTTTGACACCATGTGAAGAGAAATAACACTACATTCAACGCAAATGTCTACATGAATGAAAAACTGGAAAGTGGCTTTGACACCATGTGAAGAGAAATAACACTAAATTCAACGTAAGTGTCTACATGAATGAAAAACCTGGAAAGTGGCTTTGAAACCATTGAAGAGAAATAACACTACATTCAACGTAAGTGTCTACATCAATGAAAAAACTGGAAAGTGGCTTTGACACCATGCGAAGAGAAATAACACTACATTCAACGTAAGTGTCTACATGAATGAAAAAACTGGAAAGTGGCTTTGACACCATGTGAAGAGAAATAACACTACATTCAACGCAAGTGTCTACATCAATGAAAAAACTGGAAAGTGGCTTTGACACCATGTGAAGAGAAATAACACTAAATTCAACGTAAGTGTCTACATGAATGAAAAAACTGGAAAGTGGCTTTGACCAAATGCGAAGAGAAATAACACTAAATTCAACGTAAGTGTCTACAAGAATGAAAAACTGGAAAGTGGCTTCGACACCATGTGAAGAGAAATAACACTAAATTCAACGAAAGTGTCTACATGAATGAAAAAACTGGAAAGTGGCTTTGACACCATGTGAAGAGAAATAACACCACATTCAACGCAAGTGTCTACAGGAATGAAAAAACTGGAAAGTGGCTTTGACACCATGTGAAGAGAAATAACACTACATTCAACGTAAGTGTCTACAGGAATAAAAAAACTAGAAAGTGGCTTTGACACCAAGTGAAAAGAAATAACACTACATTCAACGTAAGTGTCTACATGAATGAAAAAACTAGAAAGTGGCTTTCACACCATGTGAAGAGAAATAACACTACATTCAACGTAAGTATCTACATGAATGAAAAAACTGAAAAGTGGCTTTGACATCATGTGAAAAGTAATAACACTACATTCAACGCAAGTGTCTACATGAATGAAAAAACTGAAAAGTGGCTTTGACACCATGTGAAGAGAAATAACACTACATTCAACGTAAGTGTCTACATGAATGAAAAAACTGGAAAGTGGCTTTGACACCATGTGAAGAGGAATAAAACTACATTCAACGCAAGTGTCTGAATGAATGAAAAACCTGGAAAGAGGCTTTGACACCATGTGAAGAGAAATAACACTACATTCAACGTAAGTGTCTACATGAATGAAAAAGCTGAAAAGTGGCTTTGACACCATGTAAAGAGAATTAACACTACATTCAACGAGAGTGTCTACACGAACGAAAAACCTGGAAAGTGGCTTTGACACCATGTGAAGAGAAATAACACTACATTCAACGCAAGTGTCTGCATGAATGAAAAAACTGGAAAGTGGCTTTGACATTATGTGAAGAGAAATAACACTAAATTCAACGTAAGTGTCTACATGAATGAAAAAACGGGAAAGTGGCTTTGACACCATGTGAATAGAAATCACACTACATTCAACGTAAGTGTCTACATGAATGAAAAAACTGGAAAGTGGCTTTGACACCATGTGAAGAGAAATAACACTACATTCAACGTAAGTCTCTACATGAATGAAAAAACTAGAAAGTCGCTTTGACACCATGTGATGAGAAATAACACTACATTCAACGCAAGTGTCTACATGAATGAAAATCTGGAAGGTGGCTTTGAAACCATGTGAAGAGAAATAACACTACATTCAACGCAAGTGTCTACATGAATGAAAAAACTGAAAAGTGGCTTTGACGCATGTGAAGAGAAATAACACTAAATTCAACGTAAGTGTCTACATGAATAAAGAAACTGGAAAGTGGCTTTGACACCATGTGAAGAGAAATAACACTACATTCAACGCAAGTTTCTACATGAATGAAAAAACTGGAAAGTGGCTTTGACACCATGTGAAGAGAAATAAAACTACATTCAACGTAAGTGTCTACATGGATGAAAACTGGAAAGTGGCTTTGACACCATTTGAAGGGAAATAACACTACATTTAACGCAAGTGTCTGCATGAATGAAAAAACTGGAAAGTGGCTTTGACACCATGTGAAGAGAAATCACACTACATTCAACGTAAGTGTCTACATGAATGAAAAAACTGGAAAGTAGCTTTGACACCATGTGAAGAGAAATAACACTACATTCAACGTAAGTGTCTACATGAATGAAAAACTGGAAAGTGGCTTTGACACAATGTGAAGAGAAATAACACTACATTCGACGTAAGTGTCTACATGAATGAAAAAAAATGGAAATTGCTTTGACACCATGTGAAGAGAAATAACACTACATTCAACGTAAGTGTCTACATGAATGAAAAAATTGGAAAGTGGCTTTGACACCATGTGAAGAAAAATAACACTAAATTTAACGCAAGTGTCTACATGAATGAAAAAACTGGAAAGTGGCTTTGACACCATGTGAAGATAAATAACACTACATTCAACGTAAGTGTCTACATGAATGAAAAAGCTGGAAAGTGGCTTTGACACCATGTGAAGAGAAATAACACTACATTCAACGTAAGTGTCTACAGGAATGAAAAAACTGGAAAGTGGCTTTGACACCATGTGAAGAGAAATCACACTACATTCAACGTAAGTGTCTACATGAATGAAAAAACTGGTAATTGGCTGTGACACCATGTGAAGAGAAATAACACTACATTCAACGTAAGTATCTACATGAATGAAAAAACTGGAAAGTGGCTTTGACACCATGTGATGAGAAATAACACTACATTCAACGCAAGTGTCTACATGAATGAAAAAACTGGAAAGTGGCTTTGACACCATGTGAAGAGAAATAACACTACATTCAACGCAAGTGTCTACATGAATGAAAAAACTGAAAAGTGGCTTTGACGCATGTAAAGAGAAATAACACTAAATTCAACGTAAGTATCTACATGAATAAAGAAACTGGAAAGTGGCTTTGACACCATGTGAAGAGAAATAACACTACATTCAACGCAAGTGTCTACATGAATGAAAAAACTGGAAAGTGGCTTTGACACAATGTAAAGAGAAATAACACTACATTCAACGTAAGTGTCTACATGGAGGAAAAACTGGAAAGTGGCTTTGACACCATGTGAAGAGAAATAACACTACATTCAACGCAAGTGTCTACATGAATGAAAAAACTGAAAAGTGGCTTTGACGCATGTGAAGAGAAATAACACTAAATTCAACGTAAGTGTCTACATGAATAAAGAAACTGGAAAGTGGCTGTGACACCATGTGAAGAGAAATAACACTACATTCAACGCAAGTTTCTACATGAATGAAAAAACTGGAAAGTGGCTTTGACACCATGTGAAGAGAAATAAAACTACATTCAACGTAAGTATCTACATGAATGAAAAAACTGAAAAGTGGCTTTGACATCATGTGAAAAGTAATAACACTACATTCAACGCAAGTGTCTACATGAATGAAAAAACTGAAAAGTGGCTTTGACACCATGTGAAGAGAAATAACACTACATTCAACGTAAGTGTCTACATGAATGAAAAAACTGGAAAGTGGCTTTGACACCATGTGAAGAGGAATAAAACTACATTCAACGCAAGTGTCTGAATGAATGAAAAACCTGGAAAGAGGCTTTGACACCATGTGAAGAGAAATAACACTACATTCAACGTAAGTGTCTACATGAATGAAAAAACTAGAAAGTGGCATTGACACCATGTGAAGATAAATAACACTACATTCAACGTAAGTGTCTACATGAATGAAAAAGCTGAAAAGTGGCTTTGACACCATGTAAAGAGAAATAACACTACATTCAACGAGAGTGTCTACACGAACGAAAAACCTGGAAAGTGGCTTTGACACCATGTGAAGAGAAATAACACTACATTCAACGCAAGTGTCTGCATGAATGAAAAAACTGGAAAGTGGCTTTGACATTATGTGAAGAGAAATAACACTAAATTCAACGTAAGTGTCTACATGAATGAAAAACTGGAAAGTGGCTTTGACACCATGTGAATAGAAATCACACTACATTCAACGTAAGTGTCTACATGAATGAAAAAACTGGAAAGTGGCTTTGACACCATGTGAAGAGAAATAACACTAGATTCAACGTAAGTCTCTACATGAATGAAAAAACTGGAAAGCGGCTTTGACAACATGCGGAGAGAAATAACACTACATTCAACGTAAGTGTCTACATGAATGAACAAACTGGAAAGCGGCTTTGACACCATGTGAAGAATAATAACACTAAATTCCACGTAAGTGTCTACATGAATAAAAGAACCTTTAAAGTGGCTTTGACACTATGTGAAGAGAAAAAAAAGCTACATTTACACAGTGTGTACATCAATGAAAAAACTGGAAAGTGGCTTTGACACAATGTGGAGAGAAATAACACTACATTCAACGCAAGTGTCTACATCATTCAAAAACCTGGATAGCGGCTTTGACACAATGTGAAGAGAAATAACACTACATTCAACGTAAGTGTCTACATGAATGAAAAAACCTGGAAAGTGGCTTTGACGCATGTGAAGAAAAATAACACTAAATTCAATGTAAGTGTCTACATGAATGAAAACACTGGAAAGTGGCTTTGACACCATGTGAAGAGAAATAACACTACATTCAACGCAAGTGTCTACATGAATGAAAAAACTGGAAAGTGGCTTTGACACCATGTGAAGAGAAATAACACTAAATTCAAAGTAGGTGTCTACATGAATGAAAAAACTGGAAAGCGGCTTTGACAACATGCGGAGAGAAATAACACTACATTCAACGTAAGTGTCTACATGAATGAACAAAATGGAAAGCGGCTTTGACACCATGTGAAGAATAATAACACTAAATTCCACGTAAGTGTCTACATGAATAAAAGAACCTTCAAAGTGGCTTTGACACTATGTGAAGAGAAAAAAAACACTACATTTACACAGTGTCTACATCAATGAAAAAACTGGAAAGTGGCTTTGACACAATGTGGAGCGAAATAACACTACATTCAACGCAAGTGTCTACATGAATAAAAAACCTGGAAAGTGGCTTTGACACAATGTAAAGAGAAATAACACTACATTCAACGCAAGTGTCTACATGAATGAAAAACCTGGAAAGTGGCTTTGACGCATGTGAAGAGAAATAACACTAAATTCAACGTAAGTGTCTACATGAATAAAAAAACTGGAAAGTGGTTTTGACACCATGTGAAGAGAAATAACACTACATTCAACGCAAGTGTCTACATGAATGAAAAACTGGAAAGTGGCTTTGACACCATGTGAAGAGAAATAACACCAAATTCAACGAAAGTGTCTACATGAATGAAAAAACTGGAAAGTGGCTTTGACACCATGTGAAGAGAAATAAAACTACATTCACCACAAGTGTCTGCATAAATGAAAAACCTGGAAAGTGACTTTGACACCATGTGAAGAGAAATAACACTACATTCAACGTAAGTGTCTACATGAATGAAAAAACTGGAAAGTGGCTTTGACACCATGTGAAGAGAAATAACACTAAATTTAACGCAAGTGTCTACATGAATGAAAAAACTGGAAAGTGTCTTTGACACCATGTGAAGAGAAATCACTCTACATTCAACGTAAGTGTCTACATGAATGAAAAAACTGGAAAGTAGCTTTGACACCATGTGAAGAGAAATAACACTACATTCAACGTAAGTGTCTACATGAATGAAAAAACTGGAAAGTGGCTTTGACACAATGTGAAGAGAAATAACACTACATTCGACGTAAGTGTCTACATGAATGAAAAAACTGGAAAATGGCTTTGACACCATGTGAAGAGAAATAACACTACATTCAACGTAAGTGTCTACATGAATGAAAAAATTGGAAAGCGGCTTTGACAACATGTGAAGAAAAATAACACTACTTTCAACGTAAGTGTCTACATGAATGAAAAAGCTGGAAAGTGGCTTTGACACAATGTGAAGAGAAATAACACTACATTCAACGTAAGTGTCTACAGGAATGAAAAAACTGGAAAGTGGCTTTGACACCATGTGAATAGAAATCACACTACATTCAACGTAAGTGTCTAGATGAATGAAAAAACTGGAAAGTGGCTTTGACACCATGTGAAGAGAAATTACACTACATTCAACGTAAGTCTCTGCATGAATGAAAAAACTGGAAAGTGGCTTTGACACCATGTGATGAGAAATAACACTACATTCAACGCAAGTGTCTACATGAATGAAAATCTGGAAAGTGGCTTTGACACCATGTGAAGAGAAATAACACTACATTCAACGCAAGTGTCTACATGAATGAAAAAACTGAAAAGTGGCTTTGACGCATGTGAAGAGAAATAACACTAAATTCAACGTAAGTGTCTACATGAATAAAGAAACTAGAAAGTGGCTTTGACACCATGTGAAGAGAAATAACACTACATTCAACGCAAGTTTCTACATGAATGAAAAAACTGGAAAGTGGCTTTGACACCATGTGAAGAGAAATAAAACTACATTCAACGTAAGTGTCTACATGGCTGAAAAACTGGAAAGTGGCTTTGACACCATTTGAAGAGAAATAACACTAAATTCAACGTAAGTGTCTACATGAATGAAAAACCTGGAAAGTGGCTTTGACACCATGTGAAGAGAAATAACACTACATTCAACGTAAGTGTCTACATGAATGAAAAAACTGGAAAGTGGCTTTGACACCATGTGAAGAGAAATAAAACTACATTCACCACAAGTGTCTGCATAAATGAAAAACCTGGAAAGTGACTTTGACACCATGTGAAGAGAAATAACACTACATTCAACGTAAGTGTCTACATAAATGAAAAAAACTGGAAAGTGGCTTTGACACCATGTGAAGATAAATAACACTACATTCAACGTAAGTGTCTACATGAATGAAAAAGCTGAAAAGTGGCTTTGACACCATGTAAAGAGAAATAACACTACATTCAAGGAGAGTGTCTACACGAATAAAAAACCTAGAAAGTGGCTTTGAAACCATGTGAAGAGAAATAACACTAAATTCAACGTAAGTGTCTACATGAATGAAAAAACTGGAAAGTGGCTTTGACACCATGTGAAGAGAAATAACACTAAATTCCACGTAAGTGTCTACATGAATAAAAGAACTGTAAAGTGGCTTTGACACAATGTGAAGAGAAAAAAACATTATATTCAACAGAGTGTCTACATCAATGAAAAAACTGGAAAGTGGCTTTGACACAATGTGAAGAGAAATAAAACTACATTCAACGCAAGTGTCTACATGAATGAAAAACCTGGAAAGTGGCTTTGACACTATGTGAAGAGAAATAACACTACATTCAACGCAAGTGTCTGCATAAATGAAAAACCTGGAAAGTGGCTTAGACACCATGTGAAGAGAAATAACACTACATTCAACGCAAGTGTCCACATGAATGAAAAAACTGGAAAGTGGCTTTGACACCATGTGAAGAGAAATAACACTAAATTCAACGTAAGTGTCTACATGAATGAAAAAACTGGAAAGTAGCTTTGACACCATGTGATGAGAAATAACACTACATTCAACGCAAGTGTCTACATGAATGAAAATCTGGAAAGTGGCTTTGACACCATGTGAAGAGAAATAACACTACATTCAACGCAAGTGTCTACATGAATGAAAAAACTGGAAAGTGGCTTTGACACCATGTGAAGAGAAATAACACTACATTCAACGTAAGTCTCTACATGAATGAAAAAACTAGAAAGTGGCTTTGACACCATGTGATGAGAAATAACACTACATTCACCACAAGTGTCTACATCAATGAAAAAACTGGAAAGTGGCTTTGACACAATGTGAAGAGAAATAACACTACATTCGACGTAAGTGTCTACATGAATGAAAAAACTGGAAAATGGCTTTGACACCATGTGAAGAGAAATAACACTACATTCAACGTAAGTGTCTACATGAATGAAAAAATTGGAAAGCGGCTTTGACACCATGTGAAGAAAAATAACACTACATTCAACGTAAGTGTCTACATGAATGAAAAAGCTGGAAAGTGGCTTTGACACAATGTGAAGAGAAATAACACTACATTCAACGTAAGTGTCTACAGGAATGAAAAAACCCGGAAAGTGGCTTTGACACCATGTTAATAGAAATCACACTACATTCAACGTAAGTGTCTAGATGAATGAAAAAACTGGAAAGTGGCTTTGACACCATGTGAAGAGAAATTACACTACATTCAACGTAAGTCTCTGCATGAATGAAAAAACTGGAAAGTGGCTTTGACACCATGTGATGAGAAATAACACTACATTCAACGCAAGTGTCTACATGAATGAAAAAACTAAAAAGTGGCTTTGACGCATGTGAAGAGAAATAACACTAAATTCAACGTAAGTGTCTACATGAATAAAGAAACTAGAAAGTGGCTTTGACACCATGTGAAGAGAAATAACACTACATTCAACGCAAGTTTCTACATGAATGAAAAAACTGGAAAGTGGCTTTGACACCATGTGAAGAGAAATAAAACTACATTCAACGTAAGTGTCTACATGGCTGAAAAACTGGAAAGTGGCTTTGACACCATTTGAAGAGAAATAACACTAAATTCAACGTAAGTGTCTACATGAATGAAAAACCTGGAAAGTGGCTTTGACACCATGTGAAGAGAAATAACACTACATTCAACGTAAGTGTCTACATGAATGAAAAAACTGGAAAGTGGCTTTGACACCATGTGAAGAGAAATAAAACTACATTCACCACAAGTGTCTGCATAAATGAAAAACCTGGAAAGTGACTTTGACACCATGTGAAGAGAAATAACACTACATTCAACGTAAGTGTCTACATAAATGAAAAAAACTGGAAAGTGGCTTTGACACCATGTGAAGATAAATAACACTACATTCAACGTAAGTGTCTACATGAATGAAAAAGCTGAAAAGTGGCTTTGACACCATGTAAAGAGAAATAACACTACATTCAAGGAGAGTGTCTACACGAATAAAAAACCTAGAAAGTGGCTTTGAAACCATGTGAAGAGAAATAACACTAAATTCAACGTAAGTGTCTACATGAATGAATAAACTGGAAAGTGGCTTTGACACCATGTGAAGAGAAATAACACTAAATTCCACGTAAGTGTCTACATGAATAAAAGAACTGTAAAGTGGCTTTGACACAATGTGAAGAGAAAAAAACATTATATTCAACAGAGTGTCTACATCAATGAAAAAACTGGAAAGTGGCTTTGACACAATGTGAAGAGAAATAAAACTACATTCAACGCAAGTGTCTACATGAATGAAAAACCTGGAAAGTGGCTTTGACACAATGTGAAGAGAAATAACACTACATTCAACGCAAGTGTCTGCATAAATGAAAAACCTGGAAAGTGGCTTAGACACCATGTGAAGAGAAATAACACTACATTCAACGCAAGTGTCCACATGAATGAAAAAACTGGAAAGTGGCTTTGACACCATGTGAAGAGAAATAACACTAAATTCAACGTAAGTGTCTACATGAATGAAAAAACTGGAAAGTAGCTTTGACACCATGTGATGAGAAATAACACTACATTCAACGCAAGTGTCTACATGAATGAAAATCTGGAAAGTGGCTTTGACACCATGTGAAGAGAAATAACACTACATTCAACGCAAGTGTCTACATGAATGAAAAAACTGGAAAGTGGCTTTGACACCATGTGAAGAGAAATAACACTACATTCAACGTAAGTCTCTACATGAATGAAAAAACTAGAAAGTGGCTTTGACACCATGTGATGAGAAATAACACTACATTCACCACAAGTGTCTGCATAAATGAAAAACCTGGAAAGTGACTTTGACAACATGTGAAGAGAAATAACACTACATTCAACGTAAGTGTCTACATAAATGAAAAAACTGGAAAGAGGCTTTGACACCATGTGAAGAGAAATAACACTACATTCGACGTAAGTGTCTACATGAATGAAAAAACTGGAAAGTAGCTTTGACACCATGTGAAGAGAAATAACACTACATTCAACGTAAGTGTCTACATGAATGAAAAAATTGGAAAGCGGCTTTGACACCATGTGAAGAAAAATAACACTACATTCAACGTAAGTGTCTACATGAATGAAAAAGCTGAAAAGTGGCTTTGACACCATGTAAAGAGAAATAACACTACATTCAAGGAGAGTGTCTACACGAATAAAAAACCTAGAAAGTGGCTTTGAAACCATGTGAAGAGAAATAACACTAAATTCAACGTAAGTGTCTACATGAATGAAAAAACTGGAAAGTGGCTTTGACACCATGTGAAGAGAAATAACACTAAATTCCACGTAAGTGTCTACATGAATAAAAGAACTGTAAAGTGGCTTTGACACAATGTGAAGAGAAAAAAACATTATATTCAACAGAGTGTCTACATCAATGAAAAAATTGGAAAGCGGCTTTGACACCATGTGAAGAAAAATAACACTACATTCAACGTAAGTGTCTACATGAATGAAAAAGCTGGAAAGTGGCTTTGACACAATGTGAAGAGAAATAAAACTACATTCAACGTAAGTGTCTACAGGAATGAAAAAACTGGAAAGTGGCTTTGACACCATGTGAATAGAAATCACACTACATTCAACGTAAGTGTCTACATGAATGAAAAAACTGGAAAGTGGCTTTGACACCATGTGAAGAGAAATTACACTACATTCAACGTAAGTCTCTGCATGAATGAAAAAACTGGAAAGTGGCTTTGACACCATGTGATGAGAAATAACACTACATTCAACGCAAGTGTCTACATGAATGAAAATCTGGAAAGTGGCTTTGACACCATGTGAAGTGAAATAACACTAAATTCAACGTGTAAGTGTTTACATGAATGAAAAAACTGGAAAGTAGCTTTGACACTATGTGAAGAGAAATGACACTACATTCAACGCAAGGGTCTACATCAATGAAAAAACTGGAAAGTGGCTTTGACACCATGTGAAGAAAAATAACACTACATTCAACATAAGTGTCTACATGAATGAAAAAACTGGAAAGTGGCTTTGACACCATGTGAAGAGAAATAACACTACATTCAACGCAAGTGTCTACATCAATGAAAAAACTGGAAAGTGGCTTTGACACCATGTGAAGAGAAATTACCCCTAAATTCAACGTAAGTGTCTACATGAATGAAAAAACTGGAAAGTGGCTTTGACACCATGCGAAGAGAAATAACACTATATTCAACGTAACTGTCTACATGAATGAACAAACTGGAAAGTGGCTTTGACACCATGTGAAGAGAAATAACACTAAATTCCACGTAAGTGTCTACATGAATAAAAGAACTGTAAAGTGGCTTTGACACTATGTGAAGAAAAAAAACACTACATTCACACAGTGTCTACATCAATGAAAAAACTGGAAAGTGGCTTTGACACAATGTGGAGCGAAATAACATTACATTCAACGCAAGTGTCTACATGAATAAAAAACCTGGAAAGTGGCTTTGACACAATGTGAAGAGAAATAACACTACATTCAACGCAAGTGTCTACATGAATGAAAAATCTGGAAAGTTGCTTTGACGCATGTGAAGAGAAATAACACTAAATTCAACGTAAGTGTCTACATGAATAAAAAACTGGAAAGTGGCTTTGACACCATGTGAAGAGAAATAACACTACATTCAACGCAAGTGTCTACATGAATGAAAAACTGGAAAGTGGCTTTGACACCATGTGAAGAGAAATAACACCAAATTCAACGAAAGTGTCTACATGAATGAAAAAACTGGAAAGAGGCTTTGACACCATGTGAAGAGAAAAAAAACTACATTCACCACAAGTGTCTGCATAAATGAAAACCTGGAAAGTGGCTTTGACACAATGTAAAGAGAAATAACACTACATTCAACGTAAGTGTCTACATGAATGAAAAAACTGGAAAGTGGCTTTGACACCATGTGAAGAGAAATAACACTAAATTCAACGCAAGTGTCTACATGAATGAAAAAACTGGAAAGTGGCTTTGACACCATGTGAAGAGAAATAACACAACATTCAACGCAAATGTCTACATGAATGAAAAACTGGAAAGTGGCTTTGACACCATGTGAAGAGAAATAACACTAAATTCCACGTAAGTTTCTACATGAATAAAAGAACTGTAAAGTGGCTTAGACACAATGTGAAGAGAAAGAAACACTATATTCAACACAGTGTCTACATCAATGAAAAAACTGAAAATTGTCTTTGACACAATGTGAAGAGAAATAACACTACATTCAACGCAAGTGTCTACATGAATGAAAAACCTGGAAAGTGGCTTTGACACAATGTGAAGAGAAATAACACTATATTCAACGCAAGTGTCTGCATAAATGAAAAACCTGGAAAGTGGCTTTGACGCATGTGAAGGGAAATAACACTAAATTCAACGTAAGTGTCTACATGAATAAAAAAACTGGAAAGTGGCTTTGACACCATGTGAAGAAAAATTACACTACATTCAACGTAAGTCTCTGCATGAATGAAAAAACTGGAAAGTGGCTTTGACACCATGTGATGAGAAATAACACTACATTCAACGCAAGTGTCTACATGAATGAAAATCTGGAAAGTGGCTTTGACACCATGTGAAGTGAAATAACACTAAATTCAACGTGTAAGTGTTTACATGAATGAAAAAACTGGAAAGTAGCTTTGACACTATGTGAATAGAAATGACACTACATTCAACGCAAGGGTCTACATCAATGAAAAAACTGGAAAGTGGCTTTGACACCATGTGAAGAAAAATAACACTACATTCAACATAAGTGTCTACATGAATGAAAAAACTGGAAAGTGGCTTTGACACCATGTGAAGAGAAATAACACTACATTCAACGCAAGTGTCTACATCAATGAAAAAACTGGAAAGTGGCTTTGACACCATGTGAAGAGAAATTTCCCCTAAATTCAACGTAAGTGTCTACATGAATGAAAAAACTGGAAAGTGGCTTTGACACCATGCGAAGAGAAATAACACTATATTCAACGTAACTGTCTACATGAATGAACAAACTGGAAAGTGGCTTTGACACCATGTGAAGAGAAATAACACTAAATTCCACGTAAGTGTCTACATGAATAAAAGAACTGTAAAGTGGCTTTGACACTATGTGAAGAAAAAAAAACACTACATTCACACAGTGTCTACATCAATGAAAAAACTGGAAAGTGGCTTTGACACAATGTGGAGCGAAATAACATTACATTCAACGCAAGTGTCTACATGAATAAAAAACCTGGAAAGTGGCTTCGACACAATGTGAAGAGAAATAACACTACATTCAACGCAAGTGTCTACATGAATGAAAAATCTGGAAAGTTGCTTTGACGCATGTGAAGAGAAATAACACTAAATTCAACGTAAGTGTCTACATGAATAAAAATCTGGAAAGTGGCTTTGACACCATGTGAAGAGAAATAACACTACTTTCAACGCAAGTGTCTACATGAATGAAAAACTGGAAAGTGGCTTTGACACCATGTGAAGAGAAATAACACCAAATTCAACGAAAGTGTCTACATGAATGAAAAAACTGGAAAGAGGCTTTGACACCATGTGAAGAGAAATAAAACTACATTCACCACAAGTGTCTGCATAAATGAAAACCTGGAAAGTGGCTTTGACACAATGTAAAGAGAAATAACACTACATTCAACGTAAGTGTCTACATGAATGAAAAAACTGGAAAGTGGCTTTGACACCATGTGAAGAGAAATAACACTAAATTCAACGCAAGTGTCTACATGAATGAAAAAACTGGAAAGTGGCTTTGACACCATGTGAAGAGAAATAACACAACATTCAACGCAAATGTCTACATGAATGAAAAACTGGAAAGTGGCTTTGACACCATGTGAAGAGAAATAACACTAAATTCCACGTAAATTTCTACATGAATAAAAGAACTGTAAAGTGGCTTAGACACAATGTGAAGAGAAAGAAACACTATATTCAACACAGTGTCTACATCAATGAAAAAACTGAAAATTGTCTTTGACACAATGTGAAGAGAAATAACACTACATTCAACGCAAGTGTCTGCATAAATGAAAAACCTGGAAAGTGGCTTTGACGCATGTGAAGGGAAATAACACTAAATTCAACGTAAGTGTCTACATGAATAAAAAAACTGGAAAGTGGCTTTGACACCATGTGAAGAAAAATAACACTACATTCAACGCAAGTGTCTACATGAATGAAAAAACTGGAAAGTGGCTTTGACACAATGTGAAGAGAAATAACACTAAATTCAACGTAAGTGTCTACATGAATGAAAAAACTGGAAAGTGGCTTTGACACCATGTGAAACGAAATAACACTACATTCAACGTAAGTGTCTACATCAATGAAAAAACTGGAAAGCGGCTTTGACACCATGTGAAGAGAAATAACACTACATTCAACGTAAGTGTCTACATGAATGAAAAAACTGTAAAGTGGCTTTGACACCATGTGAAGAGAAATAACACTACATTCAACGCAAGTGTCTACATGAATGAAAAAACTGGAAAGTGGGTTTGACACCATGTGAAGAGAAATAACACTAAATTCAACGTAGGTGTCTACATGAATGAAAAAACTGGAAAGCGGCTTTGACAACATGCGGAGAGAAATAACACTACATTCAACGTAAGTGTCTACATGAATGAACAAACTGGAAAGCGGCTTTGACACCATGTGAAGAATAATAACACTAAATTCCACGTAAGTGTCTACATGAATAAAAGAACCTTTAAAGTGGCTTTGACACTATGTGAAGAGAAAAAAAACACTACATTTACACAGTGTCTACATCAATGAAAAAACTGGAAAGTGGCTTTGACACAATGTGGAGAGAAATAACACTACATTCAACGCAAGTGTCTACATCAATCAAAAACCTGGATAGCGGCTTTGACACAATGTGAAGAGAAATAACACTACATTCAACGTAAGTGTCTACATGAATGAAAAAACCTGGAAAGTGGCTTTGACGCATGTGAAGAGAAATAACACTAAATTCAATGTAAGTGTCTACATGAATGAAAACACTGGAAAGTGGCTTTGACACCATGTGAAGAGAAATAACACTACATTCAACGCAAGTGTCTACATGAATGAAAAAACTGGAAAGTGGCTTTGACACCATGTGAAGAGAAATAACACTAAATTCAAAGTAGGTGTCTACATGAATGAAAAAACTGGAAAGCGGCTTTGACAACATGCGGAGAGAAATAACACTACATTCAACGTAAGTGTCTACATGAATAAACAAACTGGAAAGCGGCTTTGACACCATGTGAAGAATAATAACACTAAATTCCACGTAAGTGTCTACATGAATAAAAGAACCTTTAAAGTGGCTTTGACACTATGTGAAGAGAAAAAAAACACTACATTTACACAGTGTCTACATCAATGAAAAAACTGGAAAGTGGCTTTGACACAATGTGGAGAGAAATAACACTACATTCAACGCAAGTGTCTACATCAATCAAAAACCTGGATAGCGGCTTTGACACAATGTGAAGAGAAATAACACTACATTCAACGTAAGTGTCTACATGAATGAAAAAACCTGGAAAGTGGCTTTGACGCATGTGAAGAGAAATAACACTAAATTCAACGTAAGTGTCTACATGAATGAAAACACTGGAAAGTGGCTTTGACACCATGTGAAGAGAAATAACACTACATTCAACGCAAATGTCTACATGAATGAAAAACTGGAAAGTGGCTTTGACACCATGTGAAGAGAAATAACACTAAATTCAACGTAAGTGTCTACATGAATGAAAAACCTGGAAAGTAGCTTTGACACCATGTGAAGAGAAATAACACTACATTCAACGTAAGTGTCTACATCAATGAAAAAACTGGAAAGTGGCTTTGACACCATGTGAAGAGAAATAACACTACATTCAACGAAAGTGTCTACATGAATGAAAAAACTGGAAAGTGGCTTTGACACCATGTGAAGAGAAATAACACTTAATTCAACGTAAGTGTCTACATGAATGAAAAAACTGGAAAGTGGCTTTGACACCATGTGAAGAGAAATAACACTAAATTCAACGTAAGTGTCTACATGAATGAAAAAACTGGCAAGTGGCTTTGACACCATGTGAAGAAAAATAACACTACATTCAACGTAAGTGTCTACATGAATGAAAAATCTGGAATGTGGCTTTGACACCATGTGAAGATAAATAACACTACATTCAACGCAAGTGTCTACATGAATGAAAAAACTGGAAAGTGGCTTTGACACCATGTGAAGTGAAATAACATTAAATTCAACGTGTAAGTGTTTACATGAATGAAAAAACTGGAAAGTAGCTTTGACACTATGTGAAGAGAAATGACACTACATTCAACGCAAGTGTCTACATCAATGAAAAAACTGGAAAGTGGCTTTGACACCATGTGAAGAAAAATAACACTACATTCAACATAAGTGTCTACATGAATGAAAAAACTGGAAAGTGGCTTTGACACCATGTGAAGAGAAATAACACTACATTCAACGCAAGTGTCTACATCAATGAAAAAACTGGAAAGTGGCTTTGACACCATGTGAAGAGGTTTTTCCCCTAAATTCAACGTAAGTGTCTACATGAATGAAAAAACTGGAAAGTGGCTTTGACACCATGCGAAGAGAAATAACACTACATTCAACGTAAGTGTCTACATGAATGAACAAACTGGAAAGTGGCTTTGACACCATGTGAAGAGAAATAACACTAAATTCCACGTAAGTGTCTACATGAATAAAAGAACTGTAAAGTGGCTTTGACACTATGTGAAGAGAAAAAAACATTACATTCACACAGTGTCTACATCAATGAAAAAACTGGAAAGCCGCTTTGACACAATGTGGAGCGAAATAACACTACATTCAACGCAAGTGTCTACATGAATAAAAAACCTGGAAAGTGGCTTTGACACAATGTGAAGAGAAATAACACTACATTCAACGCAAGTGTCTACATGAATGAAAAATCTGGAAAGTTGCTTTGACGCATGTGAAGAGAAATAACACTAAATTCAACGCAAGTGTCTACATGAATGAAAAAACTGGAAAGTGGCTTTGACACCATGTGAAGAGAAATAACACTAAATTCAACGCAAGTGTCTACATGAATGAAAAAACTGGAAAGTGGCTTTGACACCATGTGAAGAGAAATAACACTAAATTCCACGTAAGTGTCTACATGAATAAAAGAACTGTAAAGTGGCTTTGACACTATGTGAAGAGAAAAAAACATTACATTCACACAGTGTCTACATCAATGAAAAAACTGGAAAGCCGCTTTGACACAATGTGGAGCGAAATAACACTACATTCAACGCAAGTGTCTACATGAATAAAAAACCTGGAAAGTGGCTTTGACACAATGTGAAGAGAAATAACACTACATTCAACGCAAGTGTCTACATGAATGAAAAATCTGGAAAGTTGCTTTGACGCATGTGAAGAGAAATAACACTAAATTCAACGCAAGTGTCTACATGAATGAAAAAACTGGAAAGTGGCTTTGACACCATGTGAAGAGAAATAACACTAAATTCAACGCAAGTGTCTACATGAATGAAAAAACTGGAAAGTGGCTTTGACACCATGTGAAGAGAAATAACACTAAATTCAACGTAAGTGTCTACATGAATAAAAAAACTGGAAAGTGGCTTTGACACCATGTGAAGAGAAATAACACTACATTCACCACAAGTGTCTGCATGAATGAAAAACCTGGAAAGTGACTTTGACACCATGTGAAGAGAAATAACACTACATTCAACGTAAGTGTCTACATGAATGAAAAAACTGGAAAGTTGCTTTGACACCATGTGAAGAGAAATAACACTAAATTCAACGCAAGTGTCTACATGAATAGAAAAACTGGAAAGTGGCTTTGACACCATGTGAAGAGAAATAACACTACATTCAACGCAAATGTCTACATGAATGAAAAACTGGAAAGTGGCTTTGACACCATGTGAAGAGAAATAACACTAAATTCCACGTAAGTTTCTACATGAATAAAAGAACTGTAAATTGTCTTTGACACAATGTGAAGAGAAATAACACTACATTCAACGCAAGTGTCTACATGAATGAAAAACCTGGAAAGTGGCTTTGACACAATGTGAAGAGAAATAACACTATATTCAACGCAAGTGTCTGCATAAATGAAAAACCTGGAAAGTGGCTTTGACGCATGTGAAGGGAAATAACACTAAATTCAACGTAAGTGTCTACATGAATAAAAAAACTGGAAAGTGGCTTTGACACCATGTGAAGAAAAATAACTCTACATTCAACGCAAGTGTCTACATGAAAGAAAAAACTGGAAAGTGGCTTTGACACAATGTGAAGAGAAATAACACTAAATTCAACGTAAGTGTCTACATGAATGAAAAAACTGGAAAGTGGCTTTGACACCATGTGAAGAAAAATAACACTACATTCAACGTAATTGTCTACATGAATGAAAAAACTGGAAAGTAGCTTTGACACCATGTGAAGAGAAATTACACTACATTCAACGTAAGTGTCTACATGAATGAAAAACTGGAAAGTGGCTTTGACACAATGTGAAGAGAAATAACACTACATTCGACGTAAGTGTCTACATGAATGAAAAAGCTGGAAAGTGGCTTTGACACCATGTTAAGAGAAATAACACTACATTCAACGCAAGTGTCTACATGAATGAAAAAATTGGAAAGTGGCTTTGACACCATTTGAAGAAAAATAACACTAAATTCAACGCAAGTGTCTACATGAATGAAAAAACTGGAAAGTGGCTTTGACACCATGTGAAGATAAATAACACTACATTCAACGTAAGTGTCTACATGAATGAAAAAGCTGGAAAGTGGCTTTGACACCATGTGAAGAGAAATAACACTACATTCGACGTAAGTGTCTACATGAATGAAAAAACTGGGAAATGGCTTTGACACCATGTGAAGAGAAATAACACTACATTCAACGTAAGTGACTACATGAATGAAAAAATTGGAAAGTGGCTTTGACACCATGTGAAGAAAAATAACACTAAATTCAACGCAAGTGTCTACATGAATGAAAAAACTGGAAAGTGGCTTTGACACCATGTGAAGATAAATAACACTACATTCAACGTAAGTGTCTACATGAATGAAAAAGCTGGAAAGTGGCTTTGACACCATGTGAAGAGAAATAACACTACATTCAACGTAAGTGTCTACAGGAATGAAAAAACTGGAAAGTGGCTTTGACACCATGTGAAGAGAAATCACACTACATTCAACGTAAGTGTCTACATGAATGAAAAAACTGGAAAGTAGCTGTGACACCATGTGAAGAGAAATAACACTACATTCAACGTAAGTATCTACATGAATGAAAAAACTGGAAAGTGGCTTTGACACCATGTGATGAGAAATAACACTACATTCAACGCAAGTATCTACATGAATGAAAAAACTGGAAAGTGGCTTTGACACCATGTGAAGAGAAATAACACTACATTCAACGCAAGTGTCTACATGAATGAAAAAACCTGGAAAGTGGCTTTGACGCATGTGAAGAGAAATAACACTAAATTCAACGTAAGTGTCTACATGAATGAAAAAACTGGAAAGTGGCTTTGACACCATGTGAAGAGAAATAACACTACATTCAACGCAAATGTCTACATGAATGAAAAACTGGAAAGTGGCTTTGACACCATGTGAAGAGAAATAACACTAAATTCCACGTAAGTTTCTACATGAATAAAAGAACTGTAAAGTGGCTTTGACACAATGTGAAGAGAAAGAAACACTATATTCAACACTGTGTCTACATCAATGAAAAAACTGGAAATTGTCTTTGACACAATGTGAAGAGAAATAACACTACATTCAACGCAAGTGTCTACATCAATGAAAAAACTGGAAAGTGGCTTTGACACCATGTGAAGAGAAATTTCCCCTAAATTCAACGTAAGTGTCTACATGAATGAAAAAACTGGAAAGTGGCTTTGACACCATGCGAAGAGAAATAACACTATATTCAACGTAACTGTCTACATGAATGAACAAACTGGAAAGTGGCTTTGACACCATGTGAAGAGAAATAACACTAAATTCCACGTAAGTGTCTACATGAATAAAAGAACTGTAAAGTGGCTTTGACACTATGTGAACTAAAAAAAACACTACATTCACACAGTGTCTACATCAATGAAAAAACTGGAAAGTGGCTTTGACACAATGTGGAGCGAAATAACATTACATTCAACGCAAGTGTCTACATGAATAAAAAACCTGGAAAGTGGCTTTGACACAATGTGAAGAGAAATAACACTACATTCAACGCAAGTGTCTACATGAATGAAAAATCTGGAAAGTTGCTTTGACGCATGTGAAGAGAAATAACACTAAATTCAACGTAAGTGTCTACATGAATAAAAAACTGGAAAGTGGCTTTGACACCATGTGAAGAGAAATAACACTACATTCAACGCAAGTGTCTACATGAATGAAAAACTGGAAAGTGGCTTTGACACCATGTGAAGAGAAATAACACTACATTCAACGCAAGTGTCTACATGAATGAAAAAACTGGAAAGAGGCTTTGACACCATGTGAAGAGAAATAAAACTACATTCACCACAAGTGTCTGCATAAATGAAAACCTGGAAAGTGGCTTTGACACAATGTAAAGAGAAATAACACTACATTCAACGTAAGTGTCTACATGAATGAAAAAACTGGAAAGTGGCTTTGACACCATGTGAAGAGAAATAACACTAAATTCAACGCAAGTGTCTACATGAATGAAAAAACTGGAAAGTGGCTTTGACACCATGTGAAGAGAAATAACACAACATTCAACGCAAATGTCTACATGAATGAAAAACTGGAAAGTGGCTTTGACACCATGTGAAGAGAAATAACACTAAATTCCACGTAAGTTTCTACATGAATAAAAGAACTGTAAAGTGGCTTAGACACAATGTGAAGAGAAAGAAACACTATATTCAACACAGTGTCTACATCAATGAAAAAACTGAAAATTGTCTTTGACACAATGTGAAGAGAAATAACACTACATTCAACGCAAGTGTCTACATGAATGAAAAACCTGGAAAGTGGCTTTGACACAATGTGAAGAGAAATAACACTATATTCAACGCAAGTGTCTGCATAAATGAAAAACCTGGAAAGTGGCTTTGACGCATGTGAAGGGAAATAACACTAAATTCAACGTAAGTGTCTACATGAATAAAAAAACTGGAAAGTGGCTTTGACACCATGTGAAGAAAAATAACACTACATTCAACGCAAGTGTCTACATGAATGAAAAAACTGGAAAGTGGCTTTGACACAATGTGAAGAGAAATAACACTAAATTCAACGTAAGTGTCTACATGAATGAAAAAACTGGAAAGTGGCTTTGACACCATGTGAAACGAAATAACACTACATTCAACGTAAGTGTCTACATCAATGAAAAAACTGGAAAGTGGCTTTGACACCATGTGAAGAGAAATAACACTACATTCAACGTAAGTGTCTACATGAATGAAAAAACTGGAAAGTGGCTTTGACACCATGTGAAGAGAAATAACACTACATTCAACGCAAGTGTCTACATGAATGAAAAAACTGGAAAGTGGGTTTGACACCATGTGAAGAGAAATAACACTAAATTCAACGTAGGTGTCTACATGAATGAAAAAACTGGAAAGCGGCTTTGACAACATGCGGAGAGAAATAACACTACATTCAACGTAAGTGTCTACATGAATGAACAAACTGGAAAGCGGCTTTGACACCATGTGAAGAATAATAACACTAAATTCCACATAAGTGTCTACATGAATAAAAGAACCTTTAAAGTGGCTTTGACACTATGTGAAGAGAAAAAAAACACTACATTTACACAGTGTCTACATCAATGAAAAAACTGGAAAGTGGCTTTGACACAATGTGGAGAGAAATAACACTACATTCAACGCAAGTGTCTACATCAATCAAAAACCTGGATAGCGGCTTTGACACAATGTGAAGAGAAATAACACTACATTCAACGTAAGTGTCTACATGAATGAAAAAACCTGGAAAGTGGCTTTGACGCATGTGAAGAGAAATAACACTAAATTCAATGTAAGTGTCTACATGAATGAAAACACTGGAAAGTGGCTTTGACACCATGTGAAGAGAAATAACACTACATTCAACGCAAGTGTCTACATGAATGAAAAAACTGGAAAGTGGCTTTGACACCATGTGAAGAGAAATAACACTAAATTCAAAGTAGGTGTCTACATGAATGAAAAAACTGGAAAGCGGCTTTGACAACATGCGGAGAGAAATAACACTACATTCAACGTAAGTGTCTACATGAATAAACAAACTGGAAAGCGGCTTTGACACCATGTGAAGAATAATAACACTCAATTCCACGTAAGTGTCTACATGAATAAAAGAACCTTTAAAGTGGCTTTGACACTATGTGAAGAGAAAAAAAACACTACATTTACACAGTGTCTACATCAATGAAAAAACTGGAAAGTGGCTTTGACACAATGTGGAGAGAAATAACACTACATTCAACGCAAGTGTCTACATCAATCAAAAACCTGGATAGCGGCTTTGACACAATGTGAAGAGAAAAAAACATTATATTCAACAGAGTGTCTACATCAATGAAAAAACTGGAAAGTGGCTTTGACACAATGTGAAGAGATATAACACTACATTCAACGTAAGTGTCTACAGGAATGAAAAAACTGGAAAGTGGCTTTGACACCATGTGAAGAGAAATAACACTACATTCAACGTAAGTGTCTACAGGAATGAAAAAACTGGAAAGTGGCTTTGACACCATGTGAAGAGAAATCACACTACATTCAACGTAAGTGTCTACATGAATGAAAAAACTGGAAAGTAGCTGTGACACCATGTGAAGAGAAATAACACTACATTCAACGTAAGTATCTACATGAATGAAAAAACTGGAAAGTGGCTTTGACACCATGTGATGAGAAATAACACTACATTCAACGCAAGTATCTACATGAATGAAAAAACTGGAAAGTGGCTTTGACACCATGTGAAGAGAAATAACACTACATTCAACGCAAGTGTCTACATGAATGAAAAAACCTGGAAAGTGGCTTTGACGCATGTGAAGAGAAATAACACTAAATTCAACGTAAGTGTCTACATGAATGAAAAAACTGGAAAGTGGCTTCGACACCATGTGAAGAGAAATAACACTAAATTCCACGTAAGTGTCTACATGAATAAAAGAACTGTAAAGTGGCTTTGACACAATGTGAAGAGAAAAAAACATTATATTCAACAGAGTGTCTACATCAATGAAAAAACTGGAAAGTGGCTTTGACACAATGTGAAGAGATATAACACTACATTCAACGCAAGTGTCTACATGAATGAAAAACCTGGAAAGTGGCTTTGACACAATGTGAAGAGAAATAACACTACATTCAACGCAAGTGTCTGCATAAATGAAAAACCTGGAAAGTGGCTTAGACACCATGTGAAGAGAAATAACACTACATTCAACGCAAGTGTCCACATGAATGAAAAAACTGGATATTGGCTTTGACACCATGTGAAGAGAAATAACACTAAATTCAACGTAAGTGTCTACATGAATGAAAAAACTGGAAAGTAGCTTTGACACCATGTGATGAGAAATAACACTACATTCAACGCAAGTGTCTACATGAATGAAAATCTGGAAAGTGGCTTTGACACCATGTGAAGAGAAATAACACTACATTCAACGCAAGTGTCTACATGAATGAAAAAACTGGAAAGTGGCTTTGACACCATGTGAAGAGAAATAACACTACATTCAACGTAAGTCTCTACATGAATGAAAAAACTAGAAAGTGGCTTTGACACCATGTGATGAGAAATAACACTACATTCACCACAAGTGTTGCATAAATGAAAAACCTGGAAAGTGACTTTGACAACATGTGAAGAGAAATAACACTACATTCAACGTAAATGTCTACATAAATGAAAGAACTGTAAAGTGGCTTTGACACAATGTGAAGAGAAAAAAACATTATATTCAACAGAGTGTCTACATCAATGAAAAAACTGGAAAGTGGCTTTGACACAATGTGAAGAGAAATAACACTACATTCAACGCAAGTGTCTACATGAATGAAAAACCTGGAAAGTGGCTTTGACACAATGTGAAGAGAAATAACACTACATTCAACGCAAGTGTCTGCATAAATGAAAAACCTGGAAAGTGGCTTAGACACCATGTGAAGAGAAATAACACTACATTCAACGCAAGTGTCCACATGAATGAAAAAACTGGAAAGTGGCTTTGACACCATGTGAAGAGAAATAACACTAAATTCAACGTAAGTGTCTACATGAATGAAAAAACTGGAAAGTAGCTTTGACACCATGTGATGAGAAATAACACTACATTCAACGCAAGTGTCTACATGAATGAAAATCTGGAAAGTGGCTTTGACACCATGTGAAGAGAAATAACACTACATTCAACGCAAGTGTCTACATGAATGAAAAAACTGGAAAGTGGCTTTGACACCATGTGAAGAGAAATAACACTACATTCAACGTAAGTCTCTACATGAATGAAAAAACTAGAAAGTGGCTTTGACACCATGTGATGAGAAATAACACTACATTCACCACAAGTGTCTGCATAAATGAAAAACCTGGAAAGTGACTTTGACAACATGTGAAGAGAAATAACACTACATTCAACGTAAGTGTCTACATAAATGAAAAAACTGGAAAGTGGCTTTGACACCATGTGAAGAGAAATAACACTACATTCGACGTAAGTGTCTACATGAATGAAAAAACTGGAAAGTAGCTTTGACACCATGTGAAGAGAAATAACACTACATTCAACGTAAGTGTCTACATGAATGAAAAAACTGGAAAGTGGCTTTGACACAATGTGAAGAGAAATAACACTACATTCGACGTAAGTGTCTACATGAATGAAAAAACTGGAAAATGGCTTCGACACCATGTGAAGAGAAATAACACTACATTCAACGTAAGTGTCTACATGAATGAAAAAATTGGAAAGTGGCTTTGACACCATGTGAAGAAAAATAACACTACATTCAACGTAAGTGTCTACATGAATGAAAAAGCTGGAAAGTGGCTTTGACACAATGTGAAGAGAAATAACACTACATTCAACGTAAGTGTCTACAGGAATGAAAAAACTGGAAAGTGGCTTTGACACCATGTGAAGAGAAATAACACCAAATTCAACGAAAGTGTCTACATGAATGAAAAAATTGGAAAGCGGCTTTGACACCATGTGAAGAAAAATAACACTACATTCAACGTAAGTGTCTACATGAATGAAAAAGCTGGAAAGTGGCTTTGACACAATGTGAAGAGAAATAACACTACATTCAACGTAAGTGTCTACATGAATGAAAAAGCTGGAAAGTGGCTTTGACACAATGTGAAGAGAAATAACACTACATTCAACGTAAGTGTCTACAGGAATGAAAAAACTGGAAAGTGGCTTTGACACCATGTGAATAGAAATCACACTACATTCAACGCAAGTATCTACATGAATGAAAAAACTGGAAAGTGGCTTTGACACCATGTGAAGAGAAATAACACTACATTCAACGCAAGTGTCTACATGAATGAAAAAACCTGGAAAGTGGCTTTGACGCATGTGAAGAGAAATAACACTAAATTCAACGTAAGTGTCTACATGAATGAAAAAACTGGAAAGTGGCTTCGACACCATGTGAAGAGAAATAACACTAAATTCCACGTAAGTGTCTACATGAATAAAAGAACTGTAAAGTGGCTTTGACACAATGTGAAGAGAAAAAAACATTATATTCAACAGAGTGTCTACATCAATGAAAAAACTGGAAAGTGGCTTTGACACAATGTGAAGAGATATAACACTACATTCAACGCAAGTGTCTACATGAATGAAAAACCTGGAAAGTGGCTTTGACACAATGTGAAGAGAAATAACACTACATTCAACGCAAGTGTCTGCATAAATGAAAAACCTGGAAAGTGGCTTAGACACCATGTGAAGAGAAATAACACTACATTCAACGCAAGTGTCCACATGAATGAAAAAACTGGATATTGGCTTTGACACCATGTGAAGAGAAATAACACTAAATTCAACGTAAGTGTCTACATGAATGAAAAAACTGGAAAGTAGCTTTGACACCATGTGATGAGAAATAACACTACATTCAACGCAAGTGTCTACATGAATGAAAATCTGGAAAGTGGCTTTGACACCATGTGAAGAGAAATAACACTACATTCAACGCAAGTGTCTACATGAATGAAAAAACTGGAAAGTGGCTTTGACACCATGTGAAGAGAAATAACACTACATTCAACGTAAGTCTCTACATGAATGAAAAAACTAGAAAGTGGCTTTGACACCATGTGATGAGAAATAACACTACATTCACCACAAGTGTTGCATAAATGAAAAACCTGGAAAGTGACTTTGACAACATGTGAAGAGAAATAACACTACATTCAACGTAAATGTCTACATAAATGAAAGAACTGTAAAGTGGCTTTGACACAATGTGAAGAGAAAAAAACATTATATTCAACAGAGTGTCTACATCAATGAAAAAACTGGAAAGTGGCTTTGACACAATGTGAAGAGAAATAACACTACATTCAACGCAAGTGTCTACATGAATGAAAAACCTGGAAAGTGGCTTTGACACAATGTGAAGAGAAATAACACTACATTCAACGCAAGTGTCTGCATAAATGAAAAACCTGGAAAGTGGCTTAGACACCATGTGAAGAGAAATAACACTACATTCAACGCAAGTGTCCACATGAATGAAAAAACTGGAAAGTGGCTTTGACACCATGTGAAGAGAAATAACACTAAATTCAACGTAAGTGTCTACATGAATGAAAAAACTGGAAAGTAGCTTTGACACCATGTGATGAGAAATAACACTACATTCAACGCAAGTGTCTACATGAATGAAAATCTGGAAAGTGGCTTTGACACCATGTGAAGAGAAATAACACTACATTCAACGCAAGTGTCTACATGAATGAAAAAACTGGAAAGTGGCTTTGACACCATGTGAAGAGAAATAACACTACATTCAACGTAAGTCTCTACATGAATGAAAAAACTAGAAAGTGGCTTTGACACCATGTGATGAGAAATAACACTACATTCACCACAAGTGTCTGCATAAATGAAAAACCTGGAAAGTGACTTTGACAACATGTGAAGAGAAATAACACTACATTCAACGTAAGTGTCTACATAAATGAAAAAACTGGAAAGTGGCTTTGACACCATGTGAAGAGAAATAACACTACATTCGACGTAAGTGTCTACATGAATGAAAAAACTGGAAAGTAGCTTTGACACCATGTGAAGAGAAATAACACTACATTCAACGTAAGTGTCTACATGAATGAAAAAACTGGAAAGTGGCTTTGACACAATGTGAAGAGAAATAACACTACATTCGACGTAAGTGTCTACATGAATGAAAAAACTGGAAAATGGCTTCGACACCATGTGAAGAGAAATAACACTACATTCAACGTAAGTGTCTACATGAATGAAAAAATTGGAAAGTGGCTTTGACACCATGTGAAGAAAAATAACACTACATTCAACGTAAGTGTCTACATGAATGAAAAAGCTGGAAAGTGGCTTTGACACAATGTGAAGAGAAATAACACTACATTCAACGTAAGTGTCTACAGGAATGAAAAAACTGGAAAGTGGCTTTGACACCATGTGAATAGAAATCACACTACATTCAACGTAAGTGTCTACATGAATGAAAAAACTGGAAAGTGGCTTTGACACCATGTGAAGAGAAATTACACTACATTCAACGTAAGTCTCTGCATGAATGAAAAAACTGGAAAGTGGCTTTGACACCATGTGATGACAAATAACACTACATTCAACGCAAGTGTCTACATGAATGAAAATCTGGAAAGTGGCTTTGACACCATGTGAAGTGAAATAACACTAAATTCAACGTGTAAGTGTTTACATGAATGAAAAAACTGGAAAGTAGCTTTGACACTATGTGAAGAGAAATGACACTACATTCAACGCAAGGGTCTACATGAATGAAAAAACTGGAAAGTGGCTTTGACACCATGCGAAGAGAAATAACACTACATTCAACGTAACTGTCTACATGAATGAACAAACTGGAAAGTGGCTTTGACACCATGTGAAGAGAAATAACACTAAATTCCACGTAAGTGTCTACATGAATAAAAGAACTGTAAAGTGGCTTTGACACTATGTGAAGAGAAAAAAACACTACATTCACACAGTGTCTACATCAATGAAAAAACTGGAAAGTGGCTTTGACACAATGTGGAGCGAAATAACACTACATTCAACGCAAGTGTCTACATGAATAAAAAACCTGGAAAGTGGCTTTGACACAATGTGAAGAGAAATAACACTACATTCAACGCAAGTGTCTACATGAATGAAAAATCTTGAAAGTTGCTCTGACGTATGTGAAGAGAAATAACACTAAATTAACGTAAGTGTCTACATGAATAAAAAAACTGGAAAGTGGCTTTGACACCATGTGAAGAGAAATAACACTACATTCAACGCAAGTGTCTACATGAATGAAAAACTGGAAAGTGTCTTTGACACCATGTGAAGAGAAATAACACCAAATTTAACGAAAGTGTCTACATGAATGAAAAAACTGGAAAGAGGCTTTGACACCATGTGAAGAGAAATAAAACTACATTCACCACAAGTGTCTGCATAAATGAAAAACCTGGAAAGTGACTTTGACACCATGTGAAGAGAAATAACACTACATTCAACGTAAGTGTCTACATGAATGAAAAAACTGGAAAGTGGGTTTGACACCATGTGAGGAGAAATAACACTAAATTCAACGCAAGTGTCTACATGAATGAAAAAACTGGAAAGTGGCTTTGACACCATGTGAAGAGAAATAACACAACATTCAACGCAAATGTCTACATGAATGAAAAACTGGAAAGTGGCTTTGACACCATGTGAAGAGAAATAACACTAAATTCCACGTAAGTTTCTACATGAATAAAAGAACTGTAAAGTGGCTTTGACACAATGTGAAGAGAAAGAAACACTATATTCAACACAGTGTCTACATCAATGAAAAAACTGGAAAGTGGCTTTGACACAATGTGAAGAGAAATAACACTAAATTCAACGTAAGTGTCTACATGAATGAAAAAACTGGAAAGCGGCTTTGACACCATGTGAAGAAAAATAACACTACATTCAACGTAAGTGTCTACATGAATGAAAAAGCTGGAAAGTGGCTTTGACACAATGTGAAGAGAAATAACACTACATTCAACGTAAGTGTCTACAGGAATGAAAAAACTGGAAAGTGGCTTTGACACCATGTGAATAGAAATCACACTACATTCAACGTAAGTGTCTACATGAATGAAAAAACTGGAAAGTGGCTTTGACACCATGTGAAGAGAAATTACACTACATTCAACGTAAGTCTCTGCATGAATGAAAAAACTGGAAAGTGGCTTTGACACCATGTGATGAGAAATAACACTACATTCAACGCAAGTGTCTACATGAATGAAAATCTGGAAAGTGGCTTTGACACCATGTGAAGAGAAATAACACTACATTCAACGCAAGTGTCTACATGAATGAAAAAACTGAAAAGTGGCTTTGACGCCTGTGAAGAGAAATAACACTAAATTCAACGTAAGTGTCTACATAAATAAAGAAACTAGAAAGTGGCTTTGACACCATGTGAAGAGAAATAACACTACATTCAACGCAAGTTTCTACATGAATGAAAAAAATGGAAAGTGGCTTTGAACCATGTGAAGAGAAATAAAACTACATTCAACGTAAGTGTCTACATGGATGAAAAACTGGAAAGTGGCTTTGACACCAATTGAAGAGAAATAACACTAAATTCAACGTAAGTGTCTACATGAATGAAAAACCTGGAAAGTGGCTTTGACACCATGTGAAGAGAAATAACACTACATTCAACGTAAGTGTCTACATGAATGAAAAAACTGGAAAGTGGCTTTGACACCATGTGAAGAGAAATAAAACTACATTCACCACAAGTGTCTGCATAAATGAAAAACCTGGAAAGTGACTTTGACACCATGTGAAGAGAAATAACACTACATTCAACGTAAGTGTCTACATAAATGAAAAAAACTGGAAAGTGGCTTTGACACCATGTGAAGATAAATAACACTACATTCAACGTAAGTGTCTACATGAATGAAAAAGCTGAAAAGTGGCTTTGACACCATGTAAAGAGAAATAACACTACATTCAAGGAGAGTGTCTACACGAATAAAAAACCTAGAAAGTGGCTTTGAAACCATGTGAAGAGAAATAACACTAAATTCAACGTAAGTGTCTACATGAATGAAAAAACTGGAAAGTGGCTTCGACACCATGTGAAGAGAAATAACACTAAATTCCACGTAAGTGTCTACATGAATAAAAGAACTGTAAAGTGGCTTTGACACAATGTGAAGAGAAAAAAACATTATATTCAACAGAGTGTCTACATCAATGAAAAAACTGGAAAGTGGCTTTGACACAATGTGAAGAGATATAACACTACATTCAACGCAAGTGTCTACATGAATGAAAAACCTGGAAAGTGGCTTTGACACAATGTGAAGAGAAATAACACTACATTCAACGCAAGTGTCTGCATAAATGAAAAACCTGGAAAGTGGCTTAGACACCATGTGAAGAGAAATAACACTACATTCAACGCAAGTGTCCACATGAATGAAAAAACTGGATATTGGCTTTGACACCATGTGAAGAGAAATAACACTAAATTCAACGTAAGTGTCTACATGAATGAAAAAACTGGAAAGTAGCTTTGACACCATGTGATGAGAAATAACACTACATTCAACGCAAGTGTCTACATGAATGAAAATCTGGAAAGTGGCTTTGACACCATGTGAAGAGAAATAACACTACATTCAACGCAAGTGTCTACATGAATGAAAAAACTGGAAAGTGGCTTTGACACCATGTGAAGAGAAATAACACTACATTCAACGTAAGTCTCTACATGAATGAAAAAACTAGAAAGTGGCTTTGACACCATGTGATGAGAAATAACACTACATTCACCACAAGTGTTGCATAAATGAAAAACCTGGAAAGTGACTTTGACAACATGTGAAGAGAAATAACACTACATTCAACGTAAATGTCTACATAAATGAAAGAACTGTAAAGTGGCTTTGACACAATGTGAAGAGAAAAAAACATTATATTCAACAGAGTGTCTACATCAATGAAAAAACTGGAAAGTGGCTTTGACACAATGTGAAGAGAAATAACACTACATTCAACGCAAGTGTCTACATGAATGAAAAACCTGGAAAGTGGCTTTGACACAATGTGAAGAGAAATAACACTACATTCAACGCAAGTGTCTGCATAAATGAAAAACCTGGAAAGTGGCTTAGACACCATGTGAAGAGAAATAACACTACATTCAACGCAAGTGTCCACATGAATGAAAAAACTGGAAAGTGGCTTTGACACCATGTGAAGAGAAATAACACTAAATTCAACGTAAGTGTCTACATGAATGAAAAAACTGGAAAGTAGCTTTGACACCATGTGATGAGAAATAACACTACATTCAACGCAAGTGTCTACATGAATGAAAATCTGGAAAGTGGCTTTGACACCATGTGAAGAGAAATAACACTACATTCAACGCAAGTGTCTACATGAATGAAAAAACTGGAAAGTGGCTTTGACACCATGTGAAGAGAAATAACACTACATTCAACGTAAGTCTCTACATGAATGAAAAAACTAGAAAGTGGCTTTGACACCATGTGATGAGAAATAACACTACATTCACCACAAGTGTCTGCATAAATAAAAAACCTGGAAAGTGACTTTGACAACATGTGAAGAGAAATAACACTACATTCAACGTAAGTGTCTACATAAATGAAAAAACTGGAAAGTGGCTTTGACACCATGTGAAGAGAAATAACACTACATTCGACGTAAGTGTCTACATGAATGAAAAAACTGGAAAGTAGCTTTGACACCATGTGAAGAGAAATAACACTACATTCAACGTAAGTGTCTACATGAATGAAAAAACTGGAAAGTGGCTTTGACACAATGTGAAGAGAAATAACACTACATTCGACGTAAGTGTCTACATGAATGAAAAAACTGGAAAATGGCTTCGACACCATGTGAAGAGAAATAACACTACATTCAACGTAAGTGTCTACATGAATGAAAAAATTGGAAAGTGGCTTTGACACCATGTGAAGAAAAATAACACTACATTCAACGTAAGTGTCTACATGAATGAAAAAGCTGGAAAGTGGCTTTGACACAATGTGAAGAGAAATAACACTACATTCAACGTAAGTGTCTACAGGAATGAAAAAACTGGAAAGTGGCTTTGACACCATGTGAATAGAAATCACACTACATTCAACGTAAGTGTCTACATGAATGAAAAAACTGGAAAGTGGCTTTGACACCATGTGAAGAGAAATTACACTACATTCAACGTAAGTCTCTGCATGAATGAAAAAACTGGAAAGTGGCTTTGACACCATGTGATGAGAAATAACACTACATTCAACGCAAGTGTCTACATGAATGAAAATCTGGAAAGTGGCTTTGACACCATGTGAAGTGAAATAACACTAAATTCAACGTGTAAGTGTTTACATGAATGAAAAAACTGGAAAGTAGCTTTGACACTATGTGAAGAGAAATGACACTACATTCAACGCAAGGGTCTACATGAATGAAAAAACTGGAAAGTGGCTTTGACACCATGCGAAGAGAAATAACACTACATTCAACGTAACTGTCTACATGAATGAACAAACTGGAAAGTGGCTTTGACACCATGTGAAGAGAAATAACACTACATTCAACCCAAGTGTCTACATGAATGAAAAAACTGGAAAGTGGTTTTGACACCATGTGAAGAGAAATAACACTACATTCAACGCAAGTGTCTACATGAATGAAAAACTGGAAAGTGGCTTTGACACCATGTGAAGAGAAATAACACTAAATTCCACGTAAGTGTCTACATGAATAAAAGAACTGTAAAGTGGCTTTGACACTATGTGAAGAGAAAAAAACACTACATTCACACAGTGTCTACATCAATGAAAAAACTGGAAAGTGGCTTTGACACAATGTGGAGCGAAATAACACTACATTCAACGCAAGTGTCTACATGAATAAAAAACCTGGAAAGTGGCTTTGACACAATGTGAAGAGAAATAACACTACATTCAACGCAAGTGTCTACATGAATGAAAAATCTTGAAAGTTGCTCTGACGCATGTGAAGAGAAATAACACTAAATTAACGTAAGTGTCTACATGAATAAAAAAACTGGAAAGTGGCTTTGACACAATG
Source organism: Ceratothoa steindachneri (assembly GCA_963969495.1). Classification (NCBI taxonomy): domain Eukaryota; kingdom Metazoa; phylum Arthropoda; class Malacostraca; order Isopoda; family Cymothoidae; genus Ceratothoa; species Ceratothoa steindachneri. Next base: position 171,702,327 of record OZ018324.1, read on the forward strand.
TGAAGAGAAATAACACTACATTCAACGCAAGTGTCTACATGAATGAAAAACTGGAAAGTGTCTTTGAGACCATGTGAAGAGAAATAACACCAAATTTAACGAAAGTGTCTACATGAATGAAAAAACTGGAAAGAGGCTTTGACACCATGTGAAGAGAAATAAAAATACATTCACCACAAGTGTCTGCATAAATGAAAAACCTGGAAAGTGACTTTGACACCATGTGAAGAGAAATAACACTACATTCAACGTAAGTGTCTACATGAATGAAAAAACTGGAAAGTGGCTTTGACACCATGTGAGGAGAAATAACACTAAATTCAACGCAAGTGTCTACATGAATGAAAAAACTGGAAAGTGGCTTTGACACCATGTGAAGAGAAATAACACAACATTCAACGCAAATGTCTACATGAATGAAAAACTGGAAAGTGGCTTTGACACCATGTGAAGAGAAATAACACTAAATTCCACGTAAGTTTCTACATGAATAAAAGAACTGTAAAGTGGCTTTGACACAATGTGAAGAGAAAGAAACACTATATTCAACACAGTGTCTACATCAATGAAAAAACTGAAAATTGTCTTTGACACAATGTGAAGAGAAATAACACTACATTCAACGCAAGTGTCTACATGAATGAAAAACCTGGAAAGTGGCTTTGACACAATGTGAAGAGAAATAACACTATATTCAACGCAAGTGTCTGCATAAATGAAAAACCTGGAAAGTGGCTTTGACGCATGTGAAGGGAAATAACACTAAATTCAACGTAAGTGTCTACATGAATAAAAAAACTGGAAAGTGGCTTTGACACCATGTGAAGAAAAATAACACTACATTCAACGCAAGTGTCTACATGAATGAAAAAACTGGAAAGTGGCTTTGACACAATGTGAAGAGAAATAACACTAAATTCAACGTAAGTGTCTACATGAATGAAAAAACTGTAAAGTGGCTTTGACACCATGTGAAACGAAATAACACTACATTCAACGTAAGAGTCTACATCAATGAAAAAACTGGAAAGTGGCTTTGACACCATGTGAAGAGAAATAACACTACATTCAACGTAAGTGTCTACATGAATGAAAAAACTGGAAAGTGGCTTTGACACCATGTGAAGAGAAATAACACTACATTTAACGCAAGTGTCTACATGAATGAAAAAACTGGAAAGTGGCTTTGACACCATGTGAAGAGAAATAACACTAAATTCAACGTAGGTGTCTACGTGAATGAAAAAACTGGAAAGCGGCTTTGACAACATGCGGAGAGAAATAACACTACATTCAACGTAAGTGTCTACATGAATGAACAAACTGGAAAGCGGCTTTGACACCATGTGAAGAATAATAACACTAAATTCCACGTAAGTGTCTACATGAATAAAAGAACCTTTAAAGTGGCTTTGACACTATGTGAAGAGAAAAAAAAGCTACATTTACACAGTGTGTACATCAATGAAAAAACTGGAAAGTGGCTTTGACACAATGTGGAGAGAAATAACACTACATTCAACGCAAGTGTCTACATCATTCAAAAACCTGGATAGCGGCTTTGACACAATGTGAAGAGAAATAACACTACATTCAACGTAAGTGTCTACATGAATGAAAAAACCTGGAAAGTGGCTTTGACGCATGTGAAGAAAAATAACACTAAATTCAATGTAAGTGTCTACATGAATGAAAACACTGGAAAGTGGCTTTGACACCATGTGAAGAGAAATAACACTACATTCAACGCAAGTGTCTACATGAATGAAAAAACTGGAAAGTGGCTTTGACACCATGTGAAGAGAAATAACACTAAATTCAAAGTAGGTGTCTACATGAATGAAAAAACTGGAAAGCGGCTTTGACAACATGCGGAGAGAAATAACACTACATTCAACGTAAGTGTCTACATGAATGAACAAAATGGAAAGCGGCTTTGACACCATGTGAAGAATAATAACACTAAATTCCACGTAAGTGTCTACATGAATAAAAGAACCTTCAAAGTGGCTTTGACACTATGTGAAGAGAAAAAAACACTACATTTACACAGTGTCTACATCAATGAAAAAACTGGAAAGTGGCTTTGACACAATGTGGAGCGAAATAACACTACATTCAACGCAAGTGTCTACATGAATAAAAAACCTGGAAAGTGGCTTTGACACAATGTGAAGAGAAATAACACTACATTCAACGCAAGTGTCTACATGAATGAAAAACCTGGAAAGTGGCTTTGACGCATGTGAAGAGAAATAACACTAAATTCAACGTAAGTGTCTACATGAATAAAAAAACTGGAAAGTGGTTTTGACACCATGTGAAGAGAAATAACACTACATTCAACGCAAGTGTCTACATGAATGAAAAACTGGAAAGTGGCTTTGACACCATGTGAAGAGAAATAACACCAAATTCAACGAAAGTGTCTACATGAATGAAAAAATTGGAAAGCGGCTTTGACACCATGTGAAGAAAAATAACACTACATTCAACGTAAGTGTCTACATGAATGAAAAAGCTGGAAAGTGGCTTTGACACAATGTGAAGAGAAATAACACTACATTCAACGTAAGTGTCTACATGAATGAAAAAGCTGGAAAGTGGCTTTGACACAATGTGAAGAGAAATAACACTACATTCAACGTAAGTGTCTACAGGAATGAAAAAACTGGAAAGTGGCTTTGACACCATGTGAATAGAAATCACACTACATTCAACGTAAGTGTCTAGATGAATGAAAAAACTGGAAAGTGGCTTTGACACCATGTGAAGAGAAATTACACTACATTCAACGTAAGTCTCTGCATGAATGAAAAAACTGGAAAGTGGCTTTGACACCATGTGATGAGAAATAACACTACATTCAACGCAAGTGTCTACATGAATGAAAATCTGGAAAGTGGCTTTGACACCATGTGAAGAGAAATAACACTACATTCAACGCAAGTGTCTACATGAATGAAAAAACTGAAAAGTGGCTTTGACGCATGTGAAGAGAAATAACACTAAATTCAACGTAAGTGTCTACATGAATAAAGAAACTAGAAAGTGGCTTTAACACCATGTGAAGAGAAATAACACTACATTCAACGCAAGTTTCTACATGAATGAAAAAACTGGAAAGTGGCTTTGACACCATGTGAAGAGAAATAAAACTACATTCAACGTAAGTGTCTACATGGCTGAAAAACTGGAAAGTGGCTTTGACACCATTTGAAGAGAAATAACACTAAATTCAACGTAAGTGTCTACATGAATGAAAAACCTGGAAAGTGGCTTTGACACCATGTGAAGAGAAATAACACTACATTCAACGTAAGTGTCTACATGAATGAAAAAACTGGAAAGTGGCTTTGACACCATGTGAAGAGAAATAAAACTACATTCACCACAAGTGTCTGCATAAATGAAAAACCTGGAAAGTGACTTTGACACCATGTGAAGAGAAATAACACTACATTCAACGTAAGTGTCTACATAAATGAAAAAAACTGGAAAGTGGCTTTGACACCATGTGAAGATAAATAACACTACATTCAACGTAAGTGTCTACATGAATGAAAAAACTGGAAAGTGGCTTTGACACCATGTGAAGAGAAATAACACTAAATTCCACGTAAGTGTCTACATGAATAAAAGAACTGTAAAGTGGCTTTGACACAATGTGAAGAGAAAAAAACATTATATTCAACAGAGTGTCTACATCAATGAAAAAACTGGAAAGTGGCTTTGACACAATGTGAAGAGAAATAAAACTACATTCAACGCAAGTGTCTACATGAATGAAAAACCTGGAAAGTGGCTTTGACACTATGTGAAGAGAAATAACACTACATTCAACGCAAGTGTCTGCATAAATGAAAAACCTGGAAAGTGGCTTAGACACCATGTGAAGAGAAATAACACTACATTCAACGCAAGTGTCCACATGAATGAAAAAACTGGAAAGTGGCTTTGACACCATGTGAAGAGAAATAACACTAAATTCAACGTAAGTGTCTACATGAATGAAAAAACTGGAAAGTAGCTTTGACACCATGTGATGAGAAATAACACTACATTCAACGCAAGTGTCTACATGAATGAAAATCTGGAAAGTGGCTTTGACACCATGTGAAGAGAAATAACACTACATTCAACGCAAGTGTCTACATGAATGAAAAAACTGGAAAGTGGCTTTGACACCATGTGAAGAGAAATAACACTACATTCAACGTAAGTCTCTACATGAATGAAAAAACTAGAAAGTGGCTTTGACACCATGTGATGAGAAATAACACTACATTCACCACAAGTGTCTACATCAATGAAAAAACTGGAAAGTGGCTTTGACACAATGTGAAGAGAAATAACACTACATTCGACGTAAGTGTCTACATGAATGAAAAAACTGGAAAATGGCTTTGACACCATGTGAAGAGAAATAACACTACATTCAACGTAAGTGTCTACATGAATGAAAAAATTGGAAAGCGGCTTTGACACCATGTGAAGAAAAATAACACTACATTCAACGTAAGTGTCTACATGAATGAAAAAGCTGGAAAGTGGCTTTGACACAATGTGAAGAGAAATAACACTACATTCAACGTAAGTGTCTACAGGAATGAAAAAACCCGGAAAGTGGCTTTGACACCATGTTAATAGAAATCACACTACATTCAACGTAAGTGTCTAGATGAATGAAAAAACTGGAAAGTGGCTTTGACACCATGTGAAGAGAAATTACACTACATTCAACGTAAGTCTCTGCATGAATGAAAAAACTGGAAAGTGGCTTTGACACCATGTGATGAGAAATAACACTACATTCAACGCAAGTGTCTACATGAATGAAAAAACTAAAAAGTGGCTTTGACGCATGTGAAGAGAAATAACACTAAATTCAACGTAAGTGTCTACATGAATAAAGAAACTAGAAAGTGGCTTTGACACCATGTGAAGAGAAATAACACTACATTCAACGCAAGTTTCTACATGAATGAAAAAACTGGAAAGTGGCTTTGACACCATGTGAAGAGAAATAAAACTACATTCAACGTAAGTGTCTACATGGCTGAAAAACTGGAAAGTGGCTTTGACACCATTTGAAGAGAAATAACACTAAATTCAACGTAAGTGTCTACATGAATGAAAAACCTGGAAAGTGGCTTTGACACCATGTGAAGAGAAATAACACTACATTCAACGTAAGTGTCTACATGAATGAAAAAACTGGAAAGTGGCTTTGACACCATGTGAAGAGAAATAAAACTACATTCACCACAAGTGTCTGCATAAATGAAAAACCTGGAAAGTGACTTTGACACCATGTGAAGAGAAATAACACTACATTCAACGTAAGTGTCTACATAAATGAAAAAAACTGGAAAGTGGCTTTGACACCATGTGAAGATAAATAACACTACATTCAACGTAAGTGTCTACATGAATGAAAAAGCTGAAAAGTGGCTTTGACACCATGTAAAGAGAAATAACACTACATTCAAGGAGAGTGTCTACACGAATAAAAAACCTAGAAAGTGGCTTTGAAACCATGTGAAGAGAAATAACACTAAATTCAACGTAAGTGTCTACATGAATGAATAAACTGGAAAGTGGCTTTGACACCATGTGAAGAGAAATAACACTAAATTCCACGTAAGTGTCTACATGAATAAAAGAACTGTAAAGTGGCTTTGACACAATGTGAAGAGAAAAAAACATTATATTCAACAGAGTGTCTACATCAATGAAAAAACTGGAAAGTGGCTTTGACACAATGTGAAGAGAAATAAAACTACATTCAACGCAAGTGTCTACATGAATGAAAAACCTGGAAAGTGGCTTTGACACAATGTGAAGAGAAATAACACTACATTCAACGCAAGTGTCTGCATAAATGAAAAACCTGGAAAGTGGCTTAGACACCATGTGAAGAGAAATAACACTACATTCAACGCAAGTGTCCACATGAATGAAAAAACTGGAAAGTGGCTTTGACACCATGTGAAGAGAAATAACACTAAATTCAACGTAAGTGTCTACATGAATGAAAAAACTGGAAAGTAGCTTTGACACCATGTGATGAGAAATACCACTACATTCAACGCAAGTGTCTACATGAATGAAAATCTGGAAAGTGGCTTTGACACCATGTGAAGAGAAATAACACTACATTCAACGCAAGTGTCTACATGAATGAAAAAACTGGAAAGTGGCTTTGACACCATGTGAAGAGAAATAACACTACATTCAACGTAAGTCTCTACATGAATGAAAAAACTAGAAAGTGGCTTTGACACCATGTGATGAGAAATAACACTACATTCACCACAAGTGTCTGCATAAATGAAAAACCTGGAAAGTGACTTTGACAACATGTGAAGAGAAATAACACTACATTCAACGTAAGTGTCTACATAAATGAAAAAACTGGAAAGAGGCTTTGACACCATGTGAAGAGAAATAACACTACATTCGACGTAAGTGTCTACATGAATGAAAAAACTGGAAAGTAGCTTTGACACCATGTGAAGAGAAATAACACTACATTCAACGTAAGTGTCTACATGAATGAAAAAATTGGAAAGCGGCTTTGACACCATGTGAAGAAAAATAACACTACATTCAACGTAAGTGTCTACATGAATGAAAAAGCTGAAAAGTGGCTTTGACACCATGTAAAGAGAAATAACACTACATTCAAGGAGAGTGTCTACACGAATAAAAAACCTAGAAAGTGGCTTTGAAACCATGTGAAGAGAAATAACACTAAATTCAACGTAAGTGTCTACATGAATGAAAAAACTGGAAAGTGGCTTTGACACCATGTGAAGAGAAATAACACTAAATTCCACGTAAGTGTCTACATGAATAAAAGAACTGTAAAGTGGCTTTGACACAATGTGAAGAGAAAAAAACATTATATTCAACAGAGTGTCTACATCAATGAAAAAATTGGAAAGCGGCTTTGACACCATGTGAAGAAAAATAACACTACATTCAACGTAAGTGTCTACATGAATGAAAAAGCTGGAAAGTGGCTTTGACACAATGTGAAGAGAAATAAAACTTCATTCAACGTAAGTGTCTACAGGAATGAAAAAACTGGAAAGTGGCTTTGACACCATGTGAATAGAAATCACACTACATTCAACGTAAGTGTCTACATGAATGAAAAAACTGGAAAGTGGCTTTGACACCATGTGAAGAGAAATTACACTACATTCAACGTAAGTCTCTGCATGAATGAAAAAACTGGAAAGTGGCTTTGACACCATGTGATGAGAAATAACACTACATTCAACGCAAGTGTCTACATGAATGAAAATCTGGAAAGTGGCTTTGACACCATGTGAAGTGAAATAACACTAAATTCAACGTGTAAGTGTTTACATGAATGAAAAAACTGGAAAGTAGCTTTGACACTATGTGAAGAGAAATGACACTACATTCAACGCAAGGGTCTACATCAATGAAAAAACTGGAAAGTGGCTTTGACACCATGTGAAGAAAAATAACACTACATTCAACATAAGTGTCTACATGAATGAAAAAACTGGAAAGTGGCTTTGACACCATGTGAAGAGAAATAACACTACATTCAACGCAAGTGTCTACATCAATGAAAAAACTGGAAAGTGGCTTTGACACCATGTGAAGAGAAATTACCCCTAAATTCAACGTAAGTGTCTACATGAATGAAAAAACTGGAAAGTGGCTTTGACACCATGCGAAGAGAAATAACACTATATTCAACGTAACTGTCTACATGAATGAACAAACTGGAAAGTGGCTTTGACACCATGTGAAGAGAAATAACACTAAATTCCACGTAAGTGTCTACATGAATAAAAGAACTGTAAAGTGGCTTTGACACTATGTGAAGAAAAAAAACACTACATTCACACAGTGTCTACATCAATGAAAAAACTGGAAAGTGGCTTTGACACAATGTGGAGCGAAATAACATTACATTCAACGCAAGTGTCTACATGAATAAAAAACCTGGAAAGTGGCTTTGACACAATGTGAAGAGAAATAACACTACATTCAACGCAAGTGTCTACATGAATGAAAAATCTGGAAAGTTGCTTTGACGCATGTGAAGAGAAATAACACTAAATTCAACGTAAGTGTCTACATGAATAAAAAACTGGAAAGTGGCTTTGACACCATGTGAAGAGAAATAACACTACATTCAACGCAAGTGTCTACATGAATGAAAAACTGGAAAGTGGCTTTGACACCATGTGAAGAGAAATAACACCAAATTCAACGAAAGTGTCTACATGAATGAAAAAACTGGAAAGAGGCTTTGACACCATGTGAAGAGAAAAAAAACTACATTCACCACAAGTGTCTGCATAAATGAAAACCTGGAAAGTGGCTTTGACACAATGTAAAGAGAAATAACTCTACATTCAACGTAAGTGTCTACATCAATGAAAAAACTGGAAAGTGGCTTTGACACCATGTGAAGAGAAATAACACTAAATTCAACGCAAGTGTCTACATGAATGAAAAAACTGGAAAGTGGCTTTGACACCATGTGAAGAGAAATAACACAACATTCAACGCAAATGTCTACATGAATGAAAAACTGGAAAGTGGCTTTGACACCATGTGAAGAGAAATAACACTAAATTCCACGTAAGTTTCTACATGAATAAAAGAACTGTAAAGTGGCTTAGACACAATGTGAAGAGAAAGAAACACTATATTCAACACAGTGTCTACATCAATGAAAAAACTGAAAATTGTCTTTGACACAATGTGAAGAGAAATAACACTACATTCAACGCAAGTGTCTACATGAATGAAAAACCTGGAAAGTGGCTTTGACACAATGTGAAGAGAAATAACACTATATTCAACGCAAGTGTCTGCATAAATAAAAAACCTGGAAAGTGGCTTTGACGCATGTGAAGGGAAATAACACTAAATTCAACGTAAGTGTCTACATGAATAAAAAAACTGGAAAGTGGCTTTGACACCATATGAAGAAAAATTACACTACATTCAACGTAAGTCTCTGCATGAATGAAAAAACTGGAAAGTGGCTTTGACACCATGTGATGAGAAATAACACTACATTCAACGCAAGTGTCTACATGAATGAAAATCTGGAAAGTGGCTTTGACACCATGTGAAGTGAAATAACACTAAATTCAACGTGTAAGTGTTTACATGAATGAAAAAACTGGAAAGAAGCTTTGACACTATGTGAATAGAAATGACACTACATTCAACGCAAGGGTCTACATCAATGAAAAAACTGGAAAGTGGCTTTGACACCATGTGAAGAAAAATAACACTACATTCAACATAAGTGTCTACATGAATGAAAAAACTGGAAAGTGGCTTTGACACCATGTGAAGAGAAATAACACTACATTCAACGCAAGTGTCTACATCAATGAAAAAACTGGAAAGTGGCTTTGACACCATGTGAAGAGAAATTTCCCCTAAATTCAACGTAAGTGTCTACATGAATGAAAAAACTGGAAAGTGGCTTTGACACCATGCGAAGAGAAATAACACTATATTCAACGTAACTGTCTACATGAATGAACAAACTGGAAAGTGGCTTTGACACCATGTGAAGAGAAATAACACTAAATTCCACGTAAGTGTCTACATGAATAAAAGAACTGTAAAGTGGCTTTGACACTATGTGAAGAAAAAAAAACACTACATTCACACAGTGTCTACATCAATGAAAAAACTGGAAAGTGGCTTTGACACAATGTGGAGCGAAATAACATTACATTCAACGCAAGTGTCTACATGAATAAAAAACCTGGAAAGTGGCTTCGACACAATGTGAAGAGAAATAACACTACATTCAACGCAAGTGTCTACATGAATGAAAAATCTGGAAAGTTGCTTTGACGCATGTGAAGAGAAATAACACTAAATTCAACGTAAGTGTCTACATGAATAAAAATCTGGAAAGTGGCTTTGACACCATGTGAAGAGAAATAACACTACATTCAACGCAAGTGTCTACATGAATGAAAAACTGGAAAGTGGCTTTGACACCATGTGAAGAGAAATAACACCAAATTCAACGAAAGTGTCTACATGAATGAAAAAACTGGAAAGAGGCTTTGACACCATGTGAAGAGAAATAAAACTACATTCACCACAAGTGTCTGCATAAATGAAAACCTGGAAAGTGGCTTTGACACAATGTAAAGAGAAATAACACTACATTCAACGTAAGTGTCTACATGAATGAAAAAACTGGAAAGTGGCTTTGACACCATGTGAAGAGAAATAACACTAAATTCAACGCAAGTGTCTACATGAATGAAAAAACTGGAAAGTGGCTTTGACACCATGTGAAGAGAAATAACACAACATTCAACGCAAATGTCTACATGAATGAAAAACTGGAAAGTGGCTTTGACACCATGTGAAGAGAAATAACACTAAATTCCACGTAAGTTTCTACATGAATAAAAGAACTGTAAAGTGGCTTAGACACAATGTGAAGAGAAAGAAACACTATATTCAACACAGTGTCTACATCAATGAAAAAACTGAAAATTGTCTTTGACACAATGTGAAGAGAAATAACACTACATTCAACGCAAGTGTCTGCATAAATGAAAAACCTGGAAAGTGGCTTTGACGCATGTGAAGGGAAATAACACTAAATTCAACGTAAGTGTCTACATGAATAAAAAAACTGGAAAGTGGCTTTGACACCATGTGAAGAAAAATAACACTACATTCAACGCAAGTGTCTACATGAATGAAAAAACTGGAAAGTGGCTTTGACACAATGTGAAGAGAAATAACACTAAATTCAACGTAAGTGTCTACATGAATGAAAAAACTGGAAAGTGGCTTTGACACCATGTGAAACGAAATAACACTACATTCAACGTAAGTGTCTACATCAATGAAAAAACTGGAAAGCGGCTTTGACACCATGTGAAGAGAAATAACACTACATTCAACGTAAGTGTCTACATGAATGAAAAAACTGTAAAGTGGCTTTGACACCATGTGAAGAGAAATAACACTACATTCAACGCAAGTGTCTACATGAATGAAAAAACTGGAAAGTGGGTTTGACACCATGTGAAGAGAAATAACACTAAATTCAACGTAGGTGTCTACATGAATGAAAAAACTGGAAAGCGGCTTTGACAACATGCGGAGAGAAATAACACTACATTCAACGTAAGTGTCTACATGAATGAACAAACTGGAAAGCGGCTTTGACACCATGTGAAGAATAATAACACTAAATTCCACGTAAGTGTCTACATGAATAAAAGAACCTTTAAAGTGGCTTTGACACTATGTGAAGAGAAAAAAAACACTACATTTACACAGTGTCTACATCAATGAAAAAACTGGAAAGTGGCTTTGACACAATGTGGAGAGAAATAACACTACATTCAACGCAAGTGTCTACATCAATCAAAAACCTGGATAGCGGCTTTGACACAATGTGAAAAGAAATAACACTACATTCAACGTAAGTGTCTACATGAATGAAAAAACCTGGAAAGTGGCTTTGACGCATGTGAAGAGAAATAACACTAAATTCAATGTAAGTGTCTACATGAATGAAAACACTGGAAAGTGGCTTTGACACCATGTGAAGAGAAATAACACTACATTCAACGCAAGTGTCTACATGAATGAAAAAACTGGAAAGTGGCTTTGACACCATGTGAAGAGAAATAACACTAAATTCAAAGTAGGTGTCTACATGAATGAAAAAACTGGAAAGCGGCTTTGACAACATGCGGAGAGAAATAACACTACATTCAACGTAAGTGTCTACATGAATAAACAAACTGGAAAGCGGCTTTGACACCATGTGAAGAATAATAACACTAAATTCCACGTAAGTGTCTACATGAATAAAAGAACCTTTGAAGTGGCTTTGACACTATGTGAAGAGAAAAAAAACACTACATTTACACAGTGTCTACATCAATGAAAAAACTGGAAAGTGGCTTTGACACAATGTGGAGAGAAATAACACTACATTCAACGCAAGTGTCTACATCAATCAAAAACCTGGATAGCGGCTTTGACACAATGTGAAGAGAAATAACACTACATTCAACGTAAGTGTCTACATGAATGAAAAAACCTGGAAAGTGGCTTTGACGCATGTGAAGAGAAATAACACTAAATTCAACGTAAGTGTCTACATGAATGAAAACACTGGAAAGTGGCTTTGACACCATGTGAAGAGAAATAACACTACATTCAACGCAAATGTCTACATGAATGAAAAACTGGAAAGTGGCTTTGACACCATGTGAAGAGAAATAACACTAAATTCAACGTAAGTGTCTACATGAATGAAAAACCTGGAAAGTAGCTTTGACACCATGTGAAGAGAAATAACACTACATTCAACGTAAGTGTCTACATCAATGAAAAAACTGGAAAGTGGCTTTGACACCATGTGAAGAGAAATAACACTACATTCAACGAAAGTGTCTACATGAATGAAAAAACTGGAAAGTGGCTTTGACACCATGTGAAGAGAAATAACACTTAATTCAACGTAAGTGTCTACATGAATGAAAAAACTGGAAAGTGGCTTTGACACCATGTGAAGAGAAATAACACTAAATTCAACGTAAGTGTCTACATGAATGAAAAAACTGGCAAGTGGCTTTGACACCATGTGAAGAAAAATAACACTACATTCAACGTAAGTGTCTACATGAATGAAAAATCTGGAATGTGGCTTTGACACCATGTGAAGATAAATAACACTACATTCAACGCAAGTGTCTACATGAATGAAAAAACTGGAAAGTGGCTTTGACACCATGTGAAGTGAAATAACACTAAATTCAACGTGTAAGTGTTTACATGAATGAAAAAACTGGAAAATAGCTTTGACACTATGTGAAGAGAAATGACACTACATTCAACGCAAGTGTCTACATCAATGAAAAAACTGGAAAGTGGCTTTGACACCATGTGAAGAAAAATAACACTACATTCAACATAAGTGTCTACATGAATGAAAAAACTGGAAAGTGGCTTTGACACCATGTGAAGAGAAATAACACTACATTCAACGCAAGTGTCTACATCAATGAAAAAACTGGAAAGTGGCTTTGACACCATGTGAAGAGGTTTTTCCCCTAAATTCAACGTAAGTGTCTACATGAATGAAAAAACTGGAAAGTGGCTTTGACACCATGCGAAGAGAAATAACACTACATTCAACGTAAGTGTCTACATGAATGAACAAACTGGAAAGTGGCTTTGACACCATGTGAAGAGAAATAACACTAAATTCCACGTAAGTGTCTACATGAATAAAAGAACTGTAAAGTGGCTTTGACACTATGTGAAGAGAAAAAAACATTACATTCACACAGTGTCTACATCAATGAAAAAACTGGAAAGCCGCTTTGACACAATGTGGAGCGAAATAACACTACATTCAACGCAAGTGTCTACATGAATAAAAAACCTGGAAAGTGGCTTTGACACAATGTGAAGAGAAATAACACTACATTCAACGCAAGTGTCTACATGAATGAAAAATCTGGAAAGTTGCTTTGACGCATGTGAAGAGAAATAACACTAAATTCAACGTAAGTGTCTACATGAATAAAAAAACTGGAAAGTGGCTTTGACACCATGTGAAGAGAAATAACACTACATTCACCACAAGTGTCTGCATGAATGAAAAACCTGGAAAGTGACTTTGACACCATGTGAAGAGAAATAACACTACATTCAACGTAAGTGTCTACATGAATGAAAAAACTGGAAAGTTGCTTTGACACCATGTGAAGAGAAATAACACTAAATTCAACGCAAGTGTCTACATGAATAGAAAAACTGGAAAGTGGCTTTGACACCATGTGAAGAGAAATAACACTACATTCAACGCAAATGTCTACATGAATGAAAAACTGGAAAGTGGCTTTGACACCATGTGAAGAGAAATAACACTAAATTCCACGTAAGTTTCTACATGAATAAAAGAACTGTAAAGTGGCTTTGACACAATGTGAAGAGAAAGAAACACTATATTCAACACAGTGTCTACATCAATGAAAAAACTGGAAATTGTCTTTGACACAATGTGAAGAGAAATAACACTACATTCAACGCAAGTGTCTACATGAATGAAAAACCTGGAAAGTGGCTTTGACACAATGTGAAGAGAAATAACACTATATTCAACGCAAGTGTCTGCATAAATGAAAAACCTGGAAAGTGGCTTTGACGCATGTGAAGGGAAATAACACTAAATTCAACGTAAGTGTCTACATGAATAAAAAAACTGGAAAGTGGCTTTGACACCATGTGAAGAAAAATAACTCTACATTCAACGCAAGTGTCTACATGAATGAAAAAACTGGAAAGTGGCTTTGACACAATGTGAAGAGAAATAACACTAAATTCAACGTAAGTGTCTACATGAATGAAAAAACTGGAAAGTGGCTTTGACACCATGTGAAGAAAAATAACACTACATTCAACGTAATTGTCTACATGAATGAAAAAACTGGAAAGTAGCTTTGACACCATGTGAAGAGAAATTACACTACATTCAACGTAAGTGTCTACATGAATGAAAAACTGGAAAGTGGCTTTGACACAATGTGAAGAGAAATAACACTACATTCGACGTAAGTGTCTACATGAATGAAAAAGCTGGAAAGTGGCTTTGACACCATGTGAAGAGAAATAACACTACATTCAACGCAAGTGTCTACATGAATGAAAAAATTGGAAAGTGGCTTTGACACCATTTGAAGAAAAATAACACTAAATTCAACGCAAGTGTCTACATGAATGAAAAAACTGGAAAGTGGCTTTGACACCATGTGAAGATAAATAACACTACATTCAACGTAAGTGTCTACATGAATGAAAAAGCTGGAAAGTGGCTTTGACACCATGTGAAGAGAAATAACACTACATTCGACGTAAGTGTCTACATGAATGAAAAAACTGGAAAATGGCTTTGACACCATGTGAAGAGAAATAACACTACATTCAACGTAAGTGACTACATGAATGAAAAAATTGGAAAGTGGCTTTGACACCATGTGAAGAAAAATAACACTAAATTCAACGCAAGTGTCTACATGAATGAAAAAACTGGAAAGTGGCTTTGACACCATGTGAAGATAAATAACACTACATTCAACGTAAGTGTCTACATGAATGAAAAAGCTGGAAAGTGGCTTTGACACCATGTGAAGAGAAATAACACTACATTCAACGTAAGTGTCTACAGGAATGAAAAAACTGGAAAGTGGCTTTGACACCATGTGAAGAGAAATCACACTACATTCAACGTAAGTGTCTACATGAATGAAAAAACTGGAAAGTAGCTGTGACACCATGTGAAGAGAAATAACACTACATTCAACGTAAGTATCTACATGAATGAAAAAACTGGAAAGTGGCTTTGACACCATGTGATGAGAAATAACACTACATTCAACGCAAGTATCTACATGAATGAAAAAACTGGAAAGTGGCTTTGACACCATGTGAAGAGAAATAACACTACATTCAACGCAAGTGTCTACATGAATGAAAAAACCTGGAAAGTGGCTTTGACGCATGTGAAGAGAAATAACACTAAATTCAACGTAAGTGTCTACATGAATGAAAAAACTGGAAAGTGGCTTTGACACCATGTGAAGAGAAATAACACTACATTCAACGCAAATGTCTACATGAATGAAAAACTGGAAAGTGGCTTTGACACCATGTGAAGAGAAATAACACTAAATTCCACGTAAGTTTCTACATGAATAAAAGAACTGTAAAGTGGCTTTGACACAATGTGAAGAGAAAGAAACACTATATTCAACACTGTGTCTACATCAATGAAAAAACTGGAAATTGTCTTTGACACAATGTGAAGAGAAATAACACTACATTCAACGCAAGTGTCTACATCAATGAAAAAACTGGAAAGTGGCTTTGACACCATGTGAAGAGAAATTTCCCCTAAATTCAACGTAAGTGTCTACATGAATGAAAAAACTGGAAAGTGGCTTTGACACCATGCGAAGAGAAATAACACTATATTCAACGTAACTGTCTACATGAATGAACAAACTGGAAAGTGGCTTTGACACCATGTGAAGAGAAATAACACTAAATTCCACGTAAGTGTCTACATGAATAAAAGAACTGTAAAGTGGCTTTGACACTATGTGAACTAAAAAAAACACTACATTCACACAGTGTCTACATCAATGAAAAAACTGGAAAGTGGCTTTGACACAATGTGGAGCGAAATAACATTACATTCAACGCAAGTGTCTACATGAATAAAAAACCTGGAAAGTGGCTTTGACACAATGTGAAGAGAAATAACACTACATTCAACGCAAGTGTCTACATGAATGAAAAATCTGGAAAGTTGCTTTGACGCATGTGAAGAGAAATAACACTAAATTCAACGTAAGTGTCTACATGAATAAAAAACTGGAAAGTGGCTTTGACACCATGTGAAGAGAAATAACACTACATTCAACGCAAGTGTCTACATGAATGAAAAACTGGAAAGTGGCTTTGACACCATGTGAAGAGAAATAACACCAAATTCAACGAAAGTGTCTACATGAATGAAAAAACTGGAAAGAGGCTTTGACACCATGTGAAGAGAAATAAAACTACATTCACCACAAGTGTCTGCATAAATGAAAACCTGGAAAGTGGCTTTGACACAATGTAAAGAGAAATAACACTACATTCAACGTAAGTGTCTACATGAATGAAAAAACTGGAAAGTGGCTTTGACACCATGTGAAGAGAAATAACACTAAATTCAACGCAAGTGTCTACATGAATGAAAAAACTGGAAAGTGGCTTTGACACCATGTGAAGAGAAATAACACAACATTCAACGCAAATGTCTACATGAATGAAAAACTGGAAAGTGGCTTTGACACCATGTGAAGAGAAATAACACTAAATTCCACGTAAGTTTCTACATGAATAAAAGAACTGTAAAGTGGCTTAGACACAATGTGAAGAGAAAGAAACACTATATTCAACACAGTGTCTACATCAATGAAAAAACTGAAAATTGTCTTTGACACAATGTGAAGAGAAATAACACTACATTCAACGCAAGTGTCTACATGAATGAAAAACCTGGAAAGTGGCTTTGACACAATGTGAAGAGAAATAACACTATATTCAACGCAAGTGTCTGCATAAATGAAAAACCTGGAAAGTGGCTTTGACGCATGTGAAGAGAAATAACACTAAATTCAACGTAAGTGTCTACATGAATAAAAAAACTGGAAAGTGGCTTTGACACCATGTGAAGAAAAATAACACTACATTCAACGCAAGTGTCTACATGAATGAAAAAACTGGAAAGTGGCTTTGACACAATGTGAAGAGAAATAACACTAAATTCAACGTAAGTGTCTACATGAATGAAAAAACTGGAAAGTGGCTTTGACACCATGTGAAACGAAATAACACTACATTCAACGTAAGTGTCTACATCAATGAAAAAACTGGAAAGTGGCTTTGACACCATGTGAAGAGAAATAACACTACATTCAACGTAAGTGTCTACATGAATGAAAAAACTGGAAAGTGGCTTTGACACCATGTGAAGAGAAATAACACTACATTCAACGCAAGTGTCTACATGAATGAAAAAACTGGAAAGTGGGTTTGACACCATGTGAAGAGAAATAACACTAAATTCAACGTAGGTGTCTACATGAATGAAAAAACTGGAAAGCGGCTTTGACAACATGCGGAGAGAAATAACACTACATTCAACGTAAGTGTCTACATGAATGAACAAACTGGAAAGCGGCTTTGACACCATGTGAAGAATAATAACACTAAATTCCACGTAAGTGTCTACATGAATAAAAGAACCTTTAAAGTGGCTTTGACACTATGTGAAGAGAAAAAAAACACTACATTTACACAGTGTCTACATCAATGAAAAAACTGGAAAGTGGCTTTGACACAATGTGGAGAGAAATAACACTACATTCAACGCAAGTGTCTACATCAATTAAAAACCTGGATAGCGGCTTTGACACAATGTGAAGAGAAATAACACTACATTCAACGTAAGTGTCTACATGAATGAAAAAACCTGGAAAGTGGCTTTGACGCATGTGAAGAGAAATAACACTAAATTCAATGTAAGTGTCTACATGAATGAAAACACTGGAAAGTGGCTTTGACACCATGTGAAGAGAAATAACACTACATTCAACGCAAGTGTCTACATGAATGAAAAAACTGGAAAGTGGCTTTGACACCATGTGAAGAGAAATAACACTAAATTCAAAGTAGGTGTCTACATGAATGAAAAAACTGGAAAGCGGCTTTGACAACATGCGGAGAGAAATAACACTACATTCAACGTAAGTGTCTACATGAATAAACAAACTGGAAAGCGGCTTTGACACCATGTGAAGAATAATAACACTCAATTCCACGTAAGTGTCTACATGAATAAAAGAACCTTTAAAGTGGCTTTGACACTATGTGAAGAGAAAAAAAACACTACATTTACACAGTGTCTACATCAATGAAAAAACTGGAAAGTGGCTTTGACACAATGTGGAGAGAAATAACACTACATTCAACGCAAGTGTCTACATCAATCAAAAACCTGGATAGCGGCTTTGACACAATGTGAAGAGAAATAACACTACATTCAACGTAAGTGTCTACATGAATGAAAAAACCTGGAAAGTGGCTTTGACGCATGTGAAGAGAAATAACACTAAATTCAACGTAAGTGTCTACATGAATGAAAACACTGGAAAGTGGCTTTGACACCATGTGAAGAGAAATAACACTACATTCAACGCAAATGTCTACATGAATGAAAAACTGGAAAGTGGCTTTGACACCATGTGAAGAGAAATAACACTAAATTCAACGTAAGTGTCTACATGAATGAAAAACCTGGAAAGTAGCTTTGACACCATGTGAAGAGAAATAACACTACATTCAACGTAAGTGTCTACATCAATGAAAAAACTGGAAAGTGGCTTTGACACCATGTGAAGAGAAATAACACTACATTCAACGAAAGTGTCTACAGGAATGAAAAAACTGGAAAGTGGCTTTGACACCATGTGAAGAGAAATAACACTTAATTCAACGTAAGTGTCTATATGAATGAAAAAACTGGAAAGTGGCTTTGACACCATGTGAAGAGAAATAACACTAAATTCAACGTAAGTGTCTACATGAATGAAAAAACTGGCAAGTGGCTTTGACACCATGTGAAGAAAAATAACACTACATTCAACGTAAGTGTCTACATGAATGAAAAAACTGGAATGTGGCTTTGACACCATGTGAAGATAAATAACACTACATTCAACGCAAGTGTCTACATGAATGAAAAAACTGGAAAGTGGCTTTGACACCATGTGAAGTGAAATAACACTAAATTCAACGTGTAAGTGTTTAAAGGAATGAAAAAACTGGAAAGTAGCTTTGACACTATGTGAAGAGAAATGACACTACATTCAACGCAAGTGTCTACATCAATGAAAAAACTGGAAAGTGGCTTTGACACCATGTGAAGAAAAATAACACTACATTCAACATAAGTGTCTACATGAATGAAAAAACTGGAACGTGGCTTTGACACCATGTGAAGAGAAATAACACTACATTCAACGCAAGTGTCTACATCAATGAAAAAACTGGAAAGTGGCTTTGACACCATGTGAAGAGGTTTTTCCCCTAAATTCAACGTAAGTGTCTACATGAATGAAAAAACTGGAAAGTGGCTTTGACACCATGCGAAGAGAAATAACACTACATTCAACGTAAGTGTCTACATGAATGAACAAACTGGAAAGTGGCTTTGACACCATGTGAAGAGAAATAACACTAAATTCCACGTAAGTGTCTACATGAATAAAAGAACTGCAAAGTGGCTTTGACACTATGTGAAGAGAAAAAAACATTACATTCACACAGTGTCTACATCAATGAAAAAACTGGAAAGCCGCTTTGACACAATGTGGAGCGAAATAACACTACATTCAACGCAAGTGTCTACATGAATAAAAAACCTGGAAAGTGGCTTTGACACAATGTGAAGAGAAATAACACTACATTCAACGCAAGTGTCTACATGAATGAAAAATCTGGAAAGTTGCTTTGACGCATGTGAAGAGAAATAACACTAAATTCAACGTAAGTGTCTACATGAATAAAAAAACTGGAAAGTGGCTTTGACACCATGTGAAGAGAAATAACACTACATTCACCACAAGTGTCTGCATGAATGAAAAACCTGGAAAGTGACTTTGACACCATGTGAAGAGAAATAAACCTACATTCAACGTAAGTGTCTACATGAATGAAAAAACTGGAAAGTTGCTTTGACACCATGTGAAGAGAAATAACAGTAAATTCAACGCAAGTGTCTACATGAATAGAAAAACTGGAAAGTGGCTTTGACACCATGTGAAGAGAAATAACACTACATTCAACGCAAATGTCTACATGAATGAAAAACTGGAAAGTGGCTTTGACACCATGTGAAGAGAAATTACACTAAATTCCACGTAAGTTTCTACATGAATAAAAGAACTGTAAAGTGGCTTTGACACAATGTGAAGAGAAAGAAACACTATATTCAACACAGTGTCTACATCAATGAAAAAACTGGAAATTGTCTTTGACACAATGTGAAGAGAAATAACACTACATTCAACGCAAGTGTCTACATGAATGAAAAACCTGGAAAGTGGCTTTGACACAATGTGAAGAGAAATAACACTATATTCAACGCAAGTGTCTGCATAAATGAAAAAACTGGAAAATGGCTTTGACACCATGTGAAGAGAAATAACACTAAATTCAACGTAAGTGTCTACATGAATAAAAAAACTGGAAAGTGGCTTTGACACCATGTGAAGAAAAATAACTCTACATTCAACGCAAGTGTCTACATGAATGAAAAAACTGGAAAGTGGCTTTGACACAATGTGAATAGAAATAACACTAAATTCAACGTAAGTGTCTACATGAATGAAAAAACTGGAAAGTGGCTTTGACACCATGTGAAGAAAAATAACACTACATTCAACGTAATTGTCTACATGAATGAAAAAACTGGAAAGTAGCTTTGACACCATGTGAAGAGAAATAACACTACATTCAACGTAAGTGTCTACATGAATGAAAAACTGGAAAGTGGCTTTGACACAATGTGAAGAGAAATAACACTACATTCGACGTAAGTGTCTACATGAATGAAAAAACTGGAAAATGGCTTTGACACCATGTGAAGAGAAATAACACTACATTCAACGTAAGTGTCTACATGAATGAAAAAATTGGAAAGTGGCTTTGACACCATTTGAAGAAAAATAACACTAAATTCAACGCAAGTGTCTACATGACTGAAAAAACTGGAAAGTGGCTTTGACACCATGTGAAGATAAATAACACTACATTCAACGTAAGTGTCTACATGAATGAAAAAGCTGGAAAGTGGCTTTGACACCATGTGAAGAGAAATAACACTACATTCGACGTAAGTGTCTACATGAATGAAAAAACTGGAAAATGGCTTTGACACCATGTGAAGAGAAATAACACTACATTCAACGTAAGTGACTACATGAATGAAAAAATTGGAAAGTGGCTTTGACACCATGTGAAGAAAAATAACACTAAATTCAACGCAAGTGTCTACATGAATGAAAAAACTGGAAAGTGGCTTTGACACCATGTGAAGATAAATAACACTACATTCAACGTAAGTGTCTACATGAATGAAAAAGCTGGAAAGTGGCTTTGACACCATGTGAAGAGAAATAACACTACATTCAACGTAAGTGTCTACAGGAATGAAAAAACTGGAAAGTGGCTTTGACACCATGTGAAGAGAAATCACACTACATTCAACGTAAGTGTCTACATGAATGAAAAAACTGGAAAGTAGCTGTGACACCATGTGAAGAGAAATAACACTACATTCAACGTAAGTATCTACATGAATGAAAAAACTGGAAAGTGGCTTTGACACCATGTGATGAGAAATAACACTACATTCAACGCAAGTATCTACATGAATGAAAAAACTGGAAAGTGGCTTTGACACCATGTGAAGAGAAATAACACTACATTCAACGCAAGTGTCTACATGAATGAAAAAACCTGGAAAGTGGCTTTGACGCATGTGAAGAGAAATAACACTAAATTCAACGTAAGTGTCTACATGAATGAAAAAACTGGAAAGTGGCTTTGACACCATGTGAAGAGAAATAACACTACATTCAACGCAAATGTCTACATGAATGAAAAACTGGAAAGTGGCTTTGACACCATGTGAAGAGAAATAACACTAAATTCCACGTAAGTTTCTACATGAATAAAAGAACTGTAAAGTGGCTTTGACACAATGTGAAGAGAAAGAAACACTATATTCAACACTGTGTCTACATCAATGAAAAAACTGGAAATTGTCTTTGACACAATGTGAAGAGAAATAACACTACATTCAACGCAAGTGTCTACATGAATGAAAAACCTGGAAAGTGGCTTTGACACAATGTGAAGAGAAATAACACTATATTCAACGCAAGTGTCTGCATAAATGAAAAACCTGGAAAGTGGCTTTGACGCATGTGAAGGGAAATAACACTAAATTCAACGTAAGTGTCTACATGAATAAAAAAACTGGAAAGTGGCTTTGACACCATGTGAAGAAAAATAACACTACATTCAACGTAATTGTCTACATGAATGAAAAAACTGGAAAGTAGCTTTGACACCATGTGAAGAGAAATAACACTACATTCAACGTAAGTGTCTACATGAATGAAAAACTGGAAAGTGGCTTTGACACAATGTGAAGAGAAATAACACTACATTCGACGTAAGTGTCTACATGAATGAAAAAACTGGAAAATGGCTTTGACACCATGTGAAGAGAAATAACACTACATTCAACGTAAGTGTCTACATGAATGAAAAAATTGGAAAGTGGCTTTGACACCATGTGAAGAAAAATAACACTAAATTCAACGCAAGTGTCTACATGACTGAAAAAACTGGAAAGTGGCTTTGACACCATGTGAAGATAAATAACACTACATTCAACGTAATTGTCTACATGAATGAAAAAGCTGGAAAGTGGCTTTGACACCATTTGAAGAGAAATAACACTACATTCGACGTAAGTGTCTACATGAATGAAAAAACTGGAAAATGGCTTTGACACCATGTGAAGAGAAATAACACTACATTCAACGTAAGTGTCTACATGAATGAAAAAATTGGAAAGTGGCTTTGACACCATGTGAAGAAAAATAACACTAAATTCAACGCAAGTGTCTACATGAATGAAAAAACTGAAAAGTGGCTTTGACACCATGTGAAGATAAATAACACTACATTCAACGTAAGTGTCTACATGAATGAAAAAGCTGGAAAGTGGCTTTGACACCATGTGAAGAGAAATAACACTACATTCAACGTAAGTGTCTACAGGAATGAAAAAACTGGAAAGTGGCTTTGACACCATGTGAAGAGAAATCACACTACATTCAACGTAAGTGTCTACATGAATGAAAAAACTGGAAAGTGGCTGTGACACCATGTGAAGAGAAATAACACTACATTCAACGTAAGTATCTACATGAATGAAAAAACTGGAAAGTGGCTTTGACACCATGTGAATAGAAATCACACTACATTCAACGCAAGTGTCTACATCAATGAAAAAACTGGAAAGTGGCTTTGACACCATGTGAAGAGAAATAACACTACATTCAACGCAAGTGTCTACATGAATGAAAAAACTGAAAAGTGGCTTTGACGCATGTGAAGAGAAATAACACTAAATTCAACGTAAGTATCTACATGAATAAAGACCTGGAAAGTGGCTTTGACAACATGTGAAGAGAAATAACACTACATTCAACGCAGGTGTCTACATGAATGAAAAAACTAGAAAGTGGCATTGACACCATGTGAAGATAAATAACACTACATTCAACGTAAGTGTCTACATGAATGAAAAAGCTGAAAAGTGGCTTTGACACCATGTAAAGAGAAATAACACTACATTCAACGAGAGTGTCTACACGAACGAAAAACCTGGAAAGTGGCTTTAACACCATGTGAAGAGAAATAACACTACATTCAACGCAAGTGTCTGCATGAATGAAAAAACTGGAAAGTGGCTTTGACATTATGTGAAGAGAAATAACACTAAATTCAACGTAAGTGTATACATGAATGAAAAAACTGGAAAGTGGCTTTGACACCATGTGAATAGAAATCACACTACATTCAACGTAAGTGTCTACATAAATGAAAAAACTGGAAAGTGGCTTTGACACCATGTGAAGAGAAATAACACTACATTCAACGTAAGTCTCTACATGAATGAAAAAACTAGAAAGTGGCTTTGACACCATGTGATGAGAAATAACACTACATTCACCACAAGTGTCTGCATAAATGAAAAACCTGGAAAGTGACTTTGACACCATGTGAAGAGAAATAACACTACATTCGACGTAAGTGTCTACATGAATGAAAAAACTGGAAAATGGCTTTGACACCATGTGAAGAGAAATAACACTACATTCAACGTAAGTGACTACATGAATGAAAAAATTGGAAAGTGGCTTTGACACCATGTGAAGAAAAATAACACTAAATTCAACGCAAGTGTCTACATGAATGAAAAAACTGGAAAGTGGCTTTGACACCATGTGAAGATAAATAACACTACATTCAACGTAAGTGTCTACATGAATAAAAAAGCTGGAAAGTGGCTTTGACACCATGTGAAGAGAAATAACACTACATTCAACGTAAGTGTCTACAGGAATGAAAAAACTGGAAAGTGGCTTTGACACCATGTGAAGAGAAATCACACTACATTCAACGTAAGTGTCTACATGAATGAAAAAACTGGAAAGTAGCTGTGACACCATGTGAAGAGAAATAACACTACATTCAACGTAAGTATCTACATGAATGAAAAAACTGGAAAGTGGCTTTGACACCATGTGATGAGAAATAACACTACATTCAACGCAAGTATCTACATGAATGAAAAAACTGGAAAGTGGCTTTGACACCATGTGAAGAGAAATAACACTACATTCAACGCAAGTGTCTACATGAATGAAAAAACCTGGAAAGTGGCTTTGACGCATGTGAAGAGAAATAACACTAAATTCAACGTAAGTGTCTACATGAATGAAAAAACTGGAAAGTGGCTTTGACACCATGTGAAGAGAAATAACACTACATTCAACGCAAATGTCTACATGAATGAAAAACTGGAAAGTGGCTTTGACACCATGTGAAGAGAAATAACACTAAATTCCACGTAAGTTTCTACATGAATAAAAGAACTGTAAAGTGGTTTTGACACAATGTGAAGAGAAAGAAACACTATATTCAACACTGTGTCTACATCAATGAAAAAACTGGAAATTGTCTTTGACACAATGTGAAGAGAAATAACACTACATTCAACGCAAGTGTCTACATGAATGAAAAACCTGGAAAGTGGCTTTGACACAATGTGAAGAGAAATAACACTATATTCAACGCAAGTGTCTGCATAAATGAAAAACCTGGAAAGTGGCTTTGACGCATGTGAAGGGAAATAACACTAAATTCAACGTAAGTGTCTACATGAATAAAAAAACTGGAAAGTGGCTTTGACACCATGTGAAGAAAAATAACACTACATTCAACGTAATTGTCTACATGAATGAAAAAACTGGAAAGTAGCTTTGACACCATGTGAAGAGAAATAACACTACATTCAACGTAAGTGTCTACATGAATGAAAAACTGGAAAGTGGCTTTGACACAATGTGAAGAGAAATAACACTACATTCGACGTAAGTGTCTACATGAATGAAAAAATTGGAAAGTGGCTTTGACACCATGTGAAGAAAAATAACACTAAATTCAACGCAAGTGTCTACATGACTGAAAAAACTGGAAAGTGGCTTTGACACCATGTGAAGATAAATAACACTACATTCAACGTAATTGTCTACATGAATGAAAAAGCTGGAAAGTGGCTTTGACACCATTTGAAGAGAAATAACACTACATTCGACGTAAGTGTCTACATGAATGAAAAAACTGGAAAATGGCTTTGACACCATGTGAAGAGAAATAACACTACATTCAATGTAAGTATCTACATGAATGAAAAAACTGGAAAGTGGCTTTGACACCATGTGATGAGAAATAACACTACATTCAACGCAAGTATCTACATGAATGAAAAAACTGGAAAGTGGCTTTGACACCATGTGAAGAGAAATAACACTACATTCAACGCAAGTGTCTACATGAATGAAAAAACCTGGAAAGTGGCTTTGACGCATGTGAAGAGAAATAACACTAAATTCAACGTAAGTGTCTACATGAATGAAAAAACTGGAAAGTGGCTTTGACACCATGTGAAGAGAAATAACACTACATTCAACGCAAATGTCTACATGAATGAAAAACTGGAAAGTGGCTTTGACACCATGTGAAGAGAAATAACACTAAATTCCACGTAAGTTTCTACATGAATAAAAGAACTGTAAAGTGGCTTTGACACAATGTGAAGAGAAAGAAACACTATATTCAACACTGTGTCTACATCAATGAAAAAACTGGAAATTGTCTTTGACACAATGTGAAGAGAAATAACACTACATTCAACGCAAGTGTCTACATGAATGAAAAACCTGGAAAGTGGCTTTGACACAATGTGAAGAGAAATAACACTATATTCAACGCAAGTGTCTGCATAAATGAAAAACCTGGAAAGTGGCTTTGACGCATGTGAAGGGAAATAACACTAAATTCAACGTAAGTGTCTACATGAATAAAAAAACTGGAAAGTGGCTTTGACACCATGTGAAGAAAAATAACACTACATTCAACGTAATTGTCTACATGAATGAAAAAACTGGAAAGTAGCTTTGACACCATGTGAAGAGAAATAACACTACATTCAACGTAAGTGTCTACATGAATGAAAAACTGGAAAGTGGCTTTGACACAATGTGAAGAGAAATAACACTACATTCGACGTAAGTGTCTACATGAATGAAAAAACTGGAAAATGGCTTTGACACCATGTGAAGAGAAATAACACTACATTCAACGTAAGTGTCTACATGAATGAAAAAATTGGAAAGTGGCTTTGACACCATGTGAAGAAAAATAACACTAAATTCAACGCAAGTGTCTACATGACTGAAAAAACTGGAAAGTGGCTTTGACACCATGTGAAGATAAATAACACTACATTCAACGTAATTGTCTACATGAATGAAAAAGCTGGAAAGTGGCTTTGACACCATTTGAAGAGAAATAACACTACATTCGACGTAAGTGTCTACATGAATGAAAAAACTGGAAAGTGGCTTTGACACAATGTGAAGAGAAATAACACTACATTCGACGTAAGTGTCTACATGAATGAAAAAACTGGAAAATGGCTTCGACACCATGTGAAGAGAAATAACACTACATTCAACGTAAGTGTCTACATGAATGAAAAAATTGGAAAGTGGCTTTGACACCATGTGAAGAAAAATAACACTACATTCAACGTAAGTGTCTACATGAATGAAAAAGCTGGAAAGTGGCTTTGACACAATGTGAAGAGAAATAACACTACATTCAACGTAAGTGTCTACAGGAATGAAAAAACTGGAAAGTGGCTTTGACACCATGTGAATAGAAATCACACTACATTCAACGTAAGTGTCTACATGAATGAAAAAACTGGAAAGTGGCTTTGACACCATGTGAAGAGAAATTACACTACATTCAACGTAAGTCTCTGCATGAATGAAAAAACTGGAAAGTGGCTTTGACACCATGTGATGAGAAATAACACTACATTCAACGCAAGTGTCTACATGAATGAAAATCTGGAAAGTGGCTTTGACACCATGTGAAGTGAAATAACACTAAATTCAACGTGTAAGTGTTTACATGAATGAAAAAACTGGAAAGTAGCTTTGACACTATGTGAAGAGAAATGACACTACATTCAACGCAAGGGTCTACATGAATGAAAAAACTGGAAAGTGGCTTTGACACCATGCGAAGAGAAATAACACTACATTCAACGTAACTGTCTACATGAATGAACAAACTGGAAAGTGGCTTTGACACCATGTGAAGAGAAATAACACTAAATTCCACGTAAGTGTCTACATGAATAAAAGAACTGTAAAGTGGCTTTGACACTATGTGAAGAGAAAAAAACACTACATTCACACAGTGTCTACATCAATGAAAAAACTGGAAAGTGGCTTTGACACAATGTGGAGCGAAATAACACTACATTCAACGCAAGTGTCTACATGAATAAAAAACCTGGAAAGTGGCTTTGACACAATGTGAAGAGAAATAACACTACATTCAACGCAAGTGTCTACATGAATGAAAAATCTTGAAAGTTGCTCTGACGCATGTGAAGAGAAATAACACTAAATTAACGTAAGTGTCTACATGAATAAAAAAACTGGAAAGTGGCTTTGACACCATGTGAAGAGAAATAACACTACATTCAACGCAAGTGTCTACATGAATGAAAAACTGGAAAGTGTCTTTGACACCATGTGAAGAGAAATAACACCAAATTTAACGAAAGTGTCTACATGAATGAAAAAACTGGAAAGAGGCTTTGACACCATGTGAAGAGAAATAAAACTACATTCACCACAAGTGTCTGCATAAATGAAAAACCTGGAAAGTGACTTTGACACCATGTGAAGAGAAATAACACTACATTCAACGTAAGTGTCTACATGAATGAAAAAACTGGAAAGTGGCTTTGACACCATGTGAGGAGAAATAACACTAAATTCAACGCAAGTGTCTACATGAATGAAAAAACTGGAAAGTGGCTTTGACACCATGTGAAGAGAAATAACACAACATTCAACGCAAATGTCTACATGAATGAAAAACTGGAAAGTGGCTTTGACACCATGTGAAGAGAAATAACACTAAATTCCACGTAAGTTTCTACATGAATAAAAGAACTGTAAAGTGTCTTTGACACAATGTGAAGAGAAAGAAACACTATATTCAACACAGTGTCTACATCAATGAAAAAACTGGAAAGTGGCTTTGACACAATGTGAAGAGAAATAACACTAAATTCAACGTAAGTGTCTACATGAATGAAAAAACTGGAAAGCGGCTTTGACACCATGTGAAGAAAAATAACACTACATTCAACGTAAGTGTCTACATGAATGAAAAAGCTGGAAAGTGGCTTTGACAACATGTGAAGAGAAATAACACTACATTCAACGTAAGTGTCTACAGGAATGAAAAAACTGGAAAGTGGCTTTGACACCATGTGAATAGAAATCACACTACATTCAACGTAAGTGTCTACATGAATGAAAAAACTGGAAAGTGGCTTTGACACCATGTGAAGAGAAATTACACTACATTCAACGTAAGTCTCTGCATGAATGAAAAAACTGGAAAGTGGCTTTGACACCATGTGATGAGAAATAACACTACATTCAACGCAAGTGTCTACATGAATGAAAATCTGGAAAGTGGCTTTGACACCATGTGAAGAGAAATAACACTACATTCAACGCAAGTGTCTACATGAATGAAAAAACTGAAAAGTGGCTTTGACGCATGTGAAGAGAAATAACACTAAATTCAACGTAAGTGTCTACATAAATAAAGAAACTAGAAAGTGGCTTTGACACCATGTGAAGAGAAATAACACTACATTCAACGCAAGTTTCTACATGAATGAAAAAAATGGAAAGTGGCTTTGAACCATGTGAAGAGAAATAAAACTACATTCAACGTAAGTGTCTACATGGATGAAAAACTGGAAAGTGGCTTTGACACCATTTGAAGAGAAATAACACTAAATTCAACGTAAGTGTCTACATGAATGAAAAACCTGGAAAGTGACTTTGACACCATGTGAAGAGAAATAACACTACATTCAACGTAAGTGTCTACATGAATGAAAAAACTGGAAAGTGGCTTTGACACCATGTGAAGAGAAATAAAACTACATTCACCACAAGTGTCTGCATAAATGAAAAACCTGGAAAGTGACTTTGACACCATGTGAAGAGAAATAACACTACATTCAACGTAAGTGTCTACATAAATGAAAAAAACTGGAAAGTGGCTTTGACACCATGTGAAGATAAATAACACTACATTCAACGTAAGTGTCTACATGAATGAAAAAGCTGAAAAGTGGCTTTGACACCATGTAAAGAGAAATAACACTACATTCAAGGAGAGTGTCTACACGAATAAAAAACCTAGAAAGTGGCTTTGAAACCATGTGAAGAGAAATAACACTAAATTCAACGTAAGTGTCTACATGAATGAAAAAACTGGAAAGTGGCTTCGACACCATGTGAAGAGAAATAACACTAAATTCCACGTAAGTGTCTACATGAATAAAAGAACTGTAAAGTGGCTTTGACACAATGTGAAGAGAAAAAAACATTATATTCAACAGAGTGTCTACATCAATGAAAAAACTGGAAAGTGGCTTTGACACAATGTGAAGAGATATAACACTACATTCAACGCAAGTGTCTACATGAATGAAAAACCTGGAAAGTGGCTTTGACACAATGTGAAGAGAAATAACACTACATTCAACGCAAGTGTCTGCATAAATGAAAAACCTGGAAAGTGGCTTAGACACCATGTGAAGAGAAATAACACTACATTCAACGCAAGTGTCCACATGAATGAAAAAACTGGATATTGGCTTTGACACCATGTGAAGAGAAATAACACTAAATTCAACGTAAGTGTCTACATGAATGAAAAAACTGGAAAGTAGCTTTGACACCATGTGATGAGAAATAACACTACATTCAACGCAAGTGTCTACATGAATGAAAATCTGGAAAGTGGCTTTGACACCATGTGAAGAGAAATAACACTACATTCAACGCAAGTGTCTACATGAATGAAAAAACTGGAAAGTGGCTTTGACACCATGTGAAGAGAAATAACACTACATTCAACGTAAGTCTCTACATGAATGAAAAAACTAGAAAGTGGCTTTGACACCATGTGATGAGAAATAACACTACATTCACCACAAGTGTTGCATAAATGAAAAACCTGGAAAGTGACTTTGACAACATGTGAAGAGAAATAACACTACATTCAACGTAAATGTCTACATAAATGAAAGAACTGTAAAGTGGCTTTGACACAATGTGAAGAGAAAAAAACATTATATTCAACAGAGTGTCTACATCAATGAAAAAACTGGAAAGTGGCTTTGACACAATGTGAAGAGAAATAACACTACATTCAACGCAAGTGTCTACATGAATGAAAAACCTGGAAAGTGGCTTTGACACAATGTGAAGAGAAATAACACTACATTCAACGCAAGTGTCTGCATAAATGAAAAACCTGGAAAGTGGCTTAGACACCATGTGAAGAGAAATAACACTACATTCAACGCAAGTGTCCACATGAATGAAAAAACTGGAAAGTGGCTTTGACACCATGTGAAGAGAAATAACACTAAATTCAACGTAAGTGTCTACATGAATGAAAAAACTGGAAAGTAGCTTTGAAACCATGTGATGAGAAATAACACTACATTCAACGCAAGTGTCTACATGAATGAAAATCTGGAAAGTGGCTTTGACACCATGTGAAGAGAAATAACACTACATTCAACGCAAGTGTCTACATGAATGAAAAAACTGGAAAGTGGCTTTGACACCATGTGAAGAGAAATAACACTACATTCAACGTAAGTCTCTACATGAATGAAAAAACTAGAAAGTGGCTTTGACACCATGTGATGAGAAATAACACTACATTCACCACAAGTGTCTGCATAAATGAAAAACCTGGAAAGTGACTTTGACAACATGTGAAGAGAAATAACACTACATTCAACGTAAGTGTCTACATAAATGAAAAAACTGGAAAGTGGCTTTGACACCATGTGAAGAGAAATAACACTACATTCGACGTAAGTGTCTACATGAATGAAAAAACTGGAAAGTAGCTTTGACACCATGTGAAGAGAAATAACACTACATTCAACGTAAGTGTCTACATGAATGAAAAAACTGGAAAGTGGCTTTGACACAATGTGAAGAGAAATAACACTACATTCGACGTAAGTGTCTACATGAATGAAAAAACTGGAAAATGGCTTCGACACCATGTGAAGAGAAATAACACTACATTCAACGTAAGTGTCTACATGAATGAAAAAATTGGAAAGTGGCTTTGACACCATGTGAAGAAAAATAACACTACATTCAACGTAAGTGTCTACATGAATGAAAAAGCTGGAAAGTGGCTTTGACACAATGTGAAGAGAAATAACACTACATTCAACGTAAGTGTCTACAGGAATGAAAAAACTGGAAAGTGGCTTTGACACCATGTGAATAGAAATCACACTACATTCAACGTAAGTGTCTACATGAATGAAAAAACTGGAAAGTGGCTTTGACACCATGTGAAGAGAAATTACACTACATTCAACGTAAGTCTCTGCATGAATGAAAAAACTGGAAAGTGGCTTTGACACCATGTGATGAGAAATAACACTACATTCAACGCAAGTGTCTACATGAATGAAAATCTGGAAAGTGGCTTTGACACCATGTGAAGTGAAATAACACTAAATTCAACGTGTAAGTGTTTACATGAATGAAAAAACTGGAAAGTAGCTTTGACACTATGTGAAGAGAAATGACACTACATTCAACGCAAGGGTCTACATGAATGAAAAAACTGGAAAGTGGCTTTGACACCATGCGAAGAGAAATAACACTACATTCAACGTAACTGTCTACATGAATGAACAAACTGGAAAGTGGCTTTGACACCATGTGAAGAGAAATAACACTAAATTCCACGTAAGTGTCTACATGAATAAAAGAACTGTAAAGTGGCTTTGACACTATGTGAAGAGAAAAAAACACTACATTCACACAGTGTCTACATCAATGAAAAAACTGGAAAGTGGCTTTGACACAATGTGGAGCGAAATAACACTACATTCAACGCAAGTGTCTACATGAATAAAAAACCTGGAAAGTGGCTTTGACACAATGTGAAGAGAAATAACACTACATTCAACGCAAGTGTCTACATGAATGAAAAATCTTGAAAGTTGCTCTGACGCATGTGAAGAGAAATAACACTAAATTAACGTAAGTGTCTACATGAATAAAAAAACTGGAAAGTGGCTTTGACACCATGTGAAGAGAAATAACACTACATTCAACGCAAGTGTCTACATGAATGAAAAACTGGAAAGTGTCTTTGACACCATGTGAAGAGAAATAACACCAAATTTAACGAAAGTGTCTACATGAATGAAAAAACTGGAAAGAGGCTTTGACACCATGTGAAGAGAAATAAAACTACATTCACCACAAGTGTCTGCATAAATGAAAAACCTGGAAAGTGACTTTGACACCATGTGAAGAGAAATAACACTACATTCAACGTAAGTGTTTACATGAATGAAAAAACTGGAAAGTGGCTTTGACACCATGTGAGGAGAAATAACACTAAATTCAACGCAAGTGTCTACATGAATGAAAAAACTGGAAAGTGGCTTTGACACCATGTGAAGAGAAATAACACAACATTCAACGCAAATGTCTACATGAATGAAAAACTGGAAAGTGGCTTTGACACCATGTGAAGAGAAATAACACTAAATTCCACGTAAGTTTCTACATGAATAAAAGAACTGTAAAGTGGCTTTGACACAATGTGAAGAGAAAGAAACACTATATTCAACACAGTGTCTACATCAATGAAAAAACTGAAAATTGTCTTTGACACAATGTGAAGAGAAATAACACTACATTCAACGCAAGTGTCTACATGAATGAAAAACCTGGAAAGTGGCTTTGACACAATGTGAAGAGAAATAACACTATATTCAACGCAAGTGTCTGCATAAATGAAAAACCTGGAAAGTGGCTTTGACGCATGTGAAGGGAAATAACACTAAATTCAACGTAAGTGTCTACATGAATAAAAAAACTGGAAAGTGGCTTTGACACCATGTGAAGAAAAATAACACTACATTCAACGCAAGTGTCTACATGAATGAAAAAACTGGAAAGTGGCTTTGACACAATGTGAAGAGAAATAACACTAAATTCAACGTAAGTGTCTACATGAATGAAAAAACTGTAAAGTGGCTTTGACACCATGTGAAACGAAATAACACTACATTCAACGTAAGAGTCTACATCAATGAAAAAACTGGAAAGTGGCTTTGACACCATGTGAAGAGAAATAACACTACATTCAACGTAAGTGTCTACATGAATGAAAAAACTGGAAAGTGGCTTTGACACCATGTGAAGAGAAATAACACTACATTTAACGCAAGTGTCTACATGAATGAAAAAACTGGAAAGTGGCTTTGACACCATGTGAAGAGAAATAACACTAAATTCAACGTAGGTGTCTACGTGAATGAAAAAACTGGAAAGCGGCTTTGACAACATGCGGAGAGAAATAACACTACATTCAACGTAAGTGTCTACATGAATGAACAAACTGGAAAGCGGCTTTGACACCATGTGAAGAATAATAACACTAAATTCCACGTAAGTGTCTACATGAATAAAAGAACCTTTAAAGTGGCTTTGACACTATGTGAAGAGAAAAAAAAGCTACATTTACACAGTGTGTACATCAATGAAAAAACTGGAAAGTGGCTTTGACACAATGTGGAGAGAAATAACACTACATTCAACGCAAGTGTCTACATCATTCAAAAACCTGGATAGCGGCTTTGACACAATGTGAAGAGAAAGAACACTACATTCAACGTAAGTGTCTACATGAATGAAAAAACCTGGAAAGTGGCTTTGACGCATGTGAAGAAAAATAACACTAAATTCAATGTAAGTGTCTACATGAATGAAAACACTGGAAAGTGGCTTTGACACCATGTGAAGAGAAATAACACTACATTCAACGCAAGTGTCTACATGAATGAAAAAACTGGAAAGTGGCTTTGACACCATGTGAAGAGAAATAACACTAAATTCAAAGTAGGTGTCTACATGAATGAAAAAACTGGAAAGCGGCTTTGACAACATGCGGAGAGAAATAACACTACATTCAACGTAAGTGTCTACATGAATGAACAAACTGGAAAGCGGCTTTGACACCATGTGAAGAATAATAACACTAAATTCCACGTAAGTGTCTACATGAATAAAAGAACCTTCAAAGTGGCTTTGACACTATGTGAAGAGAAAAAAAACACTACATTTACACAGTGTCTACATCAATGAAAAAACTGGAAAGTGGCTTTGACACAATGTGGAGCGAAATAACACTACATTCAACGCAAGTGTCTACATGAATAAAAAACCTGGAAAGTGGCTTTGACACAATGTGAAGAGAAATAACACTACATTCAACGCAAGTGTCTACATGAATGAAAAACCTGGAAAGTGGCTTTGACGCATGTGAAGAGAAATAACACTAAATTCAACGTAAGTGTCTACATGAATAAAAAAACTGGAAAGTGGTTTTGACACCATGTGAAGAGAAATAACACTACATTCAACGCAAGTGTCTACATGAATGAAAAACTGGAAAGTGGCTTTGACACCATGTGAAGAGAAATAACACCAAATTCAACGAAAGTGTCTACATGAATGAAAAAACTGGAAAGTGGCTTTGACACCATGTGAAGAGAAATAAAACTACATTCACCACAAGTGTCTGCATAAATGAAAAACCTGGAAAGTGACTTTGACACCATGTGAAGAGAAATAACACTACATTCAACGTAAGTGTCTACATGAATGAAAAAACTGGAAAGTGGCTTTGACACCATGTGAAGAGAAATAACACTAAATTTAACGCAAGTGTCTACATGAATGAAAAAACTGGAAAGTGTCTTTGACACCATGTGAAGAGAAATCACTCTACATTCAACGTAAGTGTCTACATGAATGAAAAAACTGGAAAGTAGCTTTGACACCATGTGAAGAGAAATAACACTACATTCAACGTAAGTGTCTACATGAATGAAAAAACTGGAAAGTGGCTTTGACACAATGTGAAGAGAAATAACACTACATTCGACGTAAGTGTCTACATGAATGAAAAAACTGGAAAATGGCTTTGACACCATGTGAAGAGAAATAACACTACATTCAACGTAAGTGTCTACATGAATGAAAAAATTGGAAAGCGGCTTTGACACCATGTGAAGAAAAATAACACTACATTCAACGTAAGTGTCTACATGAATGAAAAAGCTGGAAAGTGGCTTTGACACAATGTGAAGAGAAATAACACTACATTCAACGTAAGTGTCTACAGGAATGAAAAAACTGGAAAGTGGCTTTGACACCATGTGAATAGAAATCACACTACATTCAACGTAAGTGTCTAGATGAATGAAAAAACTGGAAAGTGGCTTTGACACCATGTGAAGAGAAATTACACTACATTCAACGTAAGTCTCTGCATGAATGAAAAAACTGGAAAGTGGCTTTGACACCATGTGATGAGAAATAACACTACATTCAACGCAAGTGTCTACATGAATGAAAATCTGGAAAGTGGCTTTGACACCATGTGAAGAAAAATAACACTACATTCAACGCAAGTGTCTACATGAATGAAAAAACTGAAAAGTGGCTTTGACGCATGTGAAGAGAAATAACACTAAATTCAACGTAAGTGTCTACATGAATAAAGAAACTAGAAAGTGGCTTTGACACCATGTGAAGAGAAATAACACTACATTCAACGCAAGTTTCTACATGAATGAAAAAACTGGAAAGTGGCTTTGACACCATGTGAAGAGAAATAAAACTACATTCAACGTAAGTGTCTACATGGCTGAAAAACTGGAAAGTGGCTTTGACACCATTTGAAGAGAAATAACACTACATTCAACGTAAGTGTCTACATGAATGAAAAACCTGGAAAGTGGCTTTGACACCATGTGAAGAGAAATAACACTACATTCAACGTAAGTGTCTACATGAATGAAAAAACTGGAAAGTGGCTTTGACACCATGTGAAGAGAAATAAAACTACATTCACCACAAGTGTCTGCATAAATGAAAAACCTGGAAAGTGACTTTGACACCATGTGAAGAGAAATAACACTACATTCAACGTAAGTGTCTACATAAATGAAAAAAACTGGAAAGTGGCTTTGACACCATGTGAAGATAAATAACACTACATTCAACGTAAGTGTCTACATGAATGAAAAAGCTGAAAAGTGGCTTTGACACCATGTAAAGAGAAATAACACTACATTCAAGGAGAGTGTCTACACGAATAAAAAACCTAGAAAGTGGCTTTGAAACCATGTGAAGAGAAATAACACTAAATTCAACGTAAGTGTCTACATGAATGAAAAAACTGGAAAGTGGCTTCGACACCATGTGAAGAGAAATAACACTAAATTCCACGTAAGTGTCTACATGAATAAAAGAACTGTAAAGTGGCTTTGACACAATGTGAAGAGAAAAAAACATTATATTCAACAGAGTGTCTACATCAATGAAAAAACTGGAAAGTGGCTTTGACACAATGTGAAGAGAAATAAAACTACATTCAACGCAAGTGTCTACATGAATGAAAAACCTGGAAAGTGGCTTTGACACAATGTGAAGAGAAATAACACTACATTCAACGCAAGTGTCTGCATAAATGAAAAACCTGGAAAGTGGCTTAGACACCATGTGAAGAGAAATAACACTACATTCAACGCAAGTGTCCACATGAATGAAAAAACTGGAAAGTGGCTTTGACACCATGTGAAGAGAAATAACACTAAATTCAACGTAAGTGTCTACATGAATGAAAAAACTGGAAAGTAGCTTTGACACCATGTGATGAGAAATAACACTACATTCAACGCAAGTGTCTACATGAATGAAAATCTGGAAAGTGGCTTTGACACCATGTGAAGAGAAATAACACTACATTCAACGCAAGTGTCTACATGAATGAAAAAACTGGAAAGTGGCTTTGACACCATGTGAAGAGAAATAACACTACATTCAACGTAAGTCTCTACATGAATGAAAAAACTAGAAAGTGGCTTTGACACCATGTGATGAGAAATAACACTACATTCACCACAAGTGTCTACATCAATGAAAAAACTGGAAAGTGGCTTTGACACAATGTGAAGAGAAATAACACTACATTCGACGTAAGTGTCTACATGAATGAAAAAACTGGAAAATGGCTTTGACACCATGTGAAGAGAAATAACACTACATTCAACGTAAGTGTCTACATGAATGAAAAAATTGGAAAGCGGCTTTGACACCATGTGAAGAAAAATAACACTACATTCAACGTAAGTGTCTACATGAATGAAAAAGCTGGAAAGTGGCTTTGACACAATGTGAAGAGAAATAACACTACATTCAACGTAAGTGTCTACAGGAATGAAAAAACCCGGAAAGTGGCTTTGACACCATGTTAATAGAAATCACACTACATTCAACGTAAGTGTCTAGATGAATGAAAAAACTGGAAAGTGGCTTTGACACCATGTGAAGAGAAATTACACTACATTCAACGTAAGTCTCTGCATGAATGAAAAAACTGGAAAGTGGCTTTGACACCATGTGATGAGAAATAACACTACATTCAACGCAAGTGTCTACATGAATGAAAATCTGGAAAGTGGCTTTGACACCATGTGAAGAGAAATAACACTACATTCAACGCAAGTGTCTACATGAATGAAAAAACTAAAAAGTGGCTTTGACGCATGTGAAGAGAAATAACACTAAATTCAACGTAAGTGTCTACATGAATAAAGAAACTAGAAAGTGGCTTTGACACCATGTGAAGAGAAATAACACTACATTCAACGCAAGTTTCTACATGAATGAAAAAACTGGAAAGTGGCTTTGACACCATGTGAAGAGAAATAAAACTACATTCAACGTAAGTGTCTACATGGCTGAAAAACTGGAAAGTGGCTTTGACACCATTTGAAGAGAAATAACACTAAATTCAACGTAAGTGTCTACATGAATGAAAAACCTGGAAAGTGGCTTTGACACCATGTGAAGAGAAATAACACTACATTCAACGTAAGTGTCTACATGAATGAAAAAACTGGAAAGTGGCTTTGACACCATGTGAAGAGAAATAACACTACATTCAACGTAAGTCTCTACATGAATGAAAAAACTAGAAAGTGGCTTTGACACCATGTGATGAGAAATAACACTACATTCACCACAAGTGTCTGCATAAATGAAAAACCTGGAAAGTGACTTTGACAACATGTGAAGAGAAATAACACTACATTCAACGTAAGTGTCTACATAAATGAAAAAACTGGAAAGAGGCTTTGACACCATGTGAAGAGAAATAACACTACATTCGACGTAAGTGTCTACATGAATGAAAAAACTGGAAAGTAGCTTTGACACCATGTGAAGAGAAATAACACTACATTCAACGTAAGTGTCTACATGAATGAAAAAATTGGAAAGCGGCTTTGACACCATGTGAAGAAAAATAACACTACATTCAACGTAAGTGTCTACATGAATGAAAAAGCTGAAAAGTGGCTTTGACACCATGTAAAGAGAAATAACACTACATTCAAGGAGAGTGTCTACACGAATAAAAAACCTAGAAAGTGGCTTTGAAACCATGTGAAGAGAAATAACACTAAATTCAACGTAAGTGTCTACATGAATGAAAAAACTGGAAAGTGGCTTTGACACCATGTGAAGAGAAATAACACTAAATTCCACGTAAGTGTCTACATGAATAAAAGAACTGTAAAGTGGCTTTGACACAATGTGAAGAGAAAAAAACATTATATTCAACAGAGTGTCTACATCTATGAAAAAATTGGAAAGCGGCTTTGACACCATGTGAAGAAAAATAACACTACATTCAACGTAAGTGTCTACATGAATGAAAAAGCTGGAAAGTGGCTTTGACACAATGTGAAGAGAAATAACACTACATTCAACGTAAGTGTCTACAGGAATGAAAAAACTGGAAAGTGGCTTTGACACCATGTGAATAGAAATCACACTACATTCAACGTAAGTGTCTACATGAATGAAAAAACTGGAAAGTGGCTTTGACACCATGTGAAGAGAAATTACACTACATTCAACGTAAGTCTCTGCATGAATGAAAAAACTGGAAAGTGGCTTTGACACCATGTGATGAGAAATAACACTACATTCAACGCAAGTGTCTACATGAATGAAAATCTGGAAAGTGGCTTTGACACCATGTGAAGTGAAATAACACTAAATTCAACGTGTAAGTGTTTACATGAATGAAAAAACTGGAAAGTAGCTTTGACACTATGTGAAGAGAAATGACACTACATTCAACGCAAGGGTCTACATCAATGAAAAAACTGGAAAGTGGCTTTGACACCATGTGAAGAAAAATAACACTACATTCAACATAAGTGTCTACATGAATGAAAAAACTGGAAAGTGGCTTTGACACCATGTGAAGAGAAATAACACTACATTCAACGCAAGTGTCTACATCAATGAAAAAACTGGAAAGTGGCTTTGACACCATGTGAAGAGAAATTACCCCTAAATTCAACGTAAGTGTCTACATGAATGAAAAAACTGGAAAGTGGCTTTGACACCATGCGAAGAGAAATAACACTATATTCAACGTAACTGTCTACATGAATGAACAAACTGGAAAGTGGCTTTGACACCATGTGAAGAGAAATAACACTAAATTCCACGTAAGTGTCTACATGAATAAAAGAACTGTAAAGTGGCTTTGACACTATGTGAAGAAAAAAAACACTACATTCACACAGTGTCTACATCAATGAAAAAACTGGAAAGTGGCTTTGACACAATGTGGAGCGAAATAACATTACATTCAACGCAAGTGTCTACATGAATAAAAAACCTGGAAAGTGGCTTTGACACAATGTGAAGAGAAATAACACTACATTCAACGCAAGTGTCTACATGAATGAAAAATCTGGAAAGTTGCTTTGACGCATGTGAAGAGAAATAACACTAAATTCAACGTAAGTGTCTACATGAATAAAAAACTGGAAAGTGGCTTTGACACCATGTGAAGAGAAATAACACTACATTCAACGCAAGTGTCTACATGAATGAAAAACTGGAAAGTGGCTTTGACACCATGTGAAGAGAAATAATACCAAATTCAACGAAAGTGTCTACATGAATGAAAAAACTGGAAAGAGGCTTTGACACCATGTGAAGAGAAATAAAACTACATTCACCACAAGTGTCTGCATAAATGAAAACCTGGAAAGTGGCTTTGACACAATGTAAAGAGAAATAACACTACATTCAACGTAAGTGTCTACATGAATGAAAAAACTGGAAAGTGGCTTTGACACCATGTGAAGAGAAATAACACTAAATTCAACGCAAGTGTCTACATGAATGAAAAAACTGGAAAGTGGCTTTGACACCATGTGAAGAGAAATAACACAACATTCAACGCAAATGTCTACATGAATGAAAAACTGGAAAGTGGCTTTGACACCATGTGAAGAGAAATAACACTAAATTCCACGTAAGTTTCTACATGAATAAAAGAACTGTAAAGTGGCTTAGACACAATGTGAAGAGAAAGAAACACTATATTCAACACAGTGTCTACATCAATGAAAAAACTGAAAATTGTCTTTGACACAATGTGAAGAGAAATAACACTACATTCAACGCAAGTGTCTACATGAATGAAAAACCTGGAAAGTGGCTTTGACACAATGTGAAGAGAAATAACACTATATTCAACGCAAGTGTCTGCATAAATGAAAAACCTGGAAAGTGGCTTTGACGCATGTGAAGGGAAATAACACTAAATTCAACGTAAGTGTCTACATGAATAAAAAAACTGGAAAGTGGCTTTGACACCATGTGAAGAAAAATTACACTACATTCAACGTAAGTCTCTGCATGAATGAAAAAACTGGAAAGTGGCTTTGACACCATGTGATGAGAAATAACACTACATTCACCGCAAGTGTCTACATGAATGAAAATCTGGAAAGTGGCTTTGACACCATGTGAAGTGAAATAACACTAAATTCAACGTGTAAGTGTTTACATGAATGAAAAAACTGGAAAGTAGCTTTGACACTATGTGAATAGAAATGACACTACATTCAACGCAAGGGTCTACATCAATGAAAAAACTGGAAAGTGGCTTTGACACCATGTGAAGAAAAATAACACTACATTCAACATAAGTGTCTACATGAATGAAAAAACTGGAAAGTGGCTTTGACACCATGTGAAGAGAAATAACACTACATTCAACGCAAGTGTCTACATCAATGAAAAAACTGGAAAGTGGCTTTGACACCATGTGAAGAGAAATTTCCCCTAAATTCAACGTAAGTGTCTACATGAATGAAAAAACTGGAAAGTGGCTTTGACACCATGCGAAGAGAAATAACACTATATTCAACGTAACTGTCTACATGAATGAACAAACTGGAAAGTGGCTTTGACACCATGTGAAGAGAAATAACACTAAATTCCACGTAAGTGTCTACATGAATAAAAGAACTGTAAAGTGGCTTTGACACTATGTGAAGAAAAAAAAACACTACATTCACACAGTGTCTACATCAATGAAAAAACTGGAAAGTGGCTTTGACACAATGTGGAGCGAAATAACATTACATTCAACGCAAGTGTCTACATGAATAAAAAACCTGGAAAGTGGCTTCGACACAATGTGAAGAGAAATAACACTACATTCAACGCAAGTGTCTACATGAATGAAAAATCTGGAAAGTTGCTTTGACGCATGTGAAGAGAAATAACACTAAATTCAACGTAAGTGTCTACATGAATAAAAAACTGGAAAGTGGCTTTGACACCATGTGAAGAGAAATAACACTACATTCAACGCAAGTGTCTACATGAATGAAAAACTGGAAAGTGGCTTTGACACCATGTGAAGAGAAATAACACCAAATTCAACGAAAGTGTCTACATGAATGAAAAAACTGGAAAGAGGCTTTGACACCATGTGAAGAGAAATAAAACTACATTCACCACAAGTGTCTGCATAAATGAAAACCTGGAAAGTGGCTTTGACACAATGTAAAGAGAAATAACACTACATTCAACGTAAGTGTCTACATGAATGAAAAAACTGGAAAGTGGCTTTGACACCATGTGAAGAGAAATAACACTAAATTCAACGCAAGTGTCTACATGAATGAAAAAACTGGAAAGTGGCTTTGACACCATGTGAAGAGAAATAACACAACATTCAACGCAAATGTCTACATGAATGAAAAACTGGAAAGTGGCTTTGACACCATGTGAAGAGAAATAACACTAAATTCCACGTAAGTTTCTACATGAATAAAAGAACTGTAAAGTGGCTTAGACACAATGTGAAGAGAAAGAAACACTATATTCAACACAGTGTCTACATCAATGAAAAAACTGAAAATTGTCTTTGACACAATGTGAAGAGAAATAACACTACATTCAACGCAAGTGTCTACATGAATGAAAAACCTGGAAAGTGGCTTTGACACAATGTGAAGAGAAATAACACTATATTCAACGCAAGTGTCTGCATAAATGAAAAACCTGGAAAGTGGCTTTGACGCATGTGAAGGGAAATAACACTAAATTCAACGTAAGTGTCTACATGAATAAAAAAACTGGAAAGTGGCTTTGACACCATGTGAAGAAAAATTACACTACATTCAACGTAAGTCTCTGCATGAATGAAAAAACTGGAAAGTGGCTTTGACACCATGTGATGAGAAATAACACTACATTCAACGCAAGTG
Source organism: Ceratothoa steindachneri (assembly GCA_963969495.1). NCBI lineage: Eukaryota > Metazoa > Arthropoda > Malacostraca > Isopoda > Cymothoidae > Ceratothoa > Ceratothoa steindachneri. The sequence continues at coordinate 171,746,164 of OZ018324.1, forward strand.
TCTACATGAATGAAAATCTGGAAAGTGGCTTTGACACCATGTGAAGTGAAATAACACTAAATTCAACGTGTAAGTGTTTACATGAATGAAAAAACTGGAAAGTAGCTTTGACACTATGTGAATAGAAATGACACTACATTCAACGCAAGGGTCTACATCAATGAAAAAACTGGAAAGTGGCTTTGACACCATGTGAAGAAAAATAACACTACATTCAACATAAGTGTCTACATGAATGAAAAAACTGGAAAGTGGCTTTGACACCATGTGAAGAGAAATAACACTACATTCAACGCAAGTGTCTACATCAATGAAAAAACTGGAAAGTGGCTTTGACACCATGTGAAGAGAAATTTCCCCTAAATTCAACGTAAGTGTCTACATGAATGAAAAAACTGGAAAGTGGCTTTGACACCATGCGAAGAGAAATAACACTATATTCAACGTAACTGTCTACATGAATGAACAAACTGGAAAGTGGCTTTGACACCATGTGAAGAGAAATAACACTAAATTCCACGTAAGTGTCTACATGAATAAAAGAACTGTAAAGTGGCTTTGACACTATGTGAAGAAAAAAAAACACTACATTCACACAGTGTCTACATCAATGAAAAAACTGGAAAGTGGCTTTGACACAATGTGGAGCGAAATAACATTACATTCAACGCAAGTGTCTACATGAATAAAAAACCTGGAAAGTGGCTTCGACACAATGTGAAGAGAAATAACACTACATTCAACGCAAGTGTCTACATGAATGAAAAATCTGGAAAGTTGCTTTGACGCATGTGAAGAGAAATAACACTAAATTCAACGTAAGTGTCTACATGAATAAAAAACTGGAAAGTGGCTTTGACACCATGTGAAGAGAAATAACACTACATTCAACGCAAGTGTCTACATGAATGAAAAACTGGAAAGTGGCTTTGACACCATGTGAAGAGAAATAACACCAAATTCAACGAAAGTGTCTACATGAATGAAAAAACTGGAAAGAGGCTTTGACACCATGTGAAGAGAAATAAAACTACATTCACCACAAGTGTCTGCATAAATGAAAACCTGGAAAGTGGCTTTGACACAATGTAAAGAGAAATAACACTACATTCAACGTAAGTGTCTACATGAATGAAAAAACTGGAAAGTGGCTTTGACACCATGTGAAGAGAAATAACACTAAATTCAACGCAAGTGTCTACATGAATGAAAAAACTGGAAAGTGGCTTTGACACCATGTGAAGAGAAATAACACAACATTCAACGCAAATGTCTACATGAATGAAAAACTGGAAAGTGTAATGACACCATGTGAAGAGAAATAACACTAAATTCCACGTAAGTTTCTACATGAATAAAAGAACTGTAAAGTAGCTTTGACACAATGTGAAGAGAAAGAAACACTATATTCAACACAGTGTCTACATCAATGAAAAAACTGGAAATTGTCTTTGACACAATGTAAAGAGAAATAACACTATATTCAACGCAAGTGTCTGCATAAATGAAAAACCTGGAAAGTGGCTTTGACGCATGTGAAGGGAAATAACACTAAATTCAACGTAAGTGTCTACATGAATAAAAAAACTGGAAAGTGGCTTTGACACCATGTGAAGAGAAATAACACTACATTCAACGCAAGTGTCTACATGAATGAAAAAACTGCAAAGTGGCTTTGACACCATGTGAAGAGAAATAACACTAAATTCAACGTAAGTGTCTACATGAATGAAAAAACTGGAAAGTGGCTTTGACACCATGTGAAGAGAAATAACACTACATTCAACGCAAGTGTCTACATCAATGAAAAAACTGGAAAGTGGCTTTGACACCATGTGAAGCGAAATAACACTACATTTAACGTAAGTGTCTACATGAATGAAAAACTGGAAAGTGGCTTTGACACCATGTGAAGAGAAATAACACTACATTCAACGCAAGTGTCTACATGAATGAAAAAACTGGAAAGTGGCTTTGACACCATGTGAAGAGAAATAACACTAAATTCAACGTAGGTGTCTACATGAATAAAAAAACTGGAAAGCGGCTTTGACAACTTGCGGAGAGAAATAACACTACATTCAACGTAAGTGTCTACATGAATGAAAAAACCTGGAAAGTGGCTTTGACGCATGTGAAGAGAAATAACACTAAATTCAACGTAAGTGTCTACATGAATGAAAAACCTGGAAAGTGGCTTTGACACCATGTGAAGAGAAATAACACTACATTCAACGTAAGTGTCTACATCAATGAAAAAACTGGAAAGTGGCTTTGACACCATGTGAAGAGAAATAACACTACATTCAACGCAAGTGTCTACATCAATAAAAAAACTGGAAAGTGGCTTTGACACCATGTGAAGAGAAATAACACTAAATTGAACGTAAGTGTCTACATGAATGAAAAAACTGGAAAGTGGCTTTGACACCATGCGAAGAGAAATAACACTACATTCAACGTAAGTGTCTACATGAATGAACAAACTGGAAAGTGGCTTTGACACCATGTGAAGAGAAATAACACTAAATTCCACGTAAGTGTCTAAATGAATAAAAGAACTGTAAATTGGCTTTGACACTATGTGAAGAGAAAAAAACACTACATTCACACAGTGTCTACATCAATGAAAAAACTGGAAAGTGGCTTTGACACAATGTGGAGCGAAATAACACTACATTCAACGCAAGTGTCTACATGAATAAAAAACCTGGAAAGTGGCTTTGACACAATGTGAAGAGAAATAACACTACATTCAACGCAAGTGTCTACACGAATGAAAAACCTGGAAAGTGGCTTTGACGCATGTGAAGAGAAATAACACTAAATTCAACGTAAGTGTCTACATGAATAAAAAAACTGGAAAGTGGCTTTGACACCATGTGAAGAGAAATAACACTACATTCAACGCAAGTGTCTACATAAATGAAAAACTGGAAAGTGGCTTTGACACCATGTGAAGAGAAATAACACTACATTCAACGAAAGTGTCTACATGAATGAAAAAACTGGAAAGTGGCTTTGACACCATGTGAAGAGAAATAAAACTACATTCACCACAAGTGTCTGCATAAATGAAAAACCTGGAAAGTGTCTTTGACACCATGTGAAGAGAAATAACACTACATTCAACGTAAGTGTCTACATGAATGAAAAAACTGGAAAGTGGCTTTGACACCATGTGAAGAGAAATAACACTAAATTCAACGCAAGTGTCTACATGAATGAAAAAACTGGAAAGTGGCTTTGACACCATGTGAAGAGAAATAACACTAAATTTAACGCAAGTGTCTACATGAATGAAAAAACTGGAAAGTGGCTTTGACACCATGTGAAGAGAAATCACTCTACATTCAACGTAAGTGTCTACATGAATGAAAAAACTGGAAAGTAGCTTTGACACCATGTGAAGAGAAATAACACTACATTCAACGTAAGTGTCTACATGAATGAAAAAACTGGAAAGTGGCTTTGACACAATGTGAAGAGAAATAACACTACATTCGACGTAAGTGTCTACATAAATACAAAAACTGGAAAATGGCTTTGACACCATGTGAAGAGAAATAACACTACATTCAACGCAAGTGTCTACATGAATGAAAAAACTGCAAAGTGGCTTTGACACCATGTGAAGAGAAATAACACTAAATTCAACGTAAGTGTCTACATGAATGAAAAAACTGGAAAGTGGCTTTGACACCATGTGAAGAGAAATAACATTACATTCAACGCAAGTGTCTACATCAATGAAAAAACTGGAAAGTGGCTTTGACACCATGTGAAGAGAAATAACACTACATTCAACGTAAGTGTCTACATGAATGAAAAAACTGGAAAGTGGCTTTGACACCATGTGAAGAGAAATAACACTACATTCAACGCAAGTGTCTACATGAATGAAAAAACTGGAAAGTGGCTTTGACACCATGTGAAGAGAAATAACACTAAATTCAACGTAGGTGTCTACATGAATAAAAAAACTGGAAAGCGGCTTTGACAACATGCGGAGAGAAATAACACTACATTCAACGTAAGTGTCTACATGAATGAAAAAACCTGGAAAGTGGCTTTGACGCATGTGAAGAGAAATAACACTAAATTCAACGTAAGTGTCTACATGAATGAAAAACCTGGAAAGTGGCTTTGACACCATGTGAAGAGAAATAACACTACATTCAACGTAAGTGTCTACATCAATGAAAAAACTGGAAAGTGGCTTTGACACCATGTGAAGAGAAATAACACTACATTCAACGAAAGTGTCTACATGAATGAAAAAACTGGATATTGGCTTTGACACCATGTGAATAGAAATAACACTACATTTAACGCAAGTGTCTACATGAATGAAAAAACTGGAAAGTGGCTTTGACACCATGTGAAGAGAAATAACACTAAATTCAACGTAAGTGTCTACATGAATGAAAAAACTGGAAAGTGGCTTTGACACCATGTGAAGAGAAATAACACTAAATTCAACGTAAGCTTCTACATGAATGAAAAAACTGGCAAGTGGCTTTGACACCATGTGAAGAAAAATAACACTACATTCAACGTAAGTGTCTACATGAATGAAAAAACTGGAAAGTGGCTTTGACACCATGTGAAGAGAAATAACACTACATTCAACGCAAGTGTCTACATGGATGAAAAAACTGGAAAGTAACTTTGACACCATGTGAAGAGAAATAACACTAAATTCAACGTAAGTGTCTACATGAATGAAAAAACTGGAAAGTAGCTTTGACACTATGTGAAGAGAAATGACACTACATTCAACGCAAGTGTCTACATGAATGAAAAAACTGGAAAGTGGCTTTGACACCATGTGAAGAGAAATAACACTACATTCAACGTAAGTGTCTACATGAATGAAAAAACTGGAAAGTGGCTTTGACACCATGTGAAGAGAAATAACACTACATTCAACGTAAGTGTTTACATGAATGAAAAAACTGGAAAGTAGCTTTGACACTATGTGAAGAGAAATGACACTACATTCAACGCAAGTGTCTACATCAATGAAAAAACTGGAAAGTGGCTTTGACACCATGTGAAGAGAAATAACAGTACATTCAACGCAAGTGTCTACATCAATAAAAAAACTGGAAAGTGGCTTTGACACCATGTGAAGAGAAATAACACTAAATTGAACGTAAGTGTCTACATGAATGAAAAAACTGGAAAGTGGCTTTGACACCATGCGAAGAGAAATAACACTACATTCAACGTAAGTGTCTACATGAATGAACAAACTGGAAAGAGGCTTTGACACCATGTGAAGAGAAATAACACTAAATTCCACGTAAGTGTCTAAATGAATAAAAGAACTGTAAATTGGCTTTGACACTATGTGAAGAGAAAAAAACACTACATTCACACAGTGCCGACATCAATGAAAAAACTGGAAAGTGGCTTTGACACAATGTGGAGCGAAATAACACTACATTCAACGCAAGTGTCTACATGAATAAAAAACCTGGAAAGTGGCTTTGACACAATGTGAAGAGAAATAACACTACATTCAACGCAAGTGTCTACACGAATGAAAAACCTGGAAAGTGGCTTTGACGCATGTGAAGAGAAATAACACTAAATTCAACGTAAGTGTCTACATGAATAAAAAAACTGGAAAGTGGCTTTGACACCATGTGAAGAGAAATAACACTACATTCAACGCAAGTGTCTACATAAATGAAAAACTGGAAAGTGGCTTTGACACCATGTGAAGAGAAATAACACCAAATTCAACGAAAGTGTCTACATGAATGAAAAAACTGGAAAGTGGCTTTGACACCATGTGAAGAGAAATAAAACTACATTCACCACAAGTGTCTGCATAAATGAAAAACCTGGAAAGTGACTTTGACACCATGTGAAGAGAAATAACACTACATTCAACGTAAGTGTCTACATGAATGAAAAAACTGGAAAGTGGCTTTGACACCATGTGAAGAGAAATAACACTAAATTCAACGCAAGTGTCTACATGAATGAAAAAACTGGAAAGTGGCTTTGACACCATGTGAAGAGAAATCACACTACATTCAACGTAAGTGTCTACATGAATGAAAAAACTGGAAAGTAGCTTTGACACCATGTGAAGAGAAATAACACTACATTCAACGTAAGTGTCTACATGAATGAAAAAACTGGAAAGTGGCTTTGACACAATGTGAAGAGAAATAACACTACATTCGACGTAAGTGTCTACATGAATGAAAAAACTGGAAAATGGCTTTGACACCATGTGAAGAGAAATATCACTACATTCAACGTAAGTGTCTACATGAATGAAAAAATTGGAAAGTGGCTTTGACACCATGTGAAGAGAAATAACACTAAATTCAACGCAAGTGTCTATATGAATGAAAAAACTGGAAAGTGGCTTTGACACCATGTGAAGATAAATAACACTACATTCAACGTAAGTGTCTACATGAATGAAAAAGCTGGAAAGTGGCTTTGACACCATGTGAAGAGAAATAACACTACATTCAACGTAAGTGTCTACAGGAATGAAAAAACTGGAAAGTGGCTTTGACACCATGTGAATAGAAATCACACTACATTCAACGTAAGTGTCTACATGAATGAAAAAACTGGAAAGTGGTTAGACACCATGTGAAGAGAAATTACACTACATTCAACGTAAGTCTCTGCATGAATGAAAAAACTGGAAAGTGGCTTTGACACCATGTGATGAGAAATAACACTAAATTCAACGTAAGTGTCTACATGAATAAAGAAACTAGAAAGTGGCTTTGACACCATGTGAAGAGAAATAACACTACATTCAATGCAAGTTTCTACATGAATGAAAAAACTGGAAAGTGGCTTTGACACCATGTAAAGAGAAATAAAACTACATTCAACGTAAGTGTCTACATGGATGAAAAACTGGAAAGTGGCTTTGACACCATTTGAAGAGAAATAACACTAAATTCAACGTAAGTGTCTACATGAATGAAAAACCTGGAAAGTGGCTTTGACACCATGTGAAGAGAAATAACACTACATTCAACGTAAGTGTCTACACTAATGAAAAAACTGGAAAGTGGCTTTGACACCATGTGAAGAGAAATAAAACTACATTCACCACAAGTGTCTGCATAAATGAAAAACCTGGAAAGTGACTTTGACACCATGTGAAGAGAAATAACACTACATTCAACGTAAGTGTCTACATAAATGAAAAAAACTGGAAAGTGGCTTTGACACCATGTGAAGATAAATAACACTACATTCAACGTAAGTGTCTACATGAATGAAAAAGCTGAAAAGTGGCTTTGACACCATGTAAAGAGAAATAACACTACATTCAACGAGAGTGTCTACACGAATAAAAAACCTGGAAAGTGGCTTTGAAACCATGTGAAGAGAAATAACACTAAATTCAACGTAAGTGTCTACATGAATGAAAAAACTGGAAAGTGGCTTTGACACCATGTGAAGAGAAATAACACTAAATTCCACGTAAGTGTCTACATGAATAAAAGAACTGTAAAGTGGCTTTGACACAATGTGAAGAGAAAAAAAACTATATTCAACAGAGTGTCTACATCAATGAAAAAACTGGAAAGTGGCTTTGACACAATGTGAAGAGAAATAACACTACATTCAACGCAAGTGTCTACATGAATACAAAACCTGGAAAGTGGCTTTGACACAATGTGAAGAGAAATAACACTACATTCAACGCAAGTGTCTGCATAAATGAAAAACCTGGAAAGTGGCTTTGACGCATGTGAAGAGAAATAACACTAAATTCAACGTAAGTGTCTACATGAATAAAAAAACTGGAAAGTGGCTTTGACACCATGTGAAGAGAAATAACACTACATTCAACGCAAGTGTCTACATGAATGAAAAAACTGAAAAGTGGCTTTGACACCATGTGAAGAGAAATAACACTAAATTCAACGTAAGTGTCTACATGAATGAAAAAACTGGAAAGTGGCTTAGACACCATGTGAAGAGAAATAACACTACATTCAACGCAAGTGTCCACATGAATGAAAAAACTGGAAAGTGGCTTTGACACCATGTGAAGAGAAATAACACTAAATTCAACGTAAGTGTCTACATGAATGAAAAAACTGGAAAGTGGCTTTGACACCATGTGAAGAGAAATAACACTACATTCAACGCAAGTGTCTACATCAATGAAAAAACTGGAAAGTGGCTTTGACACCATGTGAAGAGAAATAACACTAAATTCAACGTAGGTGTCTACATGAATGAAAAAACCGGAAAGCGGCTTTGACAACATGCGGAGAGAAATAACACTACATTTAACGTAAGTGTCTACATGAATGAACAAACTGGAAAGCGGCTTTGACACCATGTGAAGAATAATAACACTAAATTCCACGTAAGTGTCTACATGAATAAAAGAACCTTCAAAGTGGCTTTGACACTATGTGAAGAGAAAAAAACACTACATTCACACAGTGTCTACATCAATGAAAAAACTGGAAAGTGGCTTTGACACAATGTGGAGAGAAATAACACTACATTCAACGCAAGTGTCTACATCAATGAAAAACCTGGATAGCGGCTTTGACACAATGTGAAGAGAAATAACACTACATTCAACGCAAGTGTCTACATGAATGAAAAAACCTGGAAAGTGGCTTTGACGCATGTGAAGAAAAATAACACTACATTCAACGCAAGTGTCTACATGAATGAAAAAACTGGAAAGTGGCTTTGACACCATGTGAAGAGAAATAACACTACATTCAACCCAAATGTCTACATGAATGAAAAACTGGAAAGTGGCTTTGACACCATGTGAAGAGAAATAACACTAAATTCACGGTAAGTTTCTACATGAATAAAAGAACTGTAAAGTGGCTTTGACACAATGTGAAGAGAAAGAAACACTATATTCTACACAGTGTCTACATCAATGAAAAAACTGGAAATTGTCTTTGACACAATGTGAAGAGAAATAACACTACATTCAACGCAAGAGTCTACATGAATGAAAAACCTGGAAAGTGGCTTTGACACAATGTGAAGAGAAATAACACTATATTCAACGCAAGTGTCTGCATAAATGAAAAACCTAGAAAGTGGCTTTGACGCATGTGAAGGGAAATAACACTAAATTCAACGTAAGTGTCTACATGAATAAAAAAACTGGAAAGTGGCTTTGACACCATGTGAAGAGAAATAACACTACATTAAACGCAAGTGTCTACATGAATGAAAAAACTGGAAAGTGGCTTTGACACCATGTGAAGAGAAATAACACTAAATTCAACGTAAGTGTCTACATGAATGAAAAAACTGGAAAGTGGCTTTGACACCATGTGAAGAGAAATAACACTACATTCAACGCAAGTGTCTACATCAATGAAAAAACTGGAAAGTGGCTTTGACACCATGTGAAGAGAAATAACACTAAATTCAACGTAGGTGTCTACATGAATGAAAAAACTGGAAAGCGGCTTTGACAACATGCGGAGAGGAAAAACATTACATTCAACGTAAGTGTCTACATGAATGAACAAACTGGAAAGCGGCTTTGACACCATGTGAAGAATAATAACACTAAATTCCACGTAAGTGTCTACATGAATAAAAGAACCTTCAAAGTGGCTTTGACACTATGTGAAGAGAAAAAAAACACTACATTCACACAGTGTCTACATCAATGAAAAAACTGGAAAGTGGCTTTGACACAATGTGGAGAGAAATAACACTACATTCAACGCAAGTGTCTACATCAATGAAAAACCTGGATAGCGGCTTTGACACAATGTGAAGAGAAATAACACTACATTCAACGCAAGTGTCTACATGAATGAAAAAACCTGGAAAGTGGCTTTGACGCATGTGAAAAGAAATAACACTAAATTCAACGTAAGTGTCTATATGAATGAAAACCCTGGAAAGCGGCTTTGACACCATGTGAAGAGAAATAACACTACATTCAACACAAATGTCTACATGAATGAAAAACTGGAAAGTGGCTTTGACACCATGTGAAGAGAAATAACACTAAATTCAACGTAAGTGTCTACATGAATGAAAAACCTGGAAAGTGGCTTTGACACCATGTGAAGAGAAATAACACTACATTCAACGTAAGTGTCTACATCAATGAAAAAACTGGAAAGTGGCTTTGACACCATGTGAAGAGAAATAACACTACATTCAACGAAAGTGTCTACATGAATGAAAAAACTGGATATTGGCTTTGACACCATGTGAAGAGAAATAACACTACATTCAACGCAAGTGTCTACATCAATGAAAAAACTGGAAAGTGGCTTTGACACCATGTGAAGAGAAATAACACTAAATTCAACGTAGGTGTCTACATGAATGAAAAAACTGGATAGCGGCTTTGACAACATGCGGAGAGAAATAACACTACATTCAACGTAAGTGTCTACATGAATGAACAAACTGGAAAGCGGCTTTGACACCATGTGAAGAATAATAACACTAAATTCCACGTAAGTGTCTACATGAAAAAAAGAACCTTCAAAGTGGCTTTGACACTATGTGAAGAGAAAAAAAACACTACATTCACACAGTGTCTACATCAATGAAAAAACTGGAAAGTGGCTTTGACACAATGTGGAGAGAAATAACACTACATTCAACGCAAGTGTCTACATCAATGAAAAACCTGGATAGCGGCTTTGACACAATGTGAAGAGAAATAACACTACATTCAACGCAAGTGTCTACATGAATGAAAAAACCTGGAAAGTGGCTTTGACGCATGTGAAGAGAAATAACACTAAATTCAACGTAAGTGTCTACATGAATGAAAACACTGGAAAGTGGCTTTGACACCATGTGAAGAGAAATAACACTACATTCAACGCAAATGTCTACATGAATGAAAAACTGGAAAGTGGCTTTGACACCATGTGAAGAGAAATAACACTAAATTCAACGTAAGTGTCTACATGAATGAAAAACCTGGAAAGTGGCTTTGACACCATGTGAAGAGAAATAGCACTACATTCAACGTAAGTGTCTACATCAATGAAAAAACTGGAAAGTGGCTTTGACACCATGTGAAGAGAAATAACACTACATTCAACGAAAGTGTCTACATGAATGAAAAAACTGGATATTGGCTTTGACACCATGTGAAGAGAAATAACACTACATTTAACGCAAGTGTCTACATGAATGAAAAAACTGGAAAGTGGCTTTGACACCATGTGAAGAGAAATAACACTACATTCAACGCAAGTGTCTACATGGACGAAAAAACTGAAAAGTGGCTTTGACACCATGTGAAGAGAAATAACACTAAATTCAACGTAAGTGTCTACATGAATGAAAAAACTGGAAAGTAGCTTTGACACTATGTGAAGAGAAATGACACTACATTCAACGCAAGTGTCTACATGAATGAAAAAACTGGAAAGTGGCTTTGACACCATGTGAAGAGAAATAACACTACATTCAACGTAAGTGTCTACATGAATGAAAAAACTGGAAAGTGGCTTTGACACCATGTGAAGAGAAATAACACTACATTCAACGCAAGTGTCTACATCAATGAAAAAACTGGAAAGTGGCTTTGACACCATGTGAAGAGAAATAACACTAAATTCAACGTAAGTGTCTACATGAATGAAAAAACTGGAAAGTGGCTTTGACACCATGCGAAGAGAAATAACACTACATTTAACGTAAGTGTCTACATGAATGAACAAACTGGAAAGTGGCTTTGACACCATGTGAAGAGAAATAACACTAAATTCCACGTAAGTTTCGACATGAATAAAAGAACTGTAAAGTGGCTTTGACACTATGTGAAGAGAAAAAAACACTACATTCACACAGTGTCTACACTAATGAAAAAACTTGAAAGTGGCTTTGACACAATGTGGAGAGAAATAACACTACATTCAACGCAAGTGTCTACATGAATAAAAAACCTGGAAAGTGGCTTTTACACAATGTGAAGAGAAATAACACTACATTCAACGCAAGTGTCTACATGAATGAAAAACCTGGAAAGTGGCTTTGACGCATGTGAAGAGAAATAACACTAAATTCAACGTAAGTGTCTACATGAATGAAAAAACTGGAAAGTGGCTTTGACACCATGTGAAGAGAAATAACACTACATTCAACGCAAGTGTCTACATGAATGAAAAACTGGAAAGTGGCTTTGACACCATGTGAAGAGAAATAACACTAAATTCAACGAAAGTGTCTACATGAATGAAAAAACTGGAAAGTGGCTTTGACACCATGTGAAGAGAAATAACACTACATTCAACCCAAGTGTCTACATGAATGAAAAAACTGGAAAGTGGCTTCGACACCATATGAAGAGAAATAACACTAAATTCAACGTAAGTGTCTACATGAATGAAAAAACTGGAAAGTGGATTTGACACCATGTGAAGAGAAATAATACTACATTCAACGTAAGTGTCTTCATGAATGAAAAAACTGGAAAGTGGCTTTGACACCATGTGAAGAGAAATAACACTACATTCAATGTAAGTGTCTACATGAATGAAAAAACTAGAAAGGGGCTTTGACACCATGTGAAGAGAAATAACACTACATTCAACGTAAGTGTCTACATGAATAAAAGAACTGTAAAGTTGCTTTGACACCATGTGAAGACAAAAAACACTACATTCAACACAAGTGTCTACATCAATGAAAAAACTGGAAAGTGGCTTTGACACAATGTGGAGAGAAATAACACTACATTCAAGCAAGTGTCTACATGAATTAAAAACCTGGAAAGTGGCTTTGACACAATGTGAAGAGAAATAACACTACATTCAACGCAAGTGTCTAAATTAATGAAAAACCTGGAAAGCGGCTTTGACACCATGTGAAGAGAAATAACACTACATTCAACGTAAGTGTCTACATGAATGAAAAACCTGCAAAGTTGCTTTGACACCATGTAAAGAGAAATAACACTACATTTAACGCAGGTGTCTACATGAATGAAAAAACTGGAAAGTGGATTTGACACCATGTGAAGAGAAATAACATTACATTCAACACAAGTGTCTACATAAATGAAAATACTGGAAAATGGCTTTGACACCATGTGAAGAGAAATAACACTACATTCAACGCAAGTGTCTACATGAATTAAAGAACTGGAAAGTGGCTCGTAAACATGAAAAGTAAACTAACCGAAAAAGAGAAGAGACTGCAGAATTGGTTGACCCATAAAGTAATTGCCTTTCTAGTTTAAATGGGATCCAAGATTGAGCAGAAGGTGAAGAGTGATGAACTCGAGAGAGTAAAGACGAGGTCGATAGTGGTTGAGAAGAAGTAGAATGAAAATACCGACATGTTTCTTTTACACTTTACAGTTTTATTACCGTATTCTCACTAGTACCAGTACAGATCCAACGATTGAGATTGAGACTGAGGAGGGTGGGGATAGCCAGTGAGAAGAAAAGAAGCGAATGATTTACCTCACATCTTGGGTTCGAATACCTTCGAAGGCTGCTTCTACTTCGGGGGAGCCCTGCGTTGCCCGGCCTGCCCGTGCCGAATATCGCGTTTGTCCCCTTGCCGCAACATTAGTTTTAAGTTAAGAATTTCCTCTATGATCTCCTCCATCAGGGTACTACTAGCCAACAAGGGAGTAACCGTCATACTATTACACCCTGGTAAGTTCGTGGAAAGCTACATCGCATCCTGGACCTGCGAACAAAGACAAATTTAAATTCTGTGCGCAGGAATTGAGAAGGCGTTTCCCCATCTAACATATGAGTTATCAAACAATCCGCCTGAAAGTCCTGGCATTCCACCCAAGGTATATATGTAGCCTTACTATCATCAATAGGGGACGAATATGCCCCAACATGGCTTTAATGAAGGTTTCCTTAGGAACCCTGAGCCCACTCCTTCAGGTGAGCCAGGAAGCGTGGTGGGGGCCCTGACCCCATACCTTGAATGGATAGGGGGTCACGTACTTTTTCCACATCAAGAACTACCATATTCCGAAAGAAATGCTGTCCCCTATCTCCCGCCCCCTCTATGTGTGCCTAAAATCCCTCAGTTTTCTCTTAAAATAGCAAATATACTCAGAAGCAGTGCATAAAGAATATGTTTATCGCACACGTTTCTTTTGGCCCGGAACCCTACCACCATCTCTCCATTTTCATTCTCTTCCGGCCTAGTGATGTGCCTATTTATAATTTCGACAGCTATACCCGTAGTGGCGGCTGCCAGATGAGCGCATTATAAATAAAAAAACATTCTCTCCCCAGGCATTCCAAAATCTCCATTCATCTGATCCCTCTGCCTGTCACCTATTCGTACATTCATCTCTCTCTAAAAAAAATTCAAAGGTTGTGTTTTTCTGTCTGCTAGAGGCACGAAAGCAGGGTCGTTGGGAGATATATAAATGCATTCATCTTATTTGACAGGCGAAGTTAATGGTCTATGTTTCGTCTCGTTAAGCTCAACGATAAAAAAGTTATGGCTCAATTTATTTTTTAATCAAGAATTTTGTTTACTCTAGTCAGGTAGAGGGATAAAAATGCAAACGCTGTGCAGAATAAAATGTATCTTTTTTTCCGCAGAATTAAGGTTGCAGGTTAGGTAAAAATAAACAAATATTAAGCATAGAAACAATCATAAATAGCATACAAGGCCAACAGCCCGAAACAACCCAACCTAAGAAACATGACAGAACAACCAACTCATAACCATCTAATAAAATCAACAAACTTAAACAATCTAAACTAACTTGAAAAGTAACATAGCAAAAATCCGATAACCCCTAGAACACAAATAATATAGCACAAGGTAACCGCACAAATAATTGAAGACTCAAGTTCCACTGCGACAAAACTTTCTGAATCAGAGTCGCCTATCAGGATCATCTTGACTTAAACGCTGATGGAGTTGCAGTTTGTATGGATGCCCGTGATGAAGCGTCAAGATGCGGTGGATGTTGTTCTTGGAGATCTCAGCTCTACTGGACATAGGTCGAAGGGACTTCTTGGGTCTGACAGCGAGCCTAGCGAGCACATTAGTATTGGTATCGCCGTCATAAGAGCCTGTAACAGTCCTTAAAGATCCGCTGCAAGGCTTGTCGGCTACGGATCCAGTTTCCTTAAATTTGGCTATCAACTTGCCAAATCTGTATGTGATTGATCTGCGGTTTGGATGCATGTTGTTGAAATATGCTGCCACTTTTCGGTAACTGCAGGTGACGGATAGCCTAATAACTTGAACTCTGTCCTCTCTAGTTAGTGACATGGCTTAACTGCAACATAATTAAAAATAGAAATCCCTCTCGATCTAGAGTTATGGGTCCTAAGTTGCGGGATACCCTAAGGAACCAACAGATCAAAAAACCTGACCTAACCTTGGTCACACGTTCAAAAAATCACAATTATCAAATAAAACCATCAAATCCAAACCACCTAACCTACCTAACACAGCAAACAACTCATAACCATTAAATAAAACCAACAAAAGCAAATAACCTGACCTGACCTTCGTAACATAGAAACAACTGATAGTCATTATATAAAACCAACAAGCCCCCCAAAAATTGACCTAAACTACGTAGCGCAGCAAACAACTCAAAAATATCAAATCAAAACAACAAATTCCCAATAAAACCAAGATGTCAACAACAGACGAAGTCGAACCAACCTTAAATAACTTTTTAAAATCAAAGTCAAACAATTTTTACAGCATGGTATTGAAAAATTAAAATAAAGATGGAGACTAGTGATTGAAACGGGTGCAAATTATATTACTTTTTAAATTAATAAATAAATATTTACTTAAATATAAATAACTTCAAAAGGTTGCTTGATTTCTATCCATAGAATAATGATAAACTTTTAAAAAATGTCGCCTTACTTTTTGGAAGACTAAATACATTTGCTACTAAACTTTTCTTTCTGCCATCACATATTCTCTCATATTCTACCCATCCATTTGTTCCAAACATTGACACTCATTAATCAGAATGAAATGACGGAGTTCGCAACAGCCACAGCATTACCAACATTGCGTATTGCGCTACCTGTCCAGCAAGGTAACTAACGCAGGTCCCTTCTACTCGGAACTGGTTCGTTCACACTATATTCATGCACCCACTAAATTTGCACATTGGCGCAGATCAGCCGCCCTGAGACGAGGGGGTCCGCGAAATCCCGGCACATTCCTAGGATAAGGACTTGGGTGGCGCGAGTTCATAGGCCAAGTGCTCCTATCCAGATCTAGTCATGTTCCGTACTCGTAGATTCCCTATACAGAAAATACTGCTAGGACTAATACGCCAGAAGAACGGTCCACTGGATCGCTAAGGTGTTCAAGGGAACGGAAGAACGCTCGTTGAGAAGGCCTCAGAACGTCCATGGGTGCTTATGAATTGCCTGAACCATCTCGTCACGCGTAATCAGATTAGAAATATTACGAGCAGTAGTGCGGAACTTGTTCATAGGTATCAGCAGATAAATGTGAGTGTATATGCATCGACGGTAAGACGCATACTTCTGGACTACAACCTTGTTGCAAGGGTGGCAGCCAAGAAGCAAAGAAGCCTGGATAATGAGCCTTTGGCCCATTATCCGGCTTAAGCATTTTTCTAAGACACAGACCCAAAAAAGGACTGAGCATTCTTCCTGCCCAATACAAAAGTATTTAAAATAATGCTTTTGTCTCTATTTTATTATTTTGAAAGCCTTTCGCTATATCATAGAAATTTAAGTACCACAAACTAGTGCAAATAACCATAAGAAACCAACAAGTTGTTTTTTGGTTTTCAGGCCAGAATTATAAGGAAAATGAATGATAAAAACTGACAATGATAAATTCGATGAACGAAGAAATTTAATCAGGCTTACAAACTCTTATTAACGGAAATAAATTGTAGAAGAATAAGGTCGAAGGGCGACCCCGTGCCCTTTTTTACCCACGTGGTCTCGAGATCACCGCATGGAGCGTTGAAAGTGAGGCTGATCTACGGCAAGGATGCGATCCATGCCGTTTTATTGCACACCAGCTGCATTTACTTAGGGACACATTCTTCTCGTCTCGCATGTCCTCACAGCCATCTTCTTGCCCTGAAATCTTCATCGCGGTTCCCATGAAGGAGTCGCTGCCTTTCCCCAAGATCGCGCGCATCGTGGAGGCTCGTGCCAAGTCATGTCAGCCACGAGCGAGCGCCTATATAATCCCCCAACTAGGTTTAGCGTGTAGCACTCCCAGACTTTCCCGCCTATCCCCGCGTACGAGCAAAGGACACGCTCACTCGTCGCGATCGGAGACACCGGTGATTTCTATTCGAGGACGAAGGCTAAATCGACGTCCGTGAACTCTGCCATAGTCAATCGGCGAGTATTTGACGAGGATTTCCATCTCTGAAGGCCAAACTACGTGTGCTCCCTCATCCGCCCCTTGATGTAACCCAGCTTCCTCATTACAGTCATCGTATTCCGATTGGCTTTCTTCTTCTCTTCAATTTTATTAATTAAAATCTTAATCTAACCTAAAATGATAACTTTGCTGATGAGATTGCCATCGTCTGTCCAAATGTTCTTAATTTTTGGCAATAAAATAGCAGCAACAATAAGTTGAGGATCTTCCAGCATCTCAGCAAACCGATGTCTTATTGCTGACAGAAGACCGGTAATGAGAGCAAAGCTCAAGTTAGCTGAAGTCTTGATCTTCTCCAGCTTAGTCAATAACTAGTACAGAGTTGGAAGAAGCATTCCCATATGTGTACTCTTCTCGAACTGAAGGATGTCCAATGATTTGGCCACTGGCTTCAAGGCACTGTATTACTCCTTCAGGAAATCCAGTTTTAAGGGGTTTAGTCTGGAAGAAAAATGCCATATCAGTAAAACCACATACTTATGATTATACAATATTAAGGTTCGTGAAGTTTTACTAATAAGGCACTAAATCAAACATGGCACAGCCGTCAAGGTGGTTTGAGCTAAAAATTGTAAGTTATGAGTGAAGAACATATGCCACTAAGTATAGCGCATAATGTAAAATAGATAGTACAATTACTTAATATGTATATAGCTTTCTCTTTCAATTTTTATTGCTTTCCTCTTCCGAGCTTGGGACGTCAAATAGGAGTACTGGAGTAATTTGCCAGGGTGAACACGATGAAAAAAAATTAATTTAGCATCCTTACTAGATTTATTGGTCAAATCATCAAATCATTTATATTATAAGAAATTTCTCACATAAAGGTCAGGCTACGTGCATTTGTTTTGACTGACTGAGCCAGAGTTTAATACAAAAGTTAAATATTTTAAACCATAATCGGATTATATTTTGGTAAAGAGAACCTGACATAAGCTTTAAAAGCATGAATATTCCCCGCAATCTAAATAGCCTATACGTTTTCCTCTCCAATATGTGGGTATTTTTACCAAATAGCCTATTCACTACATCGTTAAAAGCATGAATACTTACTCAATGTGTTTCTTTAAATTTGAAGGCGAATTGACGTATGCGGCCACCTCGACAATTTTCGGCAAACACAACAAAGATTGCGGCTTCACCGAGTTTCCCATATTCTTCTTGTACTTAAAAAATAATTCCAAGTATACCCATGGGTGGGAATTGCCACTAATTTTATTTTTAATGGTAAGAGTAGAACTCATGATGGTCCAGTAATGGTGCAGCAGCACGCTAGGAGTCTAGAACAATGAGGAGTAATTTAATAAACTGACGCCCTCTCTCGGGCAGGATAGCGGGAGAGAAAAACGAATTGTTTATCATGTATGAAAGTATGCATGTGATTGGTCAAAACATGAATAAGCGCTTATTATTGGTTTAAACCAGAGTACACGTTTGTGGCTTGTGATTGGTCATCATCTGACTTTTGCTTCTACGTCTGTGATTGGCCAAAATTTAATGAGAATTAACAAATACTTCTATGCTTCTCAAATGTAATGAAGTAAAAGTAACATAAGAAAATGCACAAATAGAAGTGAAAGTCCTCAAATTGTTGAGTACTTTTTAGGAGGTAAAAAGTATAAAAAGTTACTTGAATGTAGTACTTAAGTAATTGTACTTCGTTACTCCACAACTCTGGCTGTTAATCGGGAATTTTGTATCCCCAACCACTATCGCTCTGTTCACAGTCGGGTTCAACATTTTTAAATTATTCCTCGCTGTCTTCCTGCTTTTATACAGCTACACAAGTGCTTCCCATTTTTCAATCATATTTGTAAACATTTTTTTATGAATTGACGCTTTGATTAAAAAAATTATATAAATACCATAAGATCTCGCAAGAAAGTAATTAATCAATCAATGATACGTTAACATATTTAAAATAATTTGTGAAAATCAGTCTACACTTCGTGTTTCCACTCTATAATTCTCACCGAATCTATCACCCGTAGGGCAGTAAAAGTGAAACAGAAATTTCGGTGTCACTTTTTTCGTTAGTACTGGTCACCTAAGAAAACTCGTACATTCTTATACGGAAAATACTGCTCGGACTAATTCGCCTGTAAGAACCGTCCGCTGGATCGCTCAGATGTTTAAGGAGACGAATATACTTTCGTCGAGAAGGCCTCAGATTTCCATGGGTGCTTGAAACTGCCTGAACCATCTCGTCACACGTAGTCAGATTAAGAATCCTACAACCAGCAGTGCTGAAATTGTTCATGAGTGGCCACCGACCTTGTTGCAAGGATGGCAGCAAAGAAGCCACTACTCACCAAGAAAAACCTGAAAGACAGGCTTATCCTTAGATAGATGGTACAAGGCTTGGAGGGTGGAAGACTGGAACAAAGTTATTTTCTCTGATGAAGAACCCTTCTCACTCTTGGGAATTTCTGGCAGATTAACGATCCGGAAAAGAGAATTGTACCGCTACCATTAAGTTCTGCGCTGTGCCAAGAGTGAATTAACCAGAGTCTATTCACGTATGTAGTTTTTTCTTATCCAGGCAAATCATCCCTCTCATATTTCTTACCCGAGACACCCCTACGAACAAATAATGTTCTCCCCTAGCACCTCCTGCTAATGATTCAAAAAACATATCCGTGCTTTTTCATCATGATGGAGTACTGTGACAGAGGGTATAAATGGTAGGAGAGTGGTTCGAACACCAAAGCATTAAATTATTTGGTGTACAAGAAGAAGCCCATAAACTTCGGTAATTCCCGAGCACGGTATAAAGAAAGGAACCCAATAGTTCATAATATGTTCCAGAGGTTGATATCCTGCATGGGGGAGGGATTTGCAGAAGTGCGAGAGATTAGAAACCAACGTAGCGAAAACTAAATTTATGAACAAACTTCCTTTTTTTACTGTACTAAACTTTCGAAGCATATACATATCATTTTTATTTTCCGGCATGCTATTATAAAGTTCTGGGTTAGTACTCTAAAACTTTCGGCGATGCACATATCGGGTTTTGCAAAAATTATGTTACACTCGATTTTTTTACCTTTCGTGAGGTTTACGTGTGTGAGAGAAAAAGTTCTGTCAAACACAATTAAAGTTCTACTTTTCCAGCATGTGTCCTTAAAACTTTTTTTCCATTGTGTGTCGAAATGAAAGTGCAAAAAATCAGGATCTCTTCTCTCCTGCACACAGGCTACAAGTCCGACATTGCCAAGCGGCTCAACGTCAGTGATGATCCTCCACAAAGTTGCGGATAGGTTCAAGAACAGGGAGGACCTCAAAGATCGACCTCATTCAGGGAGACCTCAAGTTGTCAACCGTTTGGCTGTGAGAAAGGCCTTCTAAAATGCTTGGAAGCTCAAAATGGCTGCAATCTGGAAGAAGAAGAACATCTCTGTGGTCACAGTTTCCAGATTTGTCAAGGAGGAGGGCGGCAAGAGTTTAAGGTACGTGGAATGGCCTCTTCTCGCCGACCGAATGCAAGAACAACGTCAGGAATGCTGTAGTTTCATTTTGAACGACTTAAAAACTCGTGGTAATAGAATTCTCATTTTCTTATGAAAAAAGCTTTACGGTTCATCCGGTCATCAACAAGCAGAAAGACCGGGTGATAAGCTTTAGTCAGGACGTCGCTGAGATCCGCTACGTGTTCATGACTAAAGACCCAGCCTTGGTGATTCTCAGCATCGTGGCTTCGAATGGCGAGAAGATGCCACCGATGTAGTTCGTGGTCTGGTACATGCTCACTGCGGCCGATCACAGGGACCTCTTGGCCACCAAAGTCATTTCCTGGGTGAGAAAGGTCAGGAATAAGGCAGGCTATGTTTTTTTTAGTGTGATGGTTCCCCAGCCCACATGGCAAAGACCGTGCAAGAGTAGTTGAGGTCGAATATAAACTTTTGGTCGAAGGACTTAAGGACTTTTGGCCATCGCAGTCGCTCGACCTCAATCCCTCGACTGTAGCGTGGGGCTCATGTCGAAGGCAAGGCTTGCAAAGTCCGCCACATAACCTTGACGAGCTGAGTTCCTCCGTCAACTGCGTGTGGGCCAGCGGTGGAATGACTTCGTCCGCAACCTGTGCGCGGCCTTAAGGTCCTGCCTGGAGCGCGTGCTCGCTGCCGAAGTCGGTCACATTGATTAATATTACAATTTAAACACATATTTTTTATAATAAAAGAATAAAAACGTGTCTAACTGCATTAAAACTATCATTGTGTGCTTTATTGAGAACGTCGTAAATACTGCAACAGAACCTTTGCAAATCCTTGTACACCCTGAACCACGCTAATAGCTGGTTAAGTAAAGTTAGGATTTCTCGGCTCTCTGTGCATCAATATTCATGAAACTTTTTCCATCTGGTTTGCACAATGTGGCAACACTAATTTTATGTTTTCCTTATGTTGCTTTAAGTCCTTCAATTTTTATTTCAGGTTCGTCCTTTTGGGAATGAGCTACACTAATAGCTTTTGAATGAAAGTAGCCCATCTAGACATCTTATGGAGAAAGTGAAGGATAATTATACACATTAAGCATGCCTTGAGTA
Organism: Ceratothoa steindachneri; assembly: GCA_963969495.1. NCBI lineage: Eukaryota > Metazoa > Arthropoda > Malacostraca > Isopoda > Cymothoidae > Ceratothoa > Ceratothoa steindachneri. The sequence goes on from OZ018324.1 coordinate 171,768,089, forward strand.
TATATTGAACACAAAACCATAGTTAAAATACAAGATTGATGACCATAATGAATTATTTTCTTACATGAGCGCAATTTCGACGGATGACTTCAAAAAACTCTATCATGCATGGAATCTGTCAATTTCTTGATTGTAGCAGGTTGGACTGCCTCTGCTGCAGCTTTGATGGCCGCCCATAAGACTACTTCAGACTAAAATTGACGTCCATCGGCATAGACATTTTGTTTCATGATTGACCACAAATTTTCAATTGGGTTGAGATCACGAGAGGCTGGCTGCCACACCATTAACTTGTCACCTTGTATGCCGTAAGAACCTAGGAACGCTTGGGTGTCCCTAGCAGAGTAGTATAGAGCGTTGTGATGCATGAAAACTCGAGTCCTTAGAAGTAACAACACCATGTCATCTAGCCAAGGATCAAAGACTTCCTTCAAGAGATTGCAGTAGGCGGCTGCAGTAATTTTAACCCCATCAGGCACTTTGACTGGGCCAACAAGTGTGTGCCCAAGAAATTTTAACTTTCCCTACCAAGCTATTAACGTAGTTCAGGGTGTATGTATCCCACACAAACCAACCAACAAAATTAACTTAGTCATTTAGTGTATAAAAGAACATCAACTTTCATGACAGTCAAAATTCTACCACCTTTCTATGACACATTGAAAGAAGTTAACATCTTCTATGGGTGCTTTCCAATGTCGCTAACTGCGATCATCGCAAATCTCTATATATCAGAATAACCTCTGAATCAATATAGCAGCGTTAACGGCCATTTTCATTTCATGATCTCACCATGTCTATAATTGACAAGTGCATCGCTCCTACAACACTCGCTCGATACTAAATCTTTTAGTCTGTATATATTGTTGTACAGAAATATATATGCATATAAATATATGAAAACATATAAAAATAAATGAAAAAAACATAAAAAGAGATTTTTGCCTACCTTGAATAAGAGGTTACTTCCTTCAAGATCTTTTAATAAAGGTCAACTAAAAACCAGCTTTTGACTCCAAGGTTAGCTTAAATATTTGGCAGAAACCAATCTTATCAAGACCTCTAAACCCTACAAACCAGGTGCGCAAGATCCAACCCAAGCACATTAAACAGGATGGAGGTAGCGCCCCTCTCCTTCTTGATACCAGGATCGGTACTACGCACGCAACTTCTTAAAACTAGAACATTCAACATACCATGATGCATAGTCTACAGTATCAAACAGTCCCCGTATAACGTATCTATTACGGTGGAAATAAAATAAAATCTGGAATGATCAACATATGGGGGGTAGGTGGAAGGGAATAAGTGAGGTGGAATGGCGCCCATCTTCATGTTCTCGAGTCTGTTTTCTCTTGTTCTTTCACGCGAAGTACGGAGAGTTACCCCCATTCCAGTCATACATAGAGTGTGATGAAGCGCATAACGTCTGTATGGTGAAATAGTGTGTGCATGACGATTTCTTATCCTATCAGTACTTTTATTTCCTATGATCCCCTAACATATCCCTACACGCAGCAGAAGAGCATCATAACATTACCCCGAGCCCCTGTAGACTTGACATCACGAAGGCTACAGGCGGAGGCATGCAGAGAATCCTATTCCTCGAGAGTACTTCCAACACTCAAGGAGTCATTATAAATGAATAAGTAACCTCTAAACCAGGCACATCATGTAATCTACAAAGACCAGCAACACAGAACGACCAGATCGACCGAGAAGATGAGCATAGCAACGGCATAGCCCCTCCAAATTCTAACAAAGGATGGAGAGCGAAAAATCCGTCTCCTTTCTTGGACTTAGAGTCATCCGCGTTCACCGCTAAGGGTCCACTATGTGCATGTCATGAAGCATGATCCAGATGAGCCCTCCATATTCTTGTTGAGAACCCTCGGTGTCAACGGCGTAGTAGTTACGTTGAACTCTGGATTCTCGAAGGTGATATCTAACTCTAAAGCCAAGTTTGGGGAAATAATTGGTGCCTTTTTTCACTAAAGATGCCTTTCAGGTCGGCTGAGAATGAAATAAGGGCTATCAAGAACTCATGCATACTGTTAAATCATGCACTGTGCGAGAAGAAAGCAAAGGGCCTGTTCCTAGCCTCGGCCAACATACTCTAAATCGGCGCAGTTCGGAAAGCACCAGTCCCCAACTAAAAAATAGGTTGGCGGACTGGCTACCCAATTTACAGTAGACGTAATGATGAAGATTAGTATGGTTGCAAAGTGTAGTCTAACTTTTTTAAAAATAAGAGTGCTAAAATATAAATTTGGTAGCTTTATCCCTACCCCAATTGTTGAACGTGTAGTAAAAAAATACAACAGAATGGTCTTGGGCAGAGAAAACAGAAATCGGCTGAAATGGAGAAATGTACTAAGCTCGTACGAGAGGGAGCGCTGAAGTGGACATCTGGATCAATAGAAATCAAAAGGTCGTTTACGTATAGCATATCAAGAAAAACTTTCGGTAATGAGGAGGCTATACCATTTATGTCATGGCAAAGAAAGTGACACTGATAACACTTTTACATGCAAGTGGAAAGGATGATTTCGCAGGAACTCGGTGAAAATAGTCAAGATGTGAGGCCTTGTCCCCATAGAATGGCGAGATTCCATTATACCGTGTTACCAAATGGTACAATGGGCCTTATCCAAAACAAAAATTATCGTCGTCAAATGCTGCCTCCGAAGGAGTGGTTCAAAGGCAACACTCTTCAGTCGAAGCAAAACCTTCTGCGTGGAACGGAACTTATGGCAGATATTGAGTTAAATATAAGTGACATCCAATGCCAAGCTTTTAAATTATAATCTACAATTTGATCATATTTTTTCCTTCAACTTGTATACGCAGGATATGAGAGATTTTGGTATAAGCCAGCGGGATTGTTGGCACTACTTCCCGGCTTCCTAAAAGCAAGCACAGTAGCAATTCATCAAGAATATGGAAAGACGGCCTCAACAAAATCCTTTTAAATGAAGATAAGAGAAAAGCCATTCACCCAAGTGTCAAAGTACAGAGCAGTATCAGCATGACGGTGTAGCTGAACGTAACTACCTTGCAGAAAGTAGGTCATTGAAGAATTCCTGGCCTCTGGATGTGATGTCCAGTTGAGAGCCTCCACCAATCGTGTAAAAAAGTGTCAACAAACAAATAGGTATACCATATTACTTGCAGGAGTGTTAAACGAAGTGTAAATAAAATCTTGGTACAACCAAACCAACTTGGAAAGTGTCATTTGAGGGACATGCAATGGGTTACATCTCATCTCTGGATTATGTAACTCAGGTTCTCGGCAAAAAATTTCCGGGGCTTATAACGTTGTGCACGGCAAGAGTTTCGGCTTGCTCTCGGATGAATCGCGTGTTGTTGGTAACAGCCTACGTGGAAAGCGTTTTGCCTCTCTCAGTGCAAGTCAATTAGCATATAAATCTACCATGAAGCTACTAACGAGGCCGTTTTTTGCTTCCTCACACCGTCAACCTCACACTATCCCAAGCAACATTTGATATGCTCCGAAAGGTGAGAAACGGGCTAGCATCAGGAACTCTGCGATAGGCAGCTGCACCTTTAATCAGCAATAATAGATTTAGTATCTTGGAAAACTGCCAACAAAGGTAGAGGATCAAGGTGTGAATGGCTTGGAACACCAATGACCGTGAGTAGCTAGAGGAGTTTTGCGAGCGACGCTGAGCATGTAGATGGCGGTATTGTTATCCAAGTGCTTAGGTGAAGGATCAGGAATAATAAATACCCGGTTTTGCAAAAGTTCTGTTGCATCTGGGTTTATTATCTTTTGACAGTGGTGGGCAGTCCGTCAGTACCGATGACGGAAGGTCCGTGAGTCCGTCACTGACGGACTCCCGTTTTGCTGACGACTAACGGAAACATTATTTTCCGAAGGTCGTCTTTGCTTTTCGGGTTAGTGACGGACTCCAGCGAAACGGGAGTCCGTCACTGACAGACTGACGTACCTTCCGTCATCGGTACTGACGGACTACCCACCACTGTCTTTTGATATGTTTACATGTGTTATATAAAAAGTTGCGTCAAACAAAATTAAAATTCTACTTTTTTAGTGTGTTATTGAAAACCTCATTTCTATTGTGTACATGTGTATCGAGATGCAAGCGAAAAGTATCAAGATCTCTGCTCTCCTGCACGCGGGCCACAACAAGTCCGACATCGCCAAGTGGCTCAACGACAGCCAGATGACCAACCACAGAATCGCGGAGAAGCTCACGAACGGGTAAGAACTCAAAGATCTGCGTCGTTTAGGCAGACCTCAAGTTGTCAATCATTTGGCTGTGAGAAAGGCCTTTGAAAGTGATCCAAAGCTCAAAATTTCTGCGTTGGCGAAGAAGATGAACATTTTAGTAGCCACGGTGTTCAGAGCTGTCAAGGAGGAAGGCGGCAAGAGCTAGGGTGCGTGGAAAGTCCTCTGCTCACAGAGTGTATGCAAGAACAATGTTGGGAGCGTCGGCTTTGACTTCTCAACGACTCGAAGAGTAATGGAAATCGAATTATCATTTTTTCTGATAAATAAACTTTACGGTCGTTCCAGCCATCAGCAACCAGAAAAAACGCATGATAGGCTTCTGCCAGGATATCTCCGAGGTCAGCTACGTGTCCTAGAACAAGCCCCTGGTCACCGTGATGATGCTTGGCGTCGTGGCTTCGAATGGCGAGAAGATGCTGCCGGCGTAGTTCGCGGCCGGTTACTGGTTTACCGCCACCGATTACAGGGACATTGGCCAGGAAAGTCTTGCCCTGAGTTAGAAAGATCACGAGGAAGGCCGTCTACGTCTTTCAGTAGGACGGTCTCTCCGCCCACATGGCCAAAACCGTGCAAAAGTGGTTGAGGTCGAATATGAACTTCGGGACGAAAGATTATTTGCAGTTGCAGTTGCGCTACCTAATTCCCCTCGACTACACAGTGCGGGTGCCTGTCTAGGGCAAAGCCTGTAAGGTCACCATGGCAACGTCGACGAGTTAAAGTCCGCCGTCAAACGCGTGGGGCCAGCATGAGGAAGGACTTGGTCGTCGAAGTATCCGCGGCTTTCTGGTCTTGCGTAGAGCACGTGCTCGCGGCCTAAGACGGCCACATTGATTGATATTCCACTTTGAACATTTATTTACCTATATTTTTAACTAATTAAATCGTGTATAACTGCATAAAAACTATCATTGTGTTCTTTGTTGAGAGCGCCGTCCGAGTTAAATAAGACTTTTGCAATACCCAGTTGAGGATTTCATGACATATGTGGATATGAATTCGGCTTTCCTCATGCATGTTGGCCCAAATGATTATTATTCGTGCTGATTCGAAGAATTTGTAAACATATAAACGGGTTATGATCAAACTAAAAGATAAAACTAATAAAATTTTATTTACAGGTATTCTCCCGAAGATCCGAGCAGCTAATATTTTCTAAAGGAAAGGCTATTTAAAACAGAATACACTTAACTTTCTTTGCAGGGAGACTGCAATTCAATTTAAGGCTAACTGGAATGAGTTCTACTATGGCCCTCACACGTTTGGAAGAGATGGCCTTCACCTTAACCTGGTGGGTTCAGCGAGATTTGAGTAGTGTGTTAGATAATTTTCTAATAAACTTTTTATTTCCACGAAACTAGCACACAGGTGAAGTTTAGTTTAAGGTTTGGTGCTATCCTCCTTTAATTGAAAAAATACGATGTATATCTTTTAACGCATGAACCTGTGGGGGTCGAACCAAGTAAACATTTGTTTGAAAATTTTAAACGGTTCACACATTGGACCTTATAAATAGGAAGATAAACTTCCCGCGTTTAATATCTCTCTTTGGTAAATACGAAAATAAACTTCCCGCTTTTAGTATCTCTCTTTCGTAAATACGAAAATAAACTTCCCGCTTTGTAGTATTTCTCTTTCGTAAATAGGAAGATGAACTTCCTGCTTTGTAGTATTTCTCTTTCGTAAATAGGAAGTTAACCTCACCAGTATTCAGTACGATATCATGGGTCGGCTATACGTGGCACTGTACAAAATAGATCTTGTTCTTGAAGTCCCTGTGGGGGAAAGGGAAAAATCGATGGCGTTTTCTTGAGGAGACTATCCTTTGCCTTTTCCTCCTCTGCCGGCTGTGAACTTTTCGGTGAGCTTAATTTTCTTGTAGATTTCTTCCAAGTCTAAAAATTTGGAAATGATATGAAATGAAAAGAGAGGAGGGAGACAAAGAACAGCTCTTCCGACCCTTCCTTCGCCCCCATTGGCGCTCATGGAGCGGCCAAGGAGAGAGGGGAGAGGCCCGGCACTCCTTTATATACCCCCATAGTCATACTGCCTTGAGCCAAAGTAGGCTCCAAGCACTGTGCGTACGGTGGTTAGGAGTGAGAGGGAGATAAAGAAGAAGGTTTTAGGATAGGACAGCGAAGAAAATAGTAGGAGACAAAGGTGGACTTAGTTAGTCATGGGACCTACAGCTTAACGTGGAATCCGAGCCACGATGTGTCGTTTGTCTCTAACTATATTCCCGTGTGCGAATATGATAGTAAAAAAAACGAATAGATGCAGAAAGCTGAAGGAAGTAAGAGGTTTGCAAAGAGATGCTAATTGCCTGGAGGTCAGGCTTATTTCTGTCCATTTTAGGTAGTATAGCTAGCGTGATAAAGTTAGAAATTAGTATTTGTATTTATGAGGCGTTCAAACCGTTATTAGTAAATATTCTTACTAAAAAATGGTGCAGGTTTCTATTTCTCTATCTATTCTTTCCTATTCTTATCCTAGTTATAATTGACTATATGCTATTATCTGGTTTGCTTCGGTTAATTAATTACTCTTAGTCGTCATCGAGTATTAATCTCTTTCTCTAGGTGTAGATTTTTTCTTCATCTTCTTCTCCTCCCTCATCTATCCTTGGGAAACTTGAGAATAATCTGTGTGATCTCCATCCTTCTATCTAGGTAATTTGGTTGGTTAATTCAACTCCTACTTCATTCTGTGTCTTTTCTAAGACTTCCCTTGCTCTTTTTGCAATTATTCTGTTAAGTGGCTTTATCCTTGCCTCCTTGTGCAGGTCTCGTAGTCTTCTTCTTTCTCCTCTTCTGGTGTTTGTTATTAAGTAGATAGTTTTGTTTTGGACTTTTTGGAGTCTTAATAGGTTACTTCTCGAGATCCTGTACATCGCGATGGTTGGATAAATAATCACGGACTGTACTATGGCTTGATAATTTTTTAACTTGTTTTTCATTCTTAGGTTAACTAACTTGTACAGTAATGCCAGGTCGCTGTTCCCTCGATTTACCCTCTAATTTACGTGCTTGTTATAACCTGATTTTGTATTGGTTAGTCCGAGCACCTTACATTCTTTGTCGTATCTGTAGCGCTGTCCTTCTACATATATATCTGAGATGCTCCTCCTGTACACGGGTACCATTTTAAATTTAGCCCTGTTGGTTTTAATTTTCCATTTTTCTTCGTATCTATTAATGCTTCTTATCTCTTATGCAGTCATCCTAGATTGCATTGGGCCGTTCCTGTAGGGGCAAACTATGATTTGAGTAACGTCGTCGGCAAATTGGATATTCAAGCAGCCTTCATTTCTTGGTGGTGGTATATCTGCTGTGTAGATTGAATATAATTGATTTCAGCCGTGTTTATGTGTAAACGGTTGGAGCGTTAATAACATTTTAAATCTATCATGGCGCTGATTGGACAATCATTAGAGTGCCTATGTCTAAAAGCTGATTGGTCAATTTGTCAACGCCAAAGCTATTATTCCAAAAATGAACGTAAGAATGACTATTAAATGTATATCAATCCTGATTGATTAAATTGTTGTAGTGTTATGTGTAGATGAAATAACCATTTATATAGGTGTATTTTTGCTTAAAAGATAGTCAGAAGAGTCAGAAAAATTATTATTATTCAAGAAGAAAAGTTATATCTCCTGTTCGCCATTTCGAAGCTTATTCCAACCATATACCCAGAAATAAATAATCCATATATAAATATATATACTTTTCCTTCGTCCCATAAGGAAGCACTTGATCACTTAACCCAGCCTACGAATCTACAAGAGAGAGAGAATACCTTACACAGACCCTATAAACCCTTATAAATATATTTAATGATCTTGCGAGTCTCGTGGCTGTTGAACATGTTGACAGTATTGCAATAACTGACTTATCGGTGAAATTAGACGATAAAGAAATTATCGTCGAATTTAATTTAAATGGCTTCAAACCTTTTAATAATGATAGATAGGAATACGGGTAAAAGGAGACCTCTTGTATGTAGGAGGAAATTTCAGCGCATTAATTTTGATGCCCACCCCCCAAATAAGTACTGCAATTATTTTGGTAATTTATATGAGCAAAAAAAATTAACAACTTTTCTGTAGTATTATGAAACTTCCCCGTGAAAACAAACCAAATGCCGAAAATTATTTGAATGTCTAGAGAATGTTTCTAGGGCAGCGATTGACTGTCATATGTTGCGATTTTAACTTTGCAAATGTGAATTTTAAAGAAAAAGATTATAACGAGGGAGAGCGATTTCTCGACTTTTTAAGTAAGCAAAAAATTATCTTGACCAAATGGTTAATTAATTACTCTTAACAAATGAAGAAAATTTGGTTGAAAATGTTTCCGTCGACAAACATATAAACAAAAGCGATCATAACGCTATTCGATTGAACCTAAAACCAGGTTTTCATATATAATAAACTAAATTTAATATTCCTAATTTTATAAATGCAAATTTCGTTGCTTTTCGTAGAAAAATGAGGCAAGTCGCCTGGACGGAAGTCCTAAGCATAAACAGCATAGCCACGATCTGCGATATTTTTATGAAAATGTTTACTATGTACGAAAACGAATGCGTTCCGTAAAAAGAAAGTACCCATACTCGAAAGAAATGCTCGCCATGGATCTATAATACATTAAAATTTGTTATTAAAGAAAGAAACCGTTATCACCACTTGCTAAAAGAAAATAATAACAGTGTAAACCGCAAATATTACGTGCCTTAACGGCATCGAGTAAAAAGCAAAGTAAAATTTCTAAAAGAGAATTGGGGATTGATTTTTCTAAAACTTTTAACCTTCAAACAGTTTTATCCGCATGTAAAAAACAGAAAGCCGATTCGAGAGTTTAGGGTATATTAAAAATGATGAAGGGAGCCTGGTAAACGACACGAGAGGGATTGCGCTTATCTTAAATTTTATGAGGCGTCTACGTTAGAGTTGTCACATTTCTGCGTCTCTCGATGTAATTGGTTTTAAGGAATAAAACATGCTGGCCAATTTTAAGTGTTCACAGATCGAACTCCTAAATTATATCGAAAAATTGAAAAATACGAAATCTCCGGGTCCAGATAAAATTCATCCGGGGCAATTACATTAATGAATAAAAAATGTAAAAAAAAAAAAAAAAAAAATCACGGGATCAAAGCGCTACTCATGAAATTTTTTAACAATTTTTTTTTTTTAGAGAATGCCACGAGACTTTTTAAAAAGTGGAGAAAATTGATCCCACGAAATATAGCCTATTATGTTAAAGTGAGTTGTTGGTAATATGTATATTTAAGTCAAATATAAGTGAAAAAAATATAAATTAATTAAAGATTAGCTAACACGGTTTTAGAAGTCCTCGGTCATATTTAATGAATATGTTGGAATTATTTTCACTCTATGACGAAAAAATATGATCAACATAAAGATGTAGATATTATTTAACTTTATTTTAAAAAGGCGCTACATTTGGTTTCCCCGAGGGAAATCTTGAAAAGGGATTAAAGTAAACAGGATAAGAAGTATCTTAATGCTTTGGATCGACAATTGGCTTGCAAACCGTAGAAAGAGTGTGTTAATAAATGGAAAATCATTTGATTTAGGCTAAATTCTCTAGCAGTGTCTTTAAAAAATGAGTTTAGGGTCTTGTATTATATTTTATCTTTGTAAACGATTGCCAGTTTGAGAAAAAATACCATATAAGCTTTTGCCTGTTACATGAAACGTGAATTTTAATCTAAATAAGTGCAAAGTAATGTGCATTGCCTCTTGAGATGGAAACTTTGATATATTAGACGGTATTTGATTCGGAAACTTGTCAGAAGAATGTGATCTCGGTGTATTATTTTCGAGCTCTATCAAATTTAAAAAAAACAATGCATTGAAATAGCAAAATAAGCAAACAAAAACTCGGTTTAATCACAAAAAAATTGGAATATAAGAGGAGAGACAGATTAGTCCCATTGTTCACGGGTGGTGGTAGTTAATTCAATCACCACCCATCATTAAGTCCGCCACGTATCATCCGTCTGAGGGCCCCCCCCCCCCGGGTCCACCCACCATTGATCCACCCCATCCCGCTGTTCATGTTCACTGAAGTCCTCTTGCAAAGGGGAGGAAGGGGGTTGCCCACAATAATCAACTCCATAAAAAAGTTCGACAGTTTACCCAAGAAGGAAGGGACATCATTAAGGACTCAGCGAACTACAAGATACACCTAAAACACAAAAGGAAATACAACCCAGGGGGTCTCTTGCTTTTTAACGCAAAAATCAGCGGAGAGCAGATAGAAAGGGAAGAATTTACTCCCATTCAGTTTTTCTTCCGCTGCTATAAAATGGAGAGCTTCGCGACGAAAGACTGTCCCAAACCACAGGAGATCTGCTCAAGGTGCAGCGAGGCGGGACACCATTGGAAGAACTGCAGCAGCCCGAGGAAAAAGTGCGCCAACTGCGGCCTAGGACATCGCTCCATGGCTATGGCCTGCCCTCTCAAAAAAGAAATAATGAAGAAGAAGATACTACAAAAGAAAGAGGAGCAAACCAGAAAGCAGAACACCACTTACGCACAAGCAGTGAAGGCAGTACTCACAGAAACGGACGCAAAGAAAACATATCTAAGGCTGGAGAATGAGAACTCCACAAAAAATCTGACATGCATCTTATACGCACATGTCAGAAACCTAAACAATCCGGGAACCTTTGCAAAGGAGCTGAACCAGATGCTGGCAAAAAAACGGCATGAGCAAAATGTGGTTCCCCGAAAACCCACCATCTGGAGACGTACTCCAGTTGCAAATGGTCCCCAAGGAAGCAGTTAGCAGACTTCAGGAGACAGAGGAGAGAAACAGCAAGGAGGTTAGATGGCCAGATCTCAGGATCGAAGCCAAAAATGAGATAGAGGCAGCGCCAAGACAGTCCAACCAAAACCACAGAGTGCGAAAAAGGAGAAGGAACCGGAGTTATCCGACACCACGGACACCTCGGACTCAGAGGGCTCCGTATGTGAAGTGAAGCCAAAAAAGGGGAAGAAGGCAAAAAATAAGAAAATTGACGCCGACAGGATCAACCTATATATATACGCCTCGGAACAATTTCCCTTCCCGAAGGACTGGGACACGAACAAAATCTGTGTGGGGATCAAGAAGAAGTATTACAAATGGGACTTCAAAGCCCAATGCGACGAAGAAACGGTGGAGGAAGCCTTGTATAACCAAAGTATCGCCTTCAACCGTGAAACCTTTGTTGAACTGTCCCCAACAGAATTCAAAAAAAGAGGAAACGGGAAAAGGAAATCAACTACCCGTAAACACTAGGACATCCACACAAGCCAGAACAGAGAATGGAAAACTAAAACAACAGGTTAAAGTTCTTAACTCTCAACAGGAATGGATGGGAGGGGAAAGCCACGGCATACGGCAACGTATTCCGTGTGCTAGATCCCGACATCATAGTGATTACAGAGCATGGTATCGATACGACCAATAAGCAGTTGAAGATACCAGGCTACAGAGTGATCTCAAAAAAACATTCTCAGAAGAGGTACGACGGTGCTGCCGTTGCCGTCAGAAGAAACCTATCGTTCAAACACCTTCCAGATATGGACGAGTCCTTCGTGGCGGTAGAGCTGCATACTTTAGTAGGCAAGCTCATAGTAGCGGCAGCATACCAACCACCTCGACGAAAGTATCTTCCTCTCACAAACTTTTACACCCTGTTTGGCCACGGCAGAATGGTTTTCCTTGAGGGCGACCTCAATGCCAGATGCCGAACGGCTGGCTATGGTAACACAAACGAAAGAGGTCATAACTTGGAAATGATTATGAGAAGGAAAAACATTCAGCGCATAAGTCCGGATTTTCCGACCTATTTCACCGTAAGGTCCACAACGAAACCCGACATAATCATGACAAGTGATGACTTCTTTTTCAACTACCGTAGTGAGCCAGGCCCGACAGTCCCTAGCGACCACATACCGAACTTGACGACCATTTCTCTCGTGCCAATTCAGCTCATGATCCCTCTTAGAAAAAGCTACGCTTCGGCCAACTGGGAACGCTACAAGGACATCCTTGCTAGATATAAACCAGTGGACCTGAACGGGGCAAGTCTGGAGAGGATCGATGAGGAGCTGGAAGCGATAACTGCCCGCATCATCGAAGCAGATCGTGAGAGTGTGCCGATGAAGAGGTACAAAACTCTCCCTCAACCCAGATGGACCGAAGAAATGAGAGAGATCGCTAGAGTGCACAGGGAGTTGTATGAGGAAACCAGGAGAGAGGGTACAAATCTGGAAAGAACAACGCTGCTAAGACGCCTGCGTGAACAACTTAAGCAGGCTATCAACCAGCAACAGGCTGAAGTCTGGGACAGCCTGATTGAAAGGGTTGATAGCGAGGTGCAACCCAATGTGTTCTGGCGACTTGTGAACAAGTTGAAAGGTCTTACAAGTAGAGAAAAGACCCGCATTTAGGAGGGCGATGACTACTTGGAAGACCCGGTGGTTTTGGAAGAAAGATTCCGCATGTTTTGGAAAAATATCTTCAAGATAACACCAGAAGAAAATGCGGAATTTTACCAGGAATTCGAAGGCCAACTGATAGAAGATCTAAATCAGAATGAGCATCACACGCTCCCACATGCCTATGTAGACGAAGGGCGGAATTTGGCAGACCATGGCCAACCAACTACACCGGAAGAGGTCATGACATTCGTTAAATCCTTCAAACAGAAGGCACCAGGCTGGACGGGCATCACCAGAAATAACTTGGTACATGCCCCCCGGCAGATCATTCAGGGAATCACGAACATCTACAATGCTTCCCTGAATACGGGCTACTTCCCAGATGGTTTAAAGATTGCTAAAATCATCTTTTTACCTAAAGGGAGGAAGCCTGATCAACTGGTGGACTACATACCAATATCCCTCCTGGAGATTATAGGCAAAGTTTACGAAAAGCTTCTGGCTAACAGGTTACAAGATCAACTGACCGAGCTAGAAGCCCACAGCCCTCAGCAACACGGGTTCCGCAAGAGAAGGGGGACGGACACAGCCCTTGCACTTCTCGCCGAAAAGCTCGCCCGATGTAAAGCTGAGAGGAAATACGTAGACGTGGTGATGCGATATGTGCAAAAGGCTTTCGATAAGGTTTTGCTAAGAGGCTTACAATACAAGATCTTAGGCCTCCAGCTGAACCCAATCTTGGAAAGGGTCCTCTGCGACTACATCATGCGCAGAAACGCCCGAATTTCGATCGAGGGCTACAGAGGACCCGAGTTTGAACTTGAGGCGGGTGTTCCACAAGGTGGCTGGCTGAGTCCGCTGCTGTACCTTCTGTACACACTGGACTTACCTGATCCGGTAGGGAAGGAAGTGATGTACCTGCAGTTTGCAAATGACATCACGCAAATCGTCTGCAGTTACTACAAACATGCCGGATATCAAGCAAGGCAGACAGCAATTGAAATCGACAACATCAATCGATATGAACGAAAGTGGAAAATCAAGACCAACCGCCGAAAGTTCCAGATCCTTCCAATTAATCGCCGAAGACGTTCGGATGTCACAGTGAATGGCAATGTTTACCCATATGGTAACAAAGGAAAAGTCCTAGGTCTACAATTTACCTCCAAAGGGTACAAAGTTCACATTAGTGATAGAATCTCCCTAGCCAAAATAAAGCTTGGCAAACTGTATAGGTTTAAAAACCTTAGCTCCAAAAACCTGAAAAAGCTGTACACTGCTCTGGTACGCTCAACCTTAGTGTACCCGGCAGTGGTCATGCAGGCTGCGAGTTCCACATCTCTCAGACAAATGCAGAGAGTGCAGAACAAAGCAGCTCTGCTTATAGCTAGAGCGAGACGGACGGATTATATTCAGCAGACAGTACTGCACGCAGGACTAACCCCTCTGAATATAGAACTCCAAAGGCTAGGGAGAAAGACCTGGGACAAAATTGAAGAGGAAATACTCCCGAATACGAACCACAACCTGGAAATACCGAGAGCAGTCAGGGGACGTGTCACCAGGAAATCCCTATTCCCGAGTGGAAGAAACTGCTCCCGAGAGAATCAAGTCGGTATATACACTTGAACAGGCGAAGTACTAACGCCAAAGTGCAAAGAAGAATTAAAGAAGAAACAACAACAACAACAACAAGAGGCGTAGTGCCCAATGCAAAAACAATTTGAAGTAACAAGGATTAAAACCTAAACCTCGGCAAATATAGAATTAAGCGAATAAGATAGAAATAAAATAGAAGATATATATAGCAAGTAAGAAACTTGAAAGGCTTGAATGCCACGATGGAGGAAACAACAAATATATTTATTTATTTACTTTAAGGAAAAAAATAAAAAATAAAATAAAAATAAAAAAATATATATATATAAACATAAAATGACTAACAAACAAATAAAGGGAAGAAAAATAATAACCAAAACAAGAAAAACCTGAGAGGAGCCCTCTACACCAGAGCAAAACTAAAACTCTTTTTATCTTTATTTACCTACTACACATTTTCCTACTTCTTACATCAATTTCAATTTTCCCATTGTTCAAATACACTTTTGCGTCTTCAACTGGAATATGTAGCAAAGTTCTGGTCTCCCTATCTCTAAAAGGCTATCACTGCATTTGAAAGCGTAGATCGAAGGGTGAAAAGCTCATTCCGGGAGGAAAAAGATTTCCTATAAGACAATTACATAATTGAAATTGCCCTTGCTTAAAGATGCACGCTATCATGGCCAATTGAAAGAAGTCTTCGAGATACTAAAAAGCTACCATATAAACTTTGATTCACTATTTAAATGCGTTGGAAATAGCAGGCGAACAAATAGTCATAAATTGAAATTAAAAAGTTATCAGACGTATATTGTGGGAGCTTTTTCGCCTAGGAAATCGTTACAACATGGAAAGTTATTTCAGCTAATGTAGTTTAAATTACGTCAATCAACATGTTTCAATATAAATTCGGCAAGCGCCTATTTAATTATTAAAATACTCATAATTAGGTCCACCTATTAATAAATATAGATTAACATTAATTCTAATAGTACTCCAAACCTTTCCATACTGTACCTTCCTCATTTTTCCTACAACTAACCATAGAGCGGATCTTCGGGTCCTTTGCTAGTCATTATATTATATTTCAATTTGAGAAATTTTCAAGGGTCTTCTAACATCCTTTTCAAGGAAGAGATGGGAAATATAGGAGGAAAGTAGATGAATATGTTCGTCAGAAGTTGTCTCCTCCCCACCTTGTCTTGCTTCTGTGGAACCTTTGATAGAACAAGGCATGTAAGTTCGAAGACTGTCGTTGTAATAGAATTTTTTACCTTGGCTATATGATAACATCTAGTTGATTATTTCTTTCGGGCGTCAATACTGGCCAAATATCCACCTCTGTGCTATAGCCATCATTAACATATGTTCCAGTGTCTTCTGGCAAAAATAACATGTTTTGTGGAAAACAAGTGGAGGGCAAATAGGTTTGAATGCTAGAATAGGCATCATCCTGCCTAAATAATGCGAATAATGCGGTTGCAGTGTTTCCCACTAAACCAAATCTGTTTGACACGTTACCACATGGAACAAAAACTGATCGACTGCATCTACCGACCTAAATTGTTCGATCGAATTGGTGTCTGAGGCAGTGTTGTCAATCAAAAGAAAGTTGACTGCAGAAGCGATCAGTTCCATGGAATTTGGCAATCACCTCCATTCCAAAGGGACCATGGTCATCGTGAAAGCCCAATGACAAAATGAGAGGAGAAGAAAGTGGTTCGGGTGAAGAATTTCGTGATTTTTTTCACTTTGAGGATGATTATGTCGAGATTGTCTACCTGATCGCCAAAGAACCCAGACTTTAGTATTCCCCGGATAATCATCATAGAAAGGTTAAATACCGTTTGATTCACCAAGCAGGAGGAGAGAACTCGGCAACCGACTTACGATTCAAAGAATCTCGGGTGGTTCGAAGTAAAAGGACGGTGGAATGGAAACTGAAAGGTCATTATGCCTAATTTTCAAGGGAGTTGAAGAGTGAATGCAGTTGCTAGTGGTAAGGAACTATAAAGAGGAAGAAGCAGAATACAGGTAACACAAAGGGTCAATTCGTATATTTTCTGGCGCTACGTATATCTCGCTGCCAAAAACCTAATACTAATTGAGGAAAAAGTAAGATTTGGCTGACATTTTAAAAAGAGATAAATGAGGACCGGAGAGACGAGACTAGTGTCTCGAGCCACCAACTATAATAAATATTAACCGTTACTACCACCACCCAAGCTATTTTTTATGGTCATTGGGGAGCAAGAGAGCAGGTAGTCCTTCACATTTCATGTTCAGGATGGTTACAAACGCTACCCATGACACCTCATTGCTGGGTTCACGACGATTCGCTGTGGCGTTTCTGTGTTTTTATCCAGTTGATTTCTACTTTATGCAAGGAAAACTAATAAACGACTCTAGGTCGAAATGTATCAGATGATAAGATTACCTGGATAATAAGGGTCCATTTCGTCTAGATCGTTTCAATACCATAGGATTACCAAATTCACGGTGAATCTGGAGTTCGGACTCTTATAACCACAAAGTGAAGCATCTTACGGTGCGTGTGATGTTGCAGATTATTCCTATAAACGCTGTCACCATGCATCATTAATCTCTTATCTTCTGATTTATCTGCCTTCTAAAACCTTCCCTTCCAAGAAAGGTTGTAGACCTAAATGTTCAAAAATACACCAGCCGAATTTCTCCGCGCTTTGGAGCAATATGCCAACGAAATAGGCTACAGCCTTTATTATCGTTACGTCCTTGTTTTGTGTTTAGTTTCTGTTATCCTACTTTGCATTGTGGATGTTGTAGACTTAACAACGAGTTTACTGCTCTCTGTGATTTACCGTTTAAAAATGGTTATTTAGGCGATGGTGTTATCGTGGAGGAGGTTAGATCTCGTACTCAATCATAAAGTTTTGCTTTCTCTGAAATTGTGTGTTCTATTTGACTTCACACTTTATTTCATAGCCACTTTGACTCCACTAAAAACACTAAAAGTCTTACTATTCCCACCCAATTCATTTTGCCAATTCGACTTCCAGTTTTATGCGTGTTTGTTACGTTTCTTCCTGGTATTAACTGTGTAAAGAGCGTGATCCGTTTGAATAAGGCTAAGGATTATGACTTGTCTCGTCTTCAGAGCAAACTGGTGAACCACCAGGTCACTAATATCTTTAGATTGACTGAAACCCCTGGCTCAAGTGATATCTCAAAGCCAAGAACTTCCTCATTACGTCTACCAGAGTACCTTCACATTCTAATTACTCTTAACATTAGGTTGTCCGGACGTTGTTTCAATTACTCATAATTCGGGTGTAATTATGCTTCCGCCTATCATTATTCTGATTTTAACAAAAACCTACGCTGCGCCACTTGTGGTGGTTCACATAGCACAGTTGACAAGTATCGTGTGGTCTATTTTTTTAGGAAAGAAGTTTTTTCGCTACAAGATTCACTTCGCTTAGACATTGGGGAGTTCCGCCATCAGGCGTTGAAGTCAGCTTTCCACATCTGTGTCTTTACTCGAATATTCTCCATGACGCTGTATTTAACCATCCATCTTAATTATAGTATGCTCCTCTCCTGGACTCTCCCTCGATCTGCATCGAGTGAGGGGGTACGACGGGACATTGCATTGTCACTGGCTAGATCTCGGCCGCATTAAAGTGCCCTAAGCCGTTCCAGGTGGGAGAACCGTTGACCCTTAGTTCTCGACTTATTCACCTGCTGATGGCCATCCTGCGAGCTATACCGGTGTCTTCAAGCGCATGAGTAAGAGAAAGGATGTGCAATACTTAGTTTTGCTTACTAACAAATGTGAACAGCGCCTGAAAAAGGAAAAGAAGAAAAATTAACAATAATCCGTAGCATAACCTTTTCCGCTTTTGTTTATTCAACAGATTCAAATTAAACGTGTTTAAATAACCTACTAACCTTAACCTTCTACATCGTAAGAATCTTGGAACTAATACGTGCAAGCTCAGGTCACACGCACAGAGTACTTATAGTGAAGCTCAAAAAGTCTATAATGATCATCTCAGAGATAGTTTAACTGTTAGCTCTCAACCGCACTCTCGGTGGTCTGCTCTTAAACAATCCCTGTTTGAGGTTGACTCTAGCCTTCCTCCCTTATCGTGTGCTGACGGCTCTGTATACTATAACTCTAAGAAGAAAGCTGATCTACTTGCCTCATTTTTTAATAAAAAGCAAAGTAGTGAGATAGTGGGCTTACTTTCCTTTTGCTTTCCTCTTATTAAACTGCACTCCTTAGCTTTTAAGTCATCAGAACTTCTTTTCTATTTGAATGACCTAGATTCATTTGGCCCCAAAATTGGCTGTTATTTTTAAATAACTTATTAGTCAGAGTTCTTTCCCTGAATGCTGGCGTTCTGCAAATGTCATTCCGATCCCCAAAGGCTTTTCACCATCAATTCATCCGGAGGAATATAGACCCATTTCCATTACACCGGTTCTGTCTAAAATATTTGACCGTTTGCTGGCCAAACGCATGATTCATTTTTTGAATAATAATAAATTGCTGCCGGTTAACAGTTGGGTTTTCTGATGCTCTTCTTTTTATCACCAATGATCTTTAAAGTTCTTTTGATGCTGGTCATGAATCTCGTCTTGTATCTCTTGATTTTAGCTAAGCTTTTGATCGTATTAATCATAAAGCTCGTTTATTTAAAATTAGATCCCTTGGTAATGGTGGTCATTTTTACATAGTTACAGAAAGTCAGCAAGGACTACTTAGTCCACTCAAAGGCCCATCCCATTCTACTCTAATATGCTATATGTCCTCCTTTGGACATTGTGGCCACGATGCTCACTCACGCGACATTCGATCGACAACAGGGCTCCGTATATACCAATACCATTATTCGTAAAATAACTGTCAATTTTGTTTTTAAAACTATTCACACGACTAGCATTTACTACCTTCGTGGCCTATCAAGCAGCCCAGTGTCCATATCGTTTATATAAATAAGGAACAACAATGGACACAGACCCCTGGGGCACGCCACTAGTTACATTTTTCCACTGCGAAAATTTACCGTTTAAAACTACTCTCTGCTTAGGATTACTTAGCCATGACTCTATCCATTGTAAGAGGTTTCCTTTAATTCCATGAGCAAAAAGTTTAGTTAGTAATCGCCTATGAGGAACGGTGTCGAATGCCGTATCGAAGTCTAATTAAACTATGTCCAAAGATCTGCTTTCGTCATAGCTTTTAATCAGGCTGTTATAAAATCCTAAAAAATTAGTTAAACATGAACGTTTCTGTCTAAAGCCGTGTTGACTATCATTTATGAGATTATGCGCTTCCAAATGGTCAGAAGTTCTCTTTTTCTCTTCTTAAAAATAAGAGTTATATTCGCTAGCTTAAAATCTAATAACACGACACCTTCTTCTAAATATTTGTTAAAAAGTTTCGTTAGCGGTCCCTACTAACACGTTTCGAATTTCTTTTAAATACGCCGGATAGATTCAATCAGGACCTGGTGATTTACGGGACTTTAACCTACTGATATAAAAATCTATTTCTGCTTCGACGAATTCGATATCAGTTAAAAGGCTATGCTCATTGAAGTTTATCACGGCGTTTGTTCGTGGTATATTATGTTCGTCTTCGTTTATAAATATCGATGCAAAAAAGCTATTTAATATATTGGCCACCATTTCTATATCCAAAACTAATAGGTTATTGTCATTTTTGATAGGTCCTATTGTTTCCTTTATCGGGTTTCTATTGAATACATAATCGAAAAACCTTTTAGGGTTATGTTTACCCTTTTTGGCAAGTTGAATTTCATATTTCCTTGGCATAATTGTCGAGTTTTTGACTAACAGGAAGCAGCGTGTGTCGGTTGATGGTAATATTAGCTCCTACAGCTTTGTTAAATCTGGTGTTCCCCAGGGCAGCGTCCTGGGCCCACTCTTCTCTTCATTATTTATACCTCAGACATGTTTTCTGGGATTGAGTCGAATATGGTTGCTTATGTTGACGATACAACTTTGTATATTGCAATTCCTTCCCCTTTGGGTAGACAAAGAGTCGCTAAATTGATTACGTATTGTTTATTATTTATTGTTCATAAGAAAGCTGAAAGGTCAGGGTCCCCCCTTCCCCAACACACACACACTCCCATGGGTTCAGGCACAAGTCACAAGGAAGTAAAATTTATGAAAGTTAAATACAAGAGGAGGTACATAGTTGGTCCGGAGGCGGCCGATTCAACTTTTACATTAACAGTTTTCAAAAACAATTTACACTTAGGTATAATAAATATGATTATATAAATGTTATTAACTATTCTTAGTTTACATACTTTTCATAAAAAATGGTTACACTTCTTACAATTGCATACATTTCATATTTAAAAATTTGTAGTTTCATTATTATTCACTTAATTATTATCACAATATTTTATACAAGAAAATATTTACATATTCTTTGGGGGGGTTTTACTATTTCGAGCGTTTAAACTTAAAATAAACTTATTTGTCTTGCTACTTTATCACATAATTCATTTATGTTCACTTTATTACTATCGGATTATTTTAGTTAATTCTCTTTAGATTAAATATTTAATTTATTCACTTTTCTTTAATTACTCTATTATAATCACTATAATTTAATAATTTTAAGTCTAGTTATGTTAATTTCTTAGAATTTAGTTGTCACTTTTATTATCATTATTATTATTATCATCACTTTTATATTATTCTTTTGATTTATTTGACTTATTATCACTTTTAGGCACTCTGTATATTAATTTAATTCTTGGTCACTTTGTTTTATGTCTTATTAATTTGACTGTTTATCGCTTTTATTTGTTTGTTACATTTATTTAATTAACATTTTTATTATTATAAATCACTTTTAGTTGCTTTTACTATATTTTTGATCTATTTTATTCTTAATACTTTTTGACACTTTTATCATTATTTTAATCACTAGTCACTTTTATTTTTCTATTTCGTAGGTTTTTGTCCACTTTTTATTACTTTAAACGCGGACACCAGGTTGGTGGTGTGGACGCACGAGTCTGGGATGAAGACTGCGCCGTCCCACAACAGGTCCTTGATTTCCTTATGAGAGAACGATCCCTCTTGCGTCCACTTGTACTTCCTATTCAGGATCCCCTCGAGCATTAGCAGCGGGTTTCCTTGAAGGCATAAGCACACTAGAGATCCGTAGATCTTGAGGGCTACGTCCTCTCCGTCGAAGAAGAAGCCTTTTTCCAGGACTTCCTTTTTCTCCGTCAAGGGAACTCCTTGGTATTTCAAGGCTTCTTCTTCTTCTTCTTTTTCTTCTTCGTCCGTTGTAGGGATTTCTTGGTCTACCTCCTCTAATTGTTCAATTTTCTTCTTTCCTCTTTGCCTTTATTTCTTCTTTTGGCTTTTGGGGAGGCTTTCGCTTATAGTAGTCTCCTTTTCTCCAGTTGATTCCTCTTTTTCAGGTGATACAGATTCTTTTTCTTGCACTTGGGGATTACTTCTTGCGAGGCGGGGTTTGGCGGGAACCACAACTTCTTATTCATCACGTTCTTCTGCAGGAGGTGGTTTAGTTCCTCAATAAATGTACCGGGATGTGACAAGTTCGCCAAGTTGTCAAAAATGCCCATTGCCATTATATCTCTACCCTCGCCTCGCATAACCAGCTTCGATGCCGTGGGTGCCATGTTCTTCGGCACCGCCTCATTTGCTTGTTTTTCTTTTTCTCTTTTCGCCCGGATCGCTTTTTTGCGAATGGGCCATGTGCTCCCCTCCGCAGTTGATGCATTTGGGCTTTTCTGCCGCGCACTCTCTCCAGCCGTGTCCGGACGTGAAACAGTTGGAGGTATTTATGTCGGTTGCCTTGCATTCTTTTGTTGTATGCTTCTCGACGGCGTAGCACTTGAAGGAGCACTCGAGTTGTACGAACTCCTCTGCTTCAATCCGCTCCGGGACCACGCGAAGAAAAAAGCCTAGAAGGCCCTCCTTCTTGGCCCTTTCTGCCCTCTTGATGTTAGCGAAGACTAGTTTCATGATGTTATTTTCTTTTTCCAAATTTCTCGATTTTCGTTATATTTGCCCATTTTTTTTGCTGCCTCGACAGCTCTTTCGTGATTTCTTTGCAGGTATGGTTTGTGAAGGATTACTGTTCGACACACGAGGATCTTTTGAGAAATAGAGGAATCGAATACGATTTTTTGAAGGGTCTTCCTGGCCTCTTCGGAGACAAGCCGTTCCAGATCTTCCATGGAATAACGAATCGCCGTGTAACAGTTAGGGGTCTATATCAGCATGATAAAGAGGATGTTATGTGATCCATAGATCACCTTCAGAACGGTCGGTTTAGTAAGTTTCGCCCCTCCCCTTGTTGATTAGGCGGAGGGGGACACTTTTTTCGGGGAGGCCGTACCAATGGGGACCCTTTTGGTAGTGGTGCTCCTTTTCCCGTAAGCTTCTTCCTTCTACTTGTGTGGTAAGACATTCCCTTCACACGAGCAAAATGTTTGTCTGGTGAGAGCGTCTTCACAAGTTTCCCTTCACTTTTCCTCCTTTTTCACGACCAGACATGATGAAAGCTCAGCACGATCAACCTGCGATCCGGTTCGAATTGCTTACTCTGGATATCAAGAGAATTTTATCCTGGTCTGATATTTGGGATATTAAACTTAATCCATAGCCTTGTTATTGGTCGATCAAGGACCTTACAACCGCATCACCCTGACATCATTATCAACTGCACTGCGCTCCTTAATTATTCTTCACTGAAATTGCTTGCTGTTACTTTTAATCTGTGGAACACTCTGCCTAATGATGTCGTTTATTTGGATAATTGTAATGTACTTAAAAGTCAAGTGAATGCTTTGCTTTATTCTTGATATTTATGCTTTCTACTTTTATCGATGTAGGGTTTTTGGTTCTTCCATTTTATCTGTTTCCTTTCAAAGGGTCGACTTCACTGACTTTGATAATAATAATAATAATAATAGCCTCATCGATTCTAATATGTATTACTTGAATGGGTGAAATGAAACTCTTTCTCCCCTCGAAGCTATGACGTCATAGCAGCGGCAAAAAATAGCTTTATGATTTGGAAAATACTGCTTTCACGTACTAATAACTGGGAAAAATATTGCCTTGCAAGCCGAATAAATAGCAACCGATAATTCAGATAGACCTATAAATTATTATAAGAGTAATCTTTTTAGTTGTGTGCGATTCTATTTATCACTATGTCGATCGGTCCGTCGGTCCTTTAGGCCCCGTTTTGCTTTTTTTTGTTGTTTTGGCAATAACATCATAACTATTTGGCCGATTCTAACGAATTTTTGAAACCTCATTTCTATTTTATAATCGCTTTCGAATGATATAATTGCCAAATTCCTCCCAAGGTTAGCCGGAGAATTATTTGGCAATAACATCATAACTATTTGGCGGATTCTAACGAAATTTAATTTAATTTGAATTGAGATGTTTGCGGGTAGTTTGCAAACGATATTCTATAATGTTAAGAATAAATGGTAAAAATTTCGTAGTTAAAAAAAAGAATTTTTTAAGTTTGCCCAAACACCTTATATTTCTAAGAATATATGTTAGTTTGTCAGCCTGAACTAATCGCTGATAGGCGAGTGATTAAAAAAATTGTCCGTTTATAAAGGCATTGTATCAAACTTCTGCAAATAGCATGCACCTTGGGTTAATGTGTAGCTACTGTGTAAGTGTGTAACTGCGTGTGTTTGTGGCAGCACCACCACGCTGCCCGTTCTGGTATCTCCCTTTTCTCAAGTACGTTTGTCTTGTAACGCTTAGTTGCGCACGGAAAGATTTTGCGATTGTTTGTACGTTTGTTAAGCAGAATGTTAATGATTTCCAAATTGACAGGGCAAGCTGTTGGAAAACCCAATTTTTGGGACCTCTGCCAAACATAACGAAAGGAATCTCCACCCATTTGAAGATGTTTTAAAGCTACTTTCTTGCGATAGAATTGAGCTGAAGAAGGCATCAAATAAAGAACCACTTTCAGTGACATTTGCACGAATGTCTGCTCTCAATTTGATGGAATTTAGAAATAGCGTCAATTCCAATTGTGGCAACTAAACGCGCCAAGTACATGGTAAACAATTTGAATAATTACTTTAAAAACTTTAACAAGTCTTATCACGGCAGAAAAGATAATCCTAGTTACAGAAGGAAACTTGAAAACTTCAAGGCTAGTTGTAAAGAACTATTCGACATTTCAGGCTATAAATGCAAGAAAATATTTGCCCATGTCCAAAACAACACAAGGTGGCCACAAAAGAGAAACAATTTCTTAATGATCAGAGAAGTGCAATAAAAAGGGTAATTGCAGGAATCAATGTCACTACTACGTCAAAAAATATAAAAACAATGCTTAGAAAAAAGATAAAATCTAGTAAGAATACAATCCAATCATCAAGTGATCACGCTGAAAACTGTGAACAACAACCGTCCTGCAGTTACGTACCAGTATTTTCAATATAATGCTTTGACTATGAACCAGAATTAAAGGCCATAAAATAAAAGAACAACAGCAAACTACTGCTTTTCCATCTGTAGCTGAATTATGCGACCTAACTGGCATTTCCGATCGAACAGCAGCAAGTATTGCTATTTCAACTTTAAAAGATTTGGGAATAATGAAAGTGATTCAAGTGAATAATGAGGTAGAGGTATCCGAATGATTCCTTATTGCAAATAATTCCGGTTTAGCAATGTGTGTGTCTGTGTAGTGGGAAATCCCCTTATATTTGCAAATCCTCAGCTTCAATTGTAGCGTAGTTTTACCTACGTAGCGATTTTGGCAACTCACACACAAAATTGATAAACAAGCGAGGACCTGAGTAGCAAAGGTAGTTTTTCCTTATGAGACAAGTAGGTTTTAAGACAGATAGTATTAATTGATATACAGTAGAATTTGATTTGTTGATAAACTTTAGATAATAATTGTTGTAAGTCTAAGATGAGTTCTGTCTCCTAACAAAATTTTCCTAATAAAGGTTCTCGGTTCCAACACACACAAACACTAAGCGATAAATAAATATGGCAGGGCTATTCCTTGGTCTTTTACGCAACTCAAACGGTACTCAACTTTGGAAATTACAAGAAAGTTAAAAGGTTGCCTTTAAAAGATCTCTCTAAAAACCTTTTTAAAAAACCCACACCTGACACCAGATTTTATAATGATATATATATATATATATATATATATATATATATATATATATATATATATATATATATATATATATATATATATATATATATATATATATATATATATATATATATATATATATATATATATATATATATATATATATATATATATATATATATATATATATGAAAGATAATGGTAAACCACAATATGTGATTCAAGATTTATTTATAGCTATCGGACTAGGTTCGGAAAGTTACAAAATGCTAATTTCAACTAATAATGAAGAAACTAGACAAGGAACACAGTATATATAAGGTAAGCCACATCCTAAACAAAATGAAACCGCATGAGACAATCTGGGAATAACTCAAGTGTATCTGGGGCAAACGACATGTTAAACAAACTGAAATGAAACAGGAAACAACCTGGAAAGTTGCTAATCTCCGAGAACCACTGCTTCCGTGGGTTTATAAATACGATTGGCGACTTTATTCGATATATATTTATTAAATTTATATTGCCCTTCAGATAAATTGGAATTTTCAACTTTGTTAATGATGATGAATTCCGCAATTCTCCTCTCAATATAATTGTTTGATTTATAAATGATTTTTGCTTGGTTGAAATCAATTCTATGGTTGTGCATTTGCATGTGCGTCAAGAGAATTGAAGAGTCCGTAAACCTTCTGACATCAGCTTGATGTTCTTTCATCCTCTTATTAAGGTGGCCCGACTCTCCGATGTATGCTAAATTGCAATTATGGCATGGTATGCTGTATACTCCAGCATCGAGATTGATCGGACGCAGTCTAGTCAAGGATTTTCATATGGTATTAGAATATTTAAATGTAATATTTATTTTATTTCCGTTCGCATATGATTTTGATGGGGCCAGGGCTGGAGAATATACGAAATTAATACATTTTTTAAAAATCGTCCCTTCACGGTGTGGAGATGGCATAGAAGTTTGTTCGTGCTTTTGAACGGTATCAACTTATGAGGTGAATTGGGTATTTTAGTTTAATGAAATTAACCACCTTATCTGCAATTTCATTGATTCGACTTTAACCGGTTCGTGAACGGGAAATAGTTAAGAGTTCAATGAGGATGGTGTACTTTTTAGTTGCGGGGTTCTTTCAAAACAAATAATTCAGAGGGCGAGTTAACCAAAGATTAACAGGTAGCTGGTACTCGTTTAGGTTTACAAGAAAAAGACAATAACAAAAGTATACCTTTACTACCAAATAAATAAAGTTGAAATATGTACAGGTACAGGGTTTAAATGGAATGATCATACATGCGAAAATTAGCTGTCGGCACGAAACAGAAGGGATAAATATGGGATTAGTGGTCGGGTTCAGTTTAGTGAGTAAAAAGGGGATTTTAATCAAGGGCTTACACAAAGGATGAGACGTTTTGGGTAGACTAGATTATATATTAATCTGTATGCGTCAACGATTGCAATTTCTTACGTGTTCGTTGAAACGAAGGGCCGGTCGGGATACGATGACTGTAATGGGAAAACTGGGTTACATCACGGGGCGGATGAGGGAGCACACGTAGTTTAGCCTTCAGAGATGGAAATCCTCGTCAGATACTCGCCGATTGACTATAGCAGAGTTCACGGATGTCGATTTAGCCTTCGTCATCGAATAGAAATTACCGGTGTCTCCGATCGCGACGAGTGAGCATATCCTTTGCTCGTACGTGGTGATAGGCAGGAAAGTCCTAGAGTGCTACACTTTAAACAGAGTCGGGAGATTATATAGGCGCTCGCTGGTGGCTGAGATGACCTGACGGGAGCCTCCACGACTCGCGCGATCTTGTGGAAAGGCAGCGACTCCTTCGGGGGAACCGAGATAAAGATGGCGTAGGATGTTCGACGAGCTTCGATCTATGCTGGAGTGCAAGAAGATGGCTGTGAGAACATGCTAGACCAGAAGAATGTGTCCCTAAGTAAATGCAGATGGGATGCAATGAAACGGCATGGACCGCATCCTCGCCGTAGATCAGCCTCACTTCGAACGCTCCATGCGGTGATCTCGAGACCACGTGGGTATAGAAGGGCACGTGGTCGCCCTTCGACCTTATTCTTCTACATACCTTACTTGTCAATTTGCAGTTAATTGAATATAGTTCTATCCGCAGACTTAGCACAAATATAGTTCAACTGAAATCCTCCAAATCCGTTAGTGTATACTGTATATATGTCGTCCCGACACGCTGGAAGGTAGCTGATCGCCGATGAAGAGTTGAGTGGTTGTACTTTCCGGCGCTAGGAAGGACGAGAATTAGGGCAGCGATGGTTTATATATTTTTACCTGACCCACCAAAGATTTTTATTATAATTAAGATCATCTGCAGATGATCTTGTAGAACATCCCTCTCAAAACTGCATGATGTATAATTTTTTCCGAATAATCTCATTTGTGCTTCTCTTAATTATATATAAACCAGGAAATGGCTTCGCGGAGCTTGCGCTTCGCTACTAAGATTAAAATTTAAGATCTAAAAAAATCAGCTATGGTTAAATTTTTATAAATTTTCTGAACTTCGCCAATTATAATAATTTTAAAAAGGAACTCTAAACTAAATTTCCCCCCTTTCAAAATATCACGTTGCTAAAATATAGTTATAGAAGATATATAAAAATAAATTTTCTAAACTTCACCATTTTGTTTTTTGATATTATAAAATAATTATTAGAAATAACTTTGATAAAAAATATAAGTCATAACCAAACTAAGATGAAATTATTATTCAAATACGCAAAAAAATCCCCTTTTTAAATTATAGAGTTAGTGATTATTTTTTTTACGTATTTTTCCCTTCAAACAATTTTACCTAACAGTTTGAACTTTAGCTTGTTAGCCACCTAGTTATATTCGAGGCTTACAGTATATCCAAATTCTTCCTAAGATTTTCTTTACAGACCGAAAATACAGCCCACAGCGATGGTTTTTCGTAAATTTGAATCTTTTATCAAAATTCTTCCAAAAGTTCAGAAAAAAATAAATATGATTATCGAATGTTTGGGAATTTTTCAAAACAAAATAATTACAAATCCTGAAGTTCAGAAAATGTATTAAAATTAAGGTATGACTGTGTTTTTGTATTATTTTTGTATATAAAAGCAAATTTAGATGAAAAAAAGAGCTCTGAGGAAATTTTTTTCCGTAAATCAAAACAATGTCAATAAAAGTTTTTCTTGCCTTTAGGCCTAGAAAAAAAAAGCATAGATCTGAAAAAACTAGCTTGCGCTTTGCTGTCAGACTTTCCGTCAGTGGCCTACGGCCTATCATGATTCTTTTTTTCTCTCCATCTTAATTTGCTCTAATAGGGTCCATACCAAAATTTTAATAAATTTTCTGAACTTCACCATTTGTAATTCCTTTACTTTAAAAAGATTCAGAAAGATTAGATACTTATATTTATTTCTGAACTTTACCATTTATAATTCCTTTACTTTAAAAAGATTCAGAAAGATTAGACACTTATATTTATTTCTGAACTTCACCATTTGTAATTCCTTTACTTTAAAAAGATTCAGAAAGATTAGATACTTATATTTATTTCTGAACTTCACCATTTATAATTCCTTTACTTTAAAAAGATTCAGAAAGATTAGATACTTATATTTATTTTTGAACTTCACCATTTGTAATTCCTTTACTTTAAAAAGATTCAGAAAGATTAGATACTTATATTTATTTCTGAACTTCACCATTTGTAATTCCTTTACTTTAAAAAGATTCAGAAAGATTAGATACTTATATTTATTTCTGAACTTCACCATTTGTAATTCCTTTACTTTAAAAAGATTCAGAAAGATTAGATACTTATATTTATTTCTGAACTTCACCATTTGTAATTCCTTTACTTTAAAAAGATTCAGAAAGATTAGATACTTATATTTATTTCTGAACTTCACCATTTGTAATTCCTTTACTTTAAAAAGATTCAGAAAGATTAGATACTTATATTTATTTCTGAACTTCACCATTTGTAATTCCTTTACTTTAAAAAGATTCAGAAAGATTAGATACTTATATTTATTTCTGAATTTCACCATTTTATTTTTTGATATTATAAAAGAATTCTTAGAAATAAGTGATAAAAATGTTTAATATACTTAGGTGACAACCAGGAAAAAATCTTGTTCAAACCTTCAAAAATATTCGTTCTTAAAATATAGGGTTAGGATAATATGTGCTGGAAACATTTTAAAATTTTTTTAGACCAAACCCGCGTTGCTAGAGCCAGATCAGATCAGATCAGATACGTTTGAGAATCCTCTTTTCAACGAGTTCTCTTTTATGAACACAGCCCATAAAATTAACAAAGAATGGGCTACAGCCCTTGTCGCAACTTGATACAATTCACCAGAATGTTGCATTATACATTGAAATAATATTGATCTACAAAGATCTTGGGGGGTTTTTTTTAGGGGTTTTTTTCATGCAATATATTTCTACTATACATGTTTTAAATAAGCTGCTGAGATTATTCCCTTCAGCTTGTCAATCATAAAAAGAAGTCAAATCTATTTGGGACTTAAACCGTAGGCCAGAAACCGAAGGTGGTCTGCTGCAAATATTAATAACAATTTCCTGACCTTTTAATTTGGTTAATAGTTTTTTTTTTTATTCTTGTGCTTATTTTTGTTACCCCCAAATAACAAATTTCAATTTCGAAATTAAGGACTTAATGTGTATTTATTTTTAATTTGTAATTAAATAAATGCATCTTTTGTTTGAACGTGCGAGATCAACCAGAAGAATGGAAAGAGTACTTCCTTGTTTCTTTCTTCTAATAGGTTCTTTGCCGCTTAAGAGTTGAGATTTCGCAGCGGGTTACTCCTAGTATAAAATTATCAGTGATTGTTTAATTACGAGCCACTGCTTTATGAGTTACATTAGGTGATCCTATCCTAAACACTTAATGTTTGACATTGCTTATAATTATCATCATCATTTTTGAAGGCTCCATACATGCTTGCATGTGATTGCCTTATTTATCTAATGCCGGCTTTCCATGCTGCTCGATCTCTGACTGTTTCTCTATTTAAACTCATATCTCTGAAGTCCCTCTGTATTACCTCATTTCACGTCTTCCTCGGTCTCTCTCTGGCTGCTACACTCCCAACCTCCAAACTCATAACATCCTTCACCCAATTATTATTCTCCATCCTCTCCACATGACCAAACCACCTCAGTCCGTCTCTTCTCATTGTCACACTAATGCATTGTATCCCTAATCTATCCTTTAATTCACAGTTCGTAACTCTGTCACCTCCAGGCCTCAAATTCAGAGATGATCCGCCCATCCTTCTCACCATTCTCATATCAGTACGCCTGAGCCTCTGGATGTCCATTTCCTTTACAACCCAAGTTTCGCTGCCGTACAACATTGCACTTCATACGCACGCAGGGTATAGACGTCCCTTAGCTCGGAGGGAAAAACCCCATAGCGTCAAGAGAGGAAGCAGTTCACTGAACTTTTTCTAACCACTTCTAACCCTTGCCACGAAACTCGTTCCAGCACCTCCCCCCGCACTGATCATATCTCCGAGATAGCAGAACTCCTCTACGCATTCAAGCGACACACCATCAAATACAATTCTTTCCTCTACACACAATGTGCTGAAACTCTACATTATTTTGTAGCCTCCCCCTGATACCACTACATCTTTTATGCACCCACAAACCACATCCATTACGCAGTATAGAGTTATTCCCTACCACTCTGTGACAGACTGCACATGGCCACATACCCTCAATGATGTCATTACCACCACCCACTCTTGAAATCGTCATCTTTGTTTTATCCAAATTCACTCTCAACCCCATGGAATTCATCCCTTTCCTCCACAACCTGAACTTCTCAAGATCCGTCCTCTCATCCCCAGCAATCAGCACTAGGTCATCAGCGTACAACAACTCAAATGGCAATCATGCTCTAAAATTCTGTAACAGCATTTCCAAGACCATAACAAACAGCAAGGGACTGGAAACGGATTCCCGATGCACACCAACCTTCACAGAGAAGTCATCACTCAATTCTCATTTACCCTCACCTGGGTTTTCGAACTTCGTACATAGTCATGACTAACCTAACCAACTACTTATCGATCCCTAATTTTCTCATTGCCCATCTCACCACATCTCTTGGTACCCTATCAAAAGCCTTTTCCAGGTCAACAAAAATATAATACAAGGTTCTATTCCTAGCGATGTACTTATCCTAGAGCTGTCTAACTATAAATATCACATCCGTGATTCCTTTTCTAGGCAGGACCCAAACTGCATGTCGTCAAAGTTTATTCTTTCCCTAATCATAACTTTCATAACATGATCGAGGAGCTTTATGACTCTATAGCTTTCCCTTTCAAGAGTATCACCTTTATCCTTATACACATTCACAATCGCACTCTTCAACCATTCTTCTGGTACAGCACATTCATATATGACAGCATTTATAAGGTCTGTGACCAACCGCATATAGTGTATGGTTATCAATGTGATTTATATTCGGTTAATAAATCAGCCTAGAGAGCGTTTCGAAAACTATAACCATAAATTTTGTTTGATCGAAGATGTCTGCCGTTAGCTTTAGGCCTAAAGGCGACAGCGAAATAAATTTTGGAATAATGACTTGGGCGTTAAGAAAGACAATTACACAAATATAAATATATTCATAAAATCAACGAATGTACAATGAGACAAGTAGGTTAGGTATAAAGTGTAAGATATTTTAACATATGATTTACAGTAAAAAGATGCGAAGAGAATTGAAGTATGTGAAATTAATATGGTGGAATCATATGGTGAATAAAATAGTATATAATATAGAGTAAATAATATAGAGTAAATAATATAGAGTAAATAATGTAAAGTATATAATATAGAGTATTTTTGATATAGTGTAGTAATTTAGAGTATCTATAATGGACTGAATTGGGGCTGCAATGAGAAGTAAATATAATTAGGACTTACTCTCGTATGGTCGTTTGCAAAGAATGCGAGAGTGGAATTAACTCAGTATGGTTTGTTTGGAGGTAAATGAATAATTCTAGAAGGAATGGTTACCGACCTTTATACGAAGAAAGCAGCAAGTCGAGTAGGCAGTATAGCGTGCTCTTTTGATCGAGCTGGGAACATGTGTTTGTTTGTTTGTGTGTGAAATTTAAGAGATATTGTTTGGAACAGTATACGTTAATTGGATTGAAAAGAATATAAATGAATTAATTAATTATTAAGTTTAACATAAAAATGATTTAATTTACAAAAGTTGAAGGTAATTAATTGAAAGATTAAATTGACACAGTTAGAGTAAAATAAATAAATGATTAAATAACCAAAGTTAAAGGATTGCATTAATTATTTAAATGACAAAAGAATTGAATTTTATACATAATAAATGATATATATATATATATATATATATATATATATATATATATATATATATATATATATTTAAGTCTCCCAGGAGGTTTTTATTATAGGAATGCCCAGAGGCATTGCTATAACACTCCCCCCTAAGAAGGTTAACCCCCCTCCTTTTACTATTTTGAGATTATAAGTCCGAGTACCAACGATGCCTCCTGATGACGCGACCGGAGCATGTGACAGTGCCATTGGTTTGGCTACGGGTACGAGGACACAGATTTGTTGTGGCAGTGACATTAGCGTTGAACGAGGCACTGGCACGAGAAAAGGTTGACGAAGCGAAGGTAATCCGCTTGCTGGTTCCTTCCGAGATGGCGTCAAGCGGGATGTGGGAGTCTTGAGTCCCGTTGTCCGCTGACGGAGTGACCAGTGGGGGAGAGATTTGCTCCTGACTATCCACTTCTGCCGACGAGGGTTCCTGCAGCAAAGGAGGAGGAGGTAGCAAAACGGAAGGTGGAGTTGGAGAGGCAGTAGTTAAAAAGGTGTGGTTTAGGTTGTTTGGGGGGATTACTGTACCATAAAGGGGTATAGTAGGAGGAGAATGAGGTGATTAGGGTTCTAGACGAACATTTTCGGTATACGCGGGTTTTAGGCAGTCGATAGAGACAGTATCTTACCTGGTGCCAAGCTTTAGGACGAAGAATTTCAGCTTCCTGGAGATAACGAGAAAGGGTCCGTCATAGACTGGTTGTTAACGAAGTGCGAGCTGAATCGCAACGGACGAAAACATAGGAGCATGTTGTCATCTCCTTCCGCCTGAAGGTTTTATAACTAGCAGGCACTCTAGGGGCAGTTGGCTTAATTTCAGCCATCACCCGTACAAGGGCATGTACGTATGAAGAAGGTTCTAGGTGAGAAGGTAGAGGTCGATCAGAGGAAGAAAAGAATTGAACGGGTAGACGAAGTTGAGTACCACAAACTAATTCCGCTGCAGAGCCAGCCAAATCCTCTTTTCAAGGAGGAGCGAATGCCAAGGAGAATCAAAGGTAGCTTGTCCACACAAGTCATGTTTGGATCGGTGGAGCGTAAGCTTGCTTTAATGGTCCGATGCAGACGTTCTACCTTAGAGTTACTCTGGGGATGATAGCTTGTAGTACAAAGGCGAAAGGAGCCAAGCACTGACATGAGTGCATCCCATTGGTGAGATTCAAACTGGCTGCCACGATCAGTCATGATCGTTGAGGGAAAACCAAAACGAGCAACCCATGCTGAGACGAAAGCTCGAGTGACAGTGGAAGCTCTGATGTCCGAGATAGAAACCGCCTCTGGCCAGCGAGTGAAACGATCGATCATGGTGAGAAGATAATTGCAACCACAGGAATAAGGAAGAGGACCTACTAGATCGATGTGAACGGCGTCAAAACGTAACGAAGGAAGAGGAAAAGGGACCAGAGGAGCTTTTGTGTGGCAGTGGACTTTAGCACGCTGGCATGGCAGGCATGAGCGAGTCCATTTGGCCACGTCGGCATTCATAACTGGCTAAGCGAAGCGTTGTGCAACGACCTTGCGAGTGGCATTGACGCCAGGATGAGAGAGGCCATGAATTTGGTCGAAGATGTGCCGCAGGTAAGCGAGAGGAATGAGAGGACGAGGACAGTCAGGAATTGAATAGTCAACCAGGATGTGCCTGGAAGGACTGTCAGGCAAGTCGATCTCGCAAACCACGAGTTGAGAAGAGTGACGCAGAGTTTGCGTGTCTTCATCTTGTTCCTGGGCAAGCGCTATTTTGCATGATCGATGGGTGCAGTGTAGGAGAGTTGCGTGCCCGAAATCGATGAAATGCGAGAGAGCGCGTCCGGTACGACGTTTGAAGAAACAGGAACGTAGCAAATATCGTTCGTCATCTGCAGGATGAAGTCAAGATGACGAGTGTCAACTGCAGTGTGCACTGACGAAGTACTACGAAACGAACATGCACCGACCAAGGGCTTATGGTCAGTAAAGATGGTAAATTCACGCCCTTCCAAATGATGGCGGAAGTGGCGGGCAGCGAGATATATTCCGAGGAGTTCTCGAGAGAACGTTGAATATCTCTTTTGAGGGTTGGTAAGAGCGCGAGAGAAGAAAGCAAGAGGTTGCCATTGGTCATCAACTTTTTGCTGCAAGGTTGCACCTACGTGGGTTGAGGATATATCTGAGGCGACGCTGATGGGGGCTCCTGGAGAAGGATGAGATAATTCCACAGCGCGGGCAATAGCCTCTTTGGTGCGAGAGAATAAATTGCACGCCTCAGCGGACCATTCAAGAGGAGAGTTCTTTTTGGTCTTGGTGAGCATAGAGTTGAGAGGCTGCATGACCTGGGCACATTTAGGGATGAATCTGTGGTAGAAATTGACCATGCCACAGAAACTCCTGAGTTGTTTGCGTGCTGTAGGACGAGAAAAGTTTCGCATCGCGGTAACTTTATCTTCGAGTGATCTAATCCCTGCACTCGAGACATGGTGCCCCAAGAATGAGAGTTGCGGGCCACCAAGGAGGCACTTGGAGGTGTTTAGTACGATACCGTACTCCTGAAGACGATAAAAAACTTGGCGAAGGTGAGAAAGGTGTTCCTCCAGCGAGGAAGATGATATTAGGGGGTCATCGATGTAGCAAAATACAAACGGAAAACCCCTAAGGACTTGATCCATAAAGCGCTGGAAAGTTTGCCCAGAGTTACCCAATCAATGTGGCATCTAGACCATTTCAAAAGCACCAAACGGAGTGGTGATGTTAGTCTTTGCGACATCATCTGGGTGAATAGGGATCCGGTTGAAAGCACGAACCAGATCCAAGCGAGAAAAAATCGTACAGATATGGAGAGAAGAGGTAAAATCAAATAAGTATGGCAAGGAATAACGATCAGGAATTGTTACAGCGTTAAGAGCTCTGTAATCCCCAATTGCTCTGAATTCTCCCGGCGTGGATTTGGGCACAATGTGAAGTGGAGAAGCCCATGGAGAAGAGGAAGGCCTACAAATGCCTGAATCAATCATCAATTGGAATTCATCACGCATAGCAGAGAGTTTATCCGGTTCTAGACGGCGTAGCCGTGAGAATACAGGACCTTCTGTTGTCTCGATCCGATGCACCACAGTATGTTTAATGGGCCTGTCCTTCGAAGGTGGAAGGGTGAGCTCAGGAAACTCCTGAAGAAGGCGCTGAAACGGTGGCTCGGTGGACGGGAGACGAATAGAGAGGGGGAAACTCTGAGAAGGTGAGTACGAACCTGAGACAGTGAGGAGAGTTTTGCGGTCGACAAGCTTGCGTTGTCGAGAATCGACCAGGAGGTCGTGAGCCGAAAGAAAGTCGAGACCCAGTATTGGACAATCTACCTCGGCTATGATGAAAGTCCATCGAAAAACCCGACCGAGACCGAGTGAGACTTGAAGGTTACGCCTTCCATAGGTCATAATATTGGTCGAATTGGCTGCCTTCAGAACTAAATCTGAAGGGGCAGAAGCTTTGTCGGCTTTAGAAATTGGTATGACACTGCATTCAGCACCAGTGTCCACCAGGAATGAAAATTCAGAAAGTGGGTCAAAAATACAAAATGGACGAGCTACTTGAGGAAATGAGGTGTAGGCAGGGGATGTAGACCCTTTTGTCCCATGTCTTTCTAGTTTAGGGTTTGTGATTGAGAGAGTGGAGTGAGAGGACTGAAAGAATTTGAAATTTGAGGATTTGGAGAAAGTGGTTGAGTTGGGTGAAGTGAGAAAACTGGAGGATTTGAGAAATGAAGATTCGATTGAGGATTCGGAGAGTTTGGTGATGAAAAGTGAAGATTAGAGAAGTTTGGGGATGAAGATTGATGTGTAAGGAGTGGAGAGTTAAGATTAGGTGGAGGTGGAGTTACTAGTTGTAAATATGTGCAAGGCTGTAAACATTTTGCAGCTTGTGCACCATATTTGTTATGATACCAGCACCACCGAGTTGGATGAGAGGAAAGGAAAAAGTTATGCTTCGGGAGACTACCTGGCGCAGCATGTGAAGAAGCATAACTGTGGCTACAAGGCTGTGTACAGTGCACAGCGTTGTGCCCGTACCTTTGATGATACCAGCATAGGCCCTGATGGTGGAGAAGATGGTGAGAAAAGTTGGAAGAATGAGGGTAAAAATTTTGCTGTCTCTCACCTCTTGCATCGGGATGCCCTCGTTGGTTTCTCTTTCGTGAACCAGAGCGGGACCTGCGCCTTCGATCGCCAAACCCAGGTCCGTGCTCGCTCTGTGGTTCACGCTGCAGCTTTAAACGCTGGATGTAGGCTTCCATCCTCCGTATGGAAGCCTCAAGGTCTCTCGATAGGGAAGATGGAACCCTTGAATGCTCGGCCCGTTCGTCAGAAGAGCTCGACGTGCCTCGAACCTGCGAAATGGAAGCATTGTTAAATGGGCCGTGAGTTTGGCCGTTGCCCCAATTCAAATAAGGATTTTTATACAATTTATCTGCGGCTGCAGTAACCTCATCAATGCTCGTGGGGTTCGAGCTTAGAATTAATAGCCTAATACCCTCGGGGACTACTCTCATGAAAATTTCGGTGGGGAGAGGGTTAAAAAGATCGATGTGAGCACCTTTTACCCTGATAAGGTCCTTCAAATGAGACAAAAGGGAAGTAGGACTCTTATCTCCCATTTCCTGAGTATTCAGGAGCTCTCTCAGGTCATCAATTTGGGACTAGACGCCTCATTCAGGCGGTCTAAAACATCAGCCTGTTCCCCGTTAATTAACACTTCCCTGAACTGAAGAAAGGTACTTATGGGTAACCGCGGATGATTGCTGATACTTTCTTCTCCTCAGTGATATTTTGTGGTTTAAGGAGAAGGGATGAGCCTTCTAACCATGCAGTTGGATTTGCAAGATCATTCACGGGAAGAGAGAGGTACGCATGTGGTTGTCTATGCGTAGACGGTTGGTCATGATGAGGTTGGGCGCTAACTGATGTCCTTAGTTGGTGTGTCTGGTCCATCATAGATACTGTTTTATGTATATTTGTGCTAGTTGAATGAAGGTGTTGACGTGAGAAGTAGCTGTGGCTGTGTGCACGTGTGTGTGTGTGTGTGTGTGTGTGTGTGTGTGTGTGTAAATTGGTCACGAGCACAGGAATATGAAGAATTTAAAAATAATTGAGAAATAAAGGAAATTGTCCACTCGTTGAATATAGGGGATAATATTAAATTAAAATTAACATGAATTAAGATAATTGGAAGGATGATGTCAAAGATTACACGGGATATAAAAAAAATGAACACGTAAATCAAAAATTGCTCAAGCGCGGCTTTGGAACGAAATTGACGCGTGGAGTCAGAATTATTTTAACGTCTAAACTTATTTATTGATTGACGGGAGATTACTAAACTTTGGGCAACAATTTTATAGTGTATGGTTATCAATGTGATTTATCTTCGGTTAATAAATCAGCCTAGATAACGTTTCGAAAACCATAACCATAAATTTTGTTTGATCGAAGATGTCTGCCGTTAGCTTTAGGACTAAAGGCGACAACGAAATAAATTTTGGAATAATGACTTGGGCCTTAAGAAAGACAATTACACAAATATAAATATATTCATAAAATCAACGAATGTACAATGAGATAAGTAGGTTAGGTATACAATGTAAGATATTTTAACATATGATTTACAGTAAAAAGATGCGAAGAGAATTGAAGTATGTGAAATTAATATGGTGGAATCATATGATGAATAATATAGTATATAATATAAAGTAAATAATATAGAGTAAATAATGTAGAGTATATAATATAGAGTATCTTTAATATAGTGTATTAATTTAGAGTATCTATAATGGACTGAATTGGGGCTGCAATGAGAAGTAAATATAATTAGGACTTACTCTCGTATGGTCGTTTGCAAAGAATGCGAGAGTGGAATTAACTCAGTATGATTTGTTTGGAGGTAAATGAATAATTCTAGAAGGAATGGTTACCGAACTTTATACGAGGAAAGCAGCGAGTCGATTGGGAAGTATAGCGTGCTCTTTTGATCGAGCTGGGAACATGTGTTTGTTTGTTTGTGTGTGAAATTTAAGAGATGTTGTTTGGAACTGTATACGTTACTTGAATTGACAAGAAAATAAATGAATTAATTAATTATTAAGTTTAACATAAAAATGATTTAATTTACAAAAGTGGAAGTAAATTAATTGAAAGATTAAATTGACACAGTTAGAGTAAAATAAATGAATGATTAAATTAATAAAGTTAAAGGATTGCATTAATTATTTAAATGAAAAAAGAATTGAATTTTATACATAATAAATTATATATATATATATATATATATATATATATATATATATATATATATATATATATATATATATATATATATATATATATATATATATATATATATATATATATATTTAAGTTTCCTAGGAGGTTTTTATTATAGGAATGCCCAGAGGCATTGCTATACCGCACACCGATATCTCCCGAGGCTTTCAATATCTCGACATTTATCTCAGAAAACTGACTACCTTACCTTCTAGTATGTGATTGATGGCTCTACTCACCATTTGTCCTCAATTGATGGCCACGGTGCAGCCACAAGTTCTGCGGAATCCACAAGTCTCCTGTCCAAATCAAATTCCACGTTTAATAAACGATTATATTGCTCCCTCTAAGCCTTTTTTATATGGTCCTGCCCAACCATAACTCTCCTATCCATCATCATTTTTAATGCACTATTCACTCGCTATATCATTATTTTCCCTTTTCATCTGCCTAGGCAGTTTAAACACCTCTTTCCCACCCTCAGCACCATTGAGGCTCTCAAGAAGAGGTTTGGGGGCCTCTGACTTAGCCCTATACACTTCACTAACCGCAAACAAGTGTTGGGTTGTGTGGAGGATGAAGCTCTATACGGTATGTCAGTGTTTTGGTATAGGCCTATTCAGGTACTAAGCAGACCTAGACAATTTCTACATGATCCTTCAAACCGGATTATGTTTTAGACACTGTTCACTATCTTAGTGTTTGGCCATGAAAGGGTTTATGAAATTAATCATTAATCGGAAGAGACTCATTAGCCCTACAAAAGCCCTTTCAGAGTTTGTGGCCTTCTCCAATCCCCATTCCAGCTAAGATCCAATAGTTAACAAAAATCCTGCAGGAGCTCAGGGATAATTTGCACCCATTGAACGAGGGAGTACAATAGCTACTCTTGGATGAGAAACCCTACTTAAAGGGCATAGAAGAATGTCACATAAGGGATGAAGAGTTAGATAAATCTCTCAGGGCCATTATTGGAGTGGTTCAAAAGTTAATATTGTTGAGTAAGCTTTTACAATGCCAAAGTCAGCCAACATCGCTTTGAGCAAATGCTTCTGCAAGGAGATATAGGCATATGGGAAGTAAACTCCAGACTATTTCTTTGCCCACTTTTAAAGAAGGTCCTTTAAAATGGAATAGGTTTGGGGGCGTATTCTGATATTCGGTTCCCGAAAGGAAAAATATTTCTGATGCGCAAAATTTTACCTTTTTATACAAGGTATCAGGCCTCCTTTAACAGTTATGATCGGCCCAGTGTCATTATTGAGGCTCATATACCCACCCACGTAGGAGCGCAGGCTGACAAATCTCAAACAAAGGAACAACGCTCATTTATGACAAACTATGAATCTCATCTTTGGGTTCCCAAGACCATGAACATGAAGGCCGATGACTTGGAGATCATTATCACGGAGGTGGAGGTCCTACTCTGAAAGTTATCCTCAGAAGTGCCGCGGTCTAAAACACTTATAGCCTTAAAATGCTACAATATTCATTGAATCTGAAGTTAAATTCCTGGAATATTTCAGGGTTAGAAATGTGCAGGCAAAGCAAGATGATCCAGCACAGACCCCTTCCTCGGAGAAGATTAGACACAGTCACAGAAACAAAAATACACTCTTAGCGGAGCCTTAAGCTCAGGTATGAGGAGTTTCTTCTGTAGCTACAAGCAGTCTTCGGACTCTCAATTTTCCATAACTCAAAGGAAAGGAGAGATACCATTTAGAGGTAGAAGAAATCTCATCTACTTCAGTTCACACATTACCAGTGTCCGATTCCGACAGAAAATTCAGATAGTGTGACAAGACTCAAAACACACTTCTTTGTTTTAGTCAGAAACAGGCGGACAAGGTGAACAAAGGTCTAGGTAAATGGTCTCCCTTCCCTCGCAATCATAGGCCATTCAGGCCCTCGAAATGTACAGTAAAATATTCTTCCCAGTACCATAAGTTGTACTGCCTATAGGGGCCGGCTGTCAAGGGTTGGCTTTACTGTCTTGTAAGCTGCAAGGTCAACTAAAAGTCTTGGGTTCCTTAACTAGATCCGTCATTTTTTTGAGTGCGCCCCATAAATTTTAAATAGAGGATAGAAAGAAAATATAACCTCGCTCACCTTAGTGTTGGGCTATGCGAGGCGATGGACACGTCTTTGTCTGCTGGAGGCGTTCCCTTTCAACAAACCAATGGGTAACGGATTTTTCCATGTACCACTTTTGGAGGTGCCTTCGGGCACGTCCACCACTGCCGAGTAGGCTAGCCCTATCTATGCTTTCTCAGGAACCCCGCCAAACTATTTTCCGGAGTAGAGAACTTTTCCCTTACCCGTTCCTTTAGAGTCCCGCCTCTGCGACTCTCCTTCTGTGATTTTTTATCTACATTCCCATTAGTCTTCCCAAAGGCCGCCGAAGAGGGAAAGGAAATACCACAGTAGGGTGAGATACTCACGAAGGTAGGTCTAGTTACCCCCCCCCCCCCTTCATGAGATGCTTTTTTATTCTTAGCCCGTCTGGTGACTGCCTGCTTGAGCATAAGTCGCCGTACATGAAACAGCATACT
The DNA here is from genome assembly GCA_963969495.1 of Ceratothoa steindachneri. Lineage (NCBI taxonomy): Eukaryota > Metazoa > Arthropoda > Malacostraca > Isopoda > Cymothoidae > Ceratothoa > Ceratothoa steindachneri. The sequence continues at coordinate 171,809,870 of OZ018324.1, forward strand.
ACTATTCTATATTACGAAACAAGTAAGAAAAGATAAAAACGAATAACAGTAGGTGAATAACAAATAACAACGGTAAAAAAGACAAGGGCTAAATAAAATAACAAGAAAACAAAGTCAAAAAAGAGGCGCGCTCCGACCAGTGTCAGAGGTAGGTCCGCCTCCCCATCGACGCAGGAACATGCAACCTAAAAAAAAACCACAGGAGGCAAATAAAGGAGAAGAGAGAGGCCTCTTCCCAAAAGTCATTAAATCCACAAGACAGTGTGCACGAACCCCTCCCGAGTACAAGGAAAAAGCGGTTGCTAACCCCTTCTTCCAGGTAACCGGACAGGTAAAGTGCGCGAGCAAGGATGTGTTGAACAGCTTAGGGGAAAACGCAGTCTTCACAGTAAGACGAAGGCGAGCGCTCCATCAAATGGCGGTCCGTCCAGCGAGTGCGTCCAATTCGGAGACGAAAGAAAGCAACCTGAAGCCTATGCGGCATTGGTGAGTAGGTCCATGGGAAGAGTCGCGCCGCAATGGCACGCAACTTTAAGTTCCCCTCGACCGTCTCCCATCTTCTTTTCCAAGCAGCCCGAAGAGTTGCCTGTATTGCTGCAATGTAATCGGTGTGTAAAAGAGCGAAACAGGGCTGGTCGCCGAGTCCTCGCGGACTCTTTGGCGCCCTCATCGGCGCGCTCATTCCTCGTAATTCCTACATGACCAGGAACCCAGCAGAAGGTAATATCGACATCCACCCGCCTCGCCAAAACCGTGGCGTCACGTATTTCGCGAACCAAGGGATGCGGGGATAACAATGCCTAGAGAGCAATCAGGGTGCTTTGTGAGTCGCAATAAAATCACATACCGGCCCCGCGAACCGAGCAGTGTATTGCAACCAGCTCTGCCGTGAAGAGAGACGCAGCGCCTGGCAGAGCCCCGCTGACTTCAAACAGAGGGGATACGGCGTGGAAACCGACCCCCTCTTGAGACTTAGAGCTATCCGTATAGACTGGCAACGTTCAAGCGTGATACGAAGTGTGCACCAAAAAGGTCGAACACAATACTCCAGGCGCTGTAGAATCTTTGGGAGCAGAGGCGTGGCGACTTGCCCGATAGCTATACCTAGCTCTCTAAAGATTTTCCTAGCCATAAAGCCAAATGGCTTAGGGTATGACTGGCGCCTGTGGGTGGTATAGGCACCGTCGAAATCAGCTGCGGATGTAGAGACAGCTGTTGGAGACTGGGGGAGGTGCTGGGTTCGCGCGTAAAGCCGAATAATGCACGGTGCACAGTGCAGAGTGAGGGGCATCTCTCTACTATCGACAAGTAGGCTCTCAAGGGGGGAAGTGCGGAAGGCACCGGTCGCAAGGCGAAGGCCGGTGTGGTAGATCGACTCTACTTTTCGCAATACACGCTCGGTTGCGGATGCATAAAACTCGCAATCGGAGTCGAGCTTCGAATGAACAAAGGATCGATAAAAAAGTAAAGCAGTATCCTTATCAGCGCCCCAATCGTTAAACGTCAGAGACGAAGAATATCGATGGCGCGGTACAAGAGACCCTAGGGTTGTGAATATGAGCCTCGCAGGTCAGGCGTCAGTCAAATACAAAACCAAGGAAACGGTGCGAGTCCACCACTTCGAGGGGAACTCCATTGAAAAATAAGTCTGGGTCAGGATGGAACAGTGGATGGAGGCAGAAGTGCAACACCTTAGTCTGAGCCAAAGAAAACCGAAACCTGTGCGCTTCGGCATAGCGAGAGACGCGGTTCAATGCTTGTTGAAGTCGACGCTCCAGAGGTGGCATCTGGGCCGCGCCAAAAGTGATCGAAAGGTCGTCCACGTAGAGCGTAACGAGAGCATCTTCCGGCAGCACCGAGGTGATGCCGTTGATGTTCAGGGCAAAGAGTGTGACACTGAGGACATTTCCCTGCAGGACACCCTCTTCACACTCAATTGGGCCAGAGAAAGCTCCCACCACCCGTACGCGGAATCGACGATCTCTTAAAATTTAGATATAAAGATTGGGAGTCGTCCCGTTACTCTAATGGTGTGGAAAGTCTTCATGATCCCGTATCGCCATGCGGTATTATATGCTTAAATTCAGATCAAAAAACACCGTGGCGTAGTGCTGTCTACGAAGGAAGACCTCGCAGACGGCATTTTCCATTTGGGGCAGAGCATCCTACGTGGAGTGGAGCTTGTGGAAGCCTCACTGTACAGAAGACAGATGGCCTTGGCTGTCCATAAAAAAGGCTAATCTAACATTTACCAATTTCTCCATCAACTTGCACACGCAGGAAGTTAGAGATATTGGGGAGAAACTGGCCGGCGTAGAGTGATCTCTCCCTGGCTTGCGAAAAGCGAGCACAGTAGCGATTCGCAATGAATCTGGGAGGATACCCTCTACCCAGATCTTGTTGAACAAATCTAACAGAAAGTCCATGCCTCGCTTACCAAGGTGACGAAGCATGGCGTACGGGACATCGTCCGGATCAGGGGCGGTATCCACGCAGAAAGTTAGATGAGCAAAAATATAGATCGAGACAGGAAAATGAAGTGGTTCACGGGCAGTGATGAGTAAACTTATCCATATTTAGGACACATATGTCCAGTTCTTGAACAGGTCGGCAAGGACTTGACCCCTGGGATTAATCAAGTACTCTCCCTAAAGGGGGTGTCTACCGTTCAGATCTCCGAGCAAGCGAAAAAGCCTCAGCAACCGTGCCACAACTCGGTGAAAGGCCCCAGCGTCGAAGTTGTCTGACGGTAAATAACAGTATACCTCCCTATCCAGGTGCAGCGGCATTGCTACTGCCTGCAATGAGGTATCTAAAGCAAAGAATAAAACGGAGACATCATGCCGGAGGTAAATTGCACTTCCTCCCACCCGGCCCCCATTCCGTGGTGGTGGGGGTCGCAAAATCTTTATACCCCGGGAGGGTGGGCAGGAGGCACGCGCCCAGCAGTGTCTCCTGCAAAAAGATAGGTAACGTGATGTGACGAGCCTCCGCAACTCTTCCCAGTTGGCCGGGAGTCCGCGGCAATTCCATTAAAGGAATATGCCCTCCAGGCCTAACTCGCAAGAGGGGTGGGGGCCCTCTTCGAAGAGAAGACCCTCACGGCAATGGCCGTACGCTTCCCGTAGGCAGAACTCTGGGTGCTGTTGTCCGGACATGCGATGAAAGCTCTGTCTCCTCCTAGGACCTAACGGGGCAGGTTGGGCTCACCAAGCGGGTCTTTTCCTCCCTCCGCCTCGAAACCTGGGGCAGGCGGGGTGGCTTCGGAGGCGGAGGTCTCTCTTTTGGAGGATCCACCGTCTCCGAGCAATCCAGCCTACCACTGGGTGTGGGCGAAGGAGCCGAAGCTCCTTTAATGTTGTTCTCCTGTCGGGGGCAGCTTTAGGAGCCCCAGAAGATGGCATCACAACCCTTTTCAGGGGTGTTATCTCCTGTGAGTCGAACGACTCGGTGGACGCGCGCGGGTGTTTCGTCTTACGCGAAACGATCACGCTGGAGAAAGGGAGGAAAGCCCTCGTTTTCACCGAGGCTAGCTGTGAACCCTTTCTGCCACCAGCTTTACCAGGGGAGCGCCTGGGGTTGGTAGAACCCGTAGAAGGGTTCCAAATGGTCACGAAAGCGACCGTGATCGTATGCCTGGAGGGGCCAGGAGCAGAGGGAGTCTTTTTCAACTTTGAGGCATAGGAGGTCCCAGGCAGCTCCGGGCGCGCCAAGACTATATCCTTAGCCTCGTGAAATAAGAGACGATTCTAGGCCTGAACTGCCAGGATTTCATTCTCAGGAGATACGCATCACATTGCTTTGAAGAAGCCGGATGCGGCTCTCAGCAATTGATACACTCGTCCACACACGATTTGGACTTATCCTGTGCGGCCTTGGAGCAACTTACACAGACCTCGGGTAACCCCGACTTTGCACGGCGACAGGAGCGATTAGTATGGCCGAAGCGGTGACAGCATTAGCACCTACACGACAGTATCACGAATGCCTTAACGCGGTAGCGATACCAACCGTCACGCACTGACTCAGGGAGAATCATTAGAACTATTGGCAGCGGATCCCTTTTGAACTGTCCTCACTCGTTAACATGGGAATATTGACTTTCTTGGGGGCCTGCGAGATGACTTCCTTTTGGACGCAACCCTTTCCGACCCACCAGACAAGCACAATTAGAATAGATAATGAACCTCTTAAGTTCCCAGTCGGATTCTCTTACATCACGGGAGAGGAGTAAAATGAGGCCCTTCCCTTACAGGGGGGGGGGGTTACTGGTGACTTGGTCAGTCAATTCCTAAAACAGTTCTCACAACGGGGACACGGGCCCCGGTGACTGGAAGCAGAGAGATGAAGACTATCCTTCTTTCCCTTGTTACCGATTCAACAGGTAACAAGGGAAAGGATGGCTCGTAAGACTCACGAGGAGGAGGGCATGCGAAGTCAATGACCTTCATGAAAAAGATGCCTGGCACCTTCGACCAAGACGGTTTCAAACAATTTTTAGTCTATACTGATGGGAGCATGTCGTCCAAACGACACTTGCTCCATTAGAGTCTCCGTATTACCTAGGGTAAGCTCCATCTCTTTAGAATAAGCCCTCTCTATTCCCGGCGCCCCTAGCCCCACTCTCATTCTTTTTCGCACGGTTCTGCCAAAAGATGCATAACCGGAGGCCCGGGTTCGACGCTACTAGTGGGAGCGGATCGATACGACAAACATCCTTTGAGGAGCAATATGTGAGGGGATCTACTGGGCCACGATCATTTTCCCTTTCTTTGACCGGAATTTTGTAACTTTCTTAAGGGCCGGTATGCCGACACCAATTTTCCAAATGGAGATCGGCTTGCCGAGGCCCACGACGTATATTTTTCCACTATGCTAAGGGTATCGAAAGTCTCCGGTTGAGTTCCCTTACCCGACCTGGATGGGGAAAACTAGGCTCCTCCTGAATAGAGGGTGGACCCAAGAAGGTGGGTTCTTCCTTAAGAAAGAAGACTTAATTCGTGTGAACTAACGCCGAGACAAAGCCTACTCCGGAGATAGTCCCTCTACAGAAGACACGGGCCTCCGTGAAAACAGAAGGAGAAATTGGGATCACTTTTCCTCTGGAAAGATGCGCAGGGCCAGGACGAGGGTCGCCTCGGGGTGAAAAGAGAAGAGGATGCATACCCCCCCCCCCTTCCTCCCACCCTACCCAAAAGAAGAACATAAAAACTAAAGGTCATCTCTTCTTTCAGGAGTTTCCGGGGACGGACAGGTCCTCTGCCGATTTGTCAGATGATCAGCCAAAAGACTGCTCGACGGCCTCGGAGCTCTTTCGGGGGAAGGGATAAAGCACAAGTAAAAGAACATAGTGACAAGTTTGGTTGGTTTTAGGCGATTTCAGAGCCCCTTATCTCGATGCTTCCATGTGTCTTTCACTCAAATGATGAGAGCATGCTGTCCAAAGAGGACATGTTCCATAAACGTCTAGCATTAACTATGGATCTTGGTGGAGAACGAAACGTCGCTCTTTTCTGAGACGGGACATTTCTAGTAAATGCGACCGACCCTGCCCAGACATCAGAGGTGAATACTCTTTGGGAGACTCAAATGCTTGCCTGTGCAGGAAACACGGCACTTAACCATGAACTTTGTGAAAGTAGTCTATGCGAGGAACTCGTTGAGTACTCTTTAGAAGATATTAAAGAAAAGCTGGTCAACCAGGTAGCAATCAATTTCAAGCATATGATGAGGAAAGAATGCAGGCCTCGAGACCCACTACTACGCAAATCACTACGTTCGATCGGGACATGCTCCCTGAGTCAGTGCTAACTCGTGGGTATAGTTACCTAGTCAACGCATACGTGCCATTGTCACCGCTTAGGGTATATGAATAAAATATAAGGACGTGCCTACTCGGAAGATCACGAAATCTGTGCAAACACTTCAAAGCATTACAACATTTTTTTTTGTGGACTACAGGGCAACTTAAAGGAGCTGCGGAGGCTCGTCTCCTCCAAGTTCCACGTCAGCTATTTCTTTTTAAATGACCATGTTGGGAGTGTGCCCCTACCCTCCCAGGGTATAAATGTTTTACGGACACACTATTCACTGGTAAGAGAATGCACGATTTACACCAGGCATAATGCTTCTGTTCTCTTTGCATTATATACCTCCTTTCAAACACAAGTAGTGCAGCTGCATTTAGATATGAGAGATACTCTCATTTGTGCGTACATTCCACCGTCAACCGACTTCGACGAAGAGGGCTTCTGCCGCGTCCTAGCATGGTTGCCGAGACCCTTTCTCCTGTTCGGTGCTTTTAAAAGAAGGCATCCGCTCTGTGGGGACTACACGATCCATTTCAGCGGTTAGCTACTTTCCGACATAATCGACTAGCTGAATGAAGGTGCTCTAAATGTAGATGAGTTTACAGAACACTGGCCAAGAACTGCTTCAATTTCATGTCGCAATTTGTCCCTGTGTTTTCTGGATGGAGAGCCTGATTTGGGTTTGGAGGTAGTCATTTATATTCATGGTAATGATCACTTTCCAATTTAGCTAGCATTTCGGTAAATGACTGATTTATATTGCCCACTCGAGAAGTTTAGGTCGGTGGATGAGGCCGTTGAAACCTTCTCAACCAATCTCATCGCCCTAGACCTAACTATGATTCGTATAAAGTCTGGTCGTTTTGCGCGCGATATGCGCTATAAGCGCCGCCCGAACAATTTCGCCGTCGGTGAAAGTCATCGAGCTACGACGAGGTTCCGTTGTGTTTCGAAGCAAACCCGCTGCTCTTCTTGGCGGGAGTACGTGTCTTCACTTAACGGGAAGACCTCTCTTGCACATGTGAGGAAACGAGTTAAAATGATTCGGTGAAAGTTCTTGCAGGAGCCCCCCTCCTCTTCTCCAGGAGAATGGGGCAGCACTTACTGACTCCGCTTCCGTGAGAGATTCCTTTGCGACCGCTATCGAGGAAAGATGATGCATACCCTGCATTCAATTCACGTCATTATTTCGAAGAAGGGTGCGGACTAAACTTTACCTCTACAGTCGGAGAACCTTTTAACTACATGTTTACGTTGAGTTGCGTTCCGCTCTCGCTTTCTGCGCAAACAACGCTCCTGGTTAGGAAGATGTCCCAAAGGCCATGCTTCGACACCTAGGTGAGCGAGGCATGTTATTTCTGCTAGAAATGTTCAACAGGATCTGATCAGAGGGCATCTTCCCAGACTACTGGTAAATGGCAACTATCCTCGCTTTTTGCAAACCAGATAGAAATCATTCTACATCGTCTGGTTTCTGACCAATTTCCCTAATATCCCTTGTATAAAAGTAATTGTAGAAGGAGAATTTAGCAAATGATGAACTCGCCTTTTTCCTGGGCAGCAAAAGCTACACAGTTCATCACAATGCAGCTTCCAACCGTTGGATGCTGTACTCCGACTAGAAAAAGATGTCTTCGATGCCTTTCTTCGAAGACAAAAATACCCCACTCTATTTTTTGATCTGGAGAAGGTCTATGATACCACATGGCGATAGGATATCATGGAGAAACCTGACACAATGAGGGCGAATGCGAAGGGACGGCTACGATTTTCATTTATAAGTTTTTGCGAGATCGTCGATTACGTTTACGAGTGAAGGAAGAAAGAGGGCGCCCCGTTATGAATTGTCTACCGTCATACTCTTTTCTCTGAGAATCAACGGTTTTACCTCGGTGCTACCGGAAGATGTTCTTGCTACATTACGTATAAGAACTTTCAATCTCCTTTGCTGCGACTTAGATGCCAACTCTGCCGCATCGACGCCAACAGGTATTGAACCGCATCTCTCGCTATCCTGAAGCGCACATGTTTCGGTTTCCCTTGGTCAAGACTAAAGTCGTGTAATCTCCCGTCATCCATGGCTCTATTCCACCTCGGGGTTGTTCTAAAACAGGGTTCATCTCAAAGTGGGTGATTCGCAACACTTCCTTGGGCCGGTTTTCGTTCGAAACCTGACTACTGATGCGAGATTTACGCATTCGCAGCCGAGCATGCATTGTGGGAGGTGGACTCGATTCTCCACACAGATATCCGCCTGACGACCGGTGCCTTCCACACGTCAACAAATTAGAGCCTACTTGTCGATGACGGGGATATGAGACTTGCTCTGCTCCGTACACTGCATTATGTGCTTGCACGACATAAGGAAATCCACCCTGTCGCCCTCCATCTACGGCTGCGGAGTTGCGACCTTTTAGGAGTGAAACCCTTAGAAAGCAGACGAAGTGGGCACCTCTCTAGAGATGGATCTGGCCAAGGGTGGTGCCAAAATGATAAACGGAGTTTTCCCTTTACCATTTTTGCACCGCTGGGCAACTTCTGGTCAGTGTGTGGCGCCGTTTATGGGCTAACACCACTCTTTAACGCACCCAGGGCTCAAGATCTGAAAAGTTAGAAAATCTGAGACGGGATAAACTGGAGTTGCTGGACGTGGGATAGAGCCTACCAACTTTCCTTTTTCTTTTCTATTATTGGTCACAAGATTTCGGAAATTTCGTTTGTCGTGAAACTTGAAAAGATTCTAACTACGTCCCTATTAGAGAAATCTGATAGGTTTTGTGGTAGACGAGGAATTTGACAACACACCTCTTAATGAAGGAGACGGTTCGCTCCTACCATGCCACATTGGTAAAGGTGTTTACCTTTTACCACTTTTGCGCTGCTCTTGGGAAAATCTACCTTTAAAAAGGTGCCCAATCTGTGCGTTTTCTGAGGGTTTCATTCAACTTTCTTAGAGCGGAAAGTAGGTTTCTTCTTCCCCCATATCTACGGGTTACCTCCCCCCGACCTTCTTTGGAATCAAGATTGGATGAATCCACCCCTGTACCAGCGGCGGCCCTCTTTCTATTTCACAAAGGATCACCAAGAAGGGAGTGAGCAGAAGGCCCAAAATTGAGCACTCCTGGTCCAAGTGGCTCGATAGGACGACCCCTTTAGAGAGGTAAAGGGTGCCTGGCAGGTCGGGTCTTAGCCAGTAGCGCATTGGATACGTGTCTTGACCTTGTCATGCTGGCGTACCTGCCAGGTTTGTTCCCAATGGAGGTTGGCATGCCTTCCTTAATTACGTTTAGCATGGGTTATAGACCCATTGAATCTATGGTTGAGATCCACGACACCCTAGTCGGGTTACCATTTGGAGTCCCCTTCTGAAGTTAAAATGATTTCGAAAGTGCCGGATCCCAAGTTGGAAGGGTCTCCCCCTCGGGGCGAGCAAAGATCCGGGGAAAGACACCCCCAAGCCAAAGTCTGCACATGTGAAACATCCTCCTTGCGACCGTTTCGGCAATACTAATCGAACCTACAGATGTGCCAAGTCGGGTCAACCCTAAATCTGCGCAAGCTTCTCAAAGGCATTGCATGAAAAATATGTATTAGGCATGGTCAACTCGTGAATTGCGTCTAACGACACTGTTTCATCGAAGCAATGTAGCTCGTATCTGTTCACGGAGGCCATAGCATTTCACGCTGCAGATTGACTCTCTTTTCGAGAGGCTAAGGACTTAGTCCTGTCACCACATGTACCACCTGGGATTTCTCACGCCTCAAGTTAATAAAGTACTTCTGCTAGTGATCCCTTCATGCCTAGGAGCACGGAGCTTCCGCGTTCATTCGGAATCTCCCTGCGGTTCTAACCAACCACTACTCCCGGTATAGCTAGCACCTACAACGGCCGACGCACCATTCTGGCTAAGACATGTCTTCCGCCGCATCTCGTGTCCGTTACCGTAAAGCGAAGCAGCCGTGCGCCTCCACCGAGTCCTAAGATGCATAGTAAGAAAACCACCCGAAGGCGGTCGAGAGCATCTATGTGCATATCCAAAGCTGTCTCATAAAAGGAAGATATCACTAAGAGAGCCTCGGCTACCACATCCCTACCGAAGAATGCTGAGGCGTAGGCGTCTCGGAGACGCGTGACCATCCAAAATACGAGCGACTCCCAAAAGTGTCCTTGGAGGCAAATTTAAGAAAAGACTCGCAAGACGAGCCTAACCTGGATAAGTAAGTACTCGAAGATAACCGGGTCTTCTACGGCTAGCAGATCCATGGGTTCTGCCTTAGGAAAGTCTACGGCCAATCCGGGGATTCATCTCAAAGAGGGCTATTGCATCGCCTCCAAGCGAGGTATAGAGGGTAATTTCCTTTATTTGAATTACAATGGATTATTTATTTATCATTATTAATTATTGATTTTATTGTTATTATTATTTGGAGCAGGGTATACGCCACAAAAATCTAAAAAGATTATGTAACGGTGTAGAACTGCCTGATTCTTATTAATCTGCAGTACTCCGAAAATAAACAAAATAATGCACATGTATATAATGATTTCTGTATTACTCAAAATAATAAAATAAATTGTTAACGTGTAAAGCTGCACTAGTCCAAAAGTAATTTAAATAATTTATGCTATTTCGTGTACTTCAATGTAACTGGTATCAGTATCTGTAAATCCAATATATATATATATATATATATATATATATATATATATATATATATATATATATATATATATATATATATATATATATATATATATATATATATATATATATATATGCAAATTTTGTTGAAGACCATTGTGTATTTTGCCTTAATTAATTTCCTTTGGCAACTTTCTCTTCTTCTAACTATCTTTTTTATTCCATCTTGTAGATGGTGGATTACTTGTCCAGTATTCATCTCTTTATTTTTAAATGAATGTGTTTGGTAAAAAACAAATTAAATTGCTAATTTTTCGATCTTATTCGAGACATTTTGAAAGGTTCTTGCCTCCTTTACCGATGTAATGAGTGGAGTGAGGATCTGGCAGAAAGTAAAGTGAAAGAACACGATTTTTAAGGGGTATTTATTCCGCCTTGGTTAAACGTAAGGTTAGAGAAAATGCGCCACTTTTATGCGTGGAATTTTTAAAATAGTTTAATGTGCGATTCCAGCTTGTCGCTTGACTGCTGATGGCCGGCTTATCTTCATTTATTAATATGGCTTCTAAGATGTTAAGCCTCGCTTTATTAACCTCTTTCTTTTAATAATGGTGTTATCAACGAGCATGCACATCAGAGGCGCCATTCAGGACACTGGACGGTAATCTATACACACAAGTGGATGGATTGGCTATGTGGTCACCCTTAGGGCCGACCTTCGCCAACTATTACCTGGGTCAACTCGAGGAGAGTATTGGACATCATAGAAAATTTGCCACACACATATCGCCGATAGGTAGATGACATCTACATCAACGTCCAAAACGAAGAACATCTCGTTAACATCAAGCAACATTTTGTGGAGAACTCCGTGCTAAAATTCACTTATGAATTAAGCACGGGCAATAAACTCCCTTTCTTGGATGTTGAGGTTCATAATATCAATGGCAACTACATCACTAAAGTACATAGGAAGATGCCTCAATGCAGTGAGTGAATGCCCTGAAAGGTACAAAATAAGTGTAATCGGCTCATACATCCGCCGAGCTTATAAATGCTGCTCTACGTTGGAACTTTTCCACCAAGTGATTGCACGAGTAAAGCAAATGCTCGTGAATAATAGTTTCTCAAACAGCATGATTGACAAACAACTCCAATCATTTTTAAATAACCATTACAAACATTTGGGTAAAACTGAAAGTAATCATGGAGAAGTCAATAACATCAAAGTGTATTACAGAAACCAGATGTCCACGGCCCATAAAATAGATGAAAAAAACATCAAGGAGATTATTAACCGCAACATCAAGGTTAAAAATCAAACTGATAAAATCCATCTCATCATCTATTATAAAACAACAAAAGCCAGCAATCATCTGATGAAAAATAACATCTGCCCAAACTATTCGAATGTCAAGTCAACCAACATAGTTTACGAGTTGATCTGCCCCAATAAAGACTGTAAGCTTTATAAAAACTTTAAATATATTGGCATGACAACTACCACACTTTCGAGGCGGTTAACTATGCATCTACAAAGCGGAGGGCCGAAGAACCATATGGAGAGTGTACATAGTATTAACCTAACGAGAGATATGTTCGTTGATAACACCATTATTAAAAGAAAAGAGGTTAGAAAAACGAGGCTTAACATCCTAGAAGCCATATTAATAAATGAAGATAAGCCGGCCATCATCAGTCAAGCGACAAGCTGGAATCGCACATTAAACTATTTTAAAAATTCCACGCACAGGAGTGGCTCATTTTCTCTAACGTTATGTTTAACCAAAGCGGAATAAATACCCCTTAAAAATCGTTTTCTTTCACTTTACTTTCTGTCAGATCCTCACTCCACTCATTACATAGGTAAAGGAGGCAAGAATATTTCAAAACGCTCCGAAGATGATCGAAAGCTTAGCAATTTAATTTGTATTTTACCAAACACATTCATTTTAAAAAGAAATGAATACCGGACAAGTAATCCACCATCTACAAGATAGAATAAAAAAGATAGTTAGAAGAAGAGAAAGTTGCCAAAGTAAATTAAATGAAGCAAAATACACAATGGTCTTCAACAAAAATTTGCATTCAAGAAAGACTGCCACCCAACTACACTAATATATATATATATATATATATATATATATATATATATATATATATATATATATATATATATATATATATATATATATATATATATATATATAACATTTTTTTTTTTTTGATTAAGGGGCTATCTGGCGACTTATATATATATATAACAAATTAGAGAATTCCCCTATATAACAAATTTCCCGAGAACCGCATTGTTTAAAATAAATCCAAACTTCTTAACGCTGCCTCATTGTGCTCGCTTCTCCGAACTCGCAAGGAGTGTGTAAAAGTTCCTCAATCTGGTTAGTAAATTTATCTCAAGCGTGAGTACGTCATTAATAGATATGTTTAATTCATTGCAGACCCCAATTTACCTTTACCATTGTGATCGCTAAAAAAAACTATTTAATATTTCATTGTGATAGCTAACATACTATTATCGTAGTTAGCCCTAAATTCATGGCCACATCAAGGGTAAAAGGACACACGCGCATACTAGTTGCATGTTTAGTTAATTAAAAAGCGTATAATTACAAGCTGTAAAAGAGAGAAAAAGCCAGACCGCATTACAAATCAGAAGAAAATCGTATTAAAATAGGGGGCATCAGCTAAGAGGAAGCGCAGTCTATCGTTACATGGGACACGTAAAATAGATGGGAAGCATTCCAAACGGAGGGCAGACAGTGGATGGCAATCGACCAAAAGATAACGTACTGATATGGGAGACGAACAGAGGGGCGTAGAAGGGTGGCATGGCACCCATCGCTACTCATTAAATGCCCATGTATGTTGTATGAAGAGTGTGTGAGCGATTCGCAGACGACAGAGGACCACCTCAGAGCTCCGACGAGGTGGATAACGGTAAAATCGAGAGCTTAACGGAATGCAACATAATCGATGCAGCCATCCCATTCTGACTGCGAAAATGACCAAATGTAGTCCCTAATAAGAGGATAAAAGTCATGATAAGGGAGACTGCAATGAGTCCGTGTCTGGGTAGCCTCAATTCGAGCTGCCTTAACGGCTCACTCGTTACCCAGGACTCCGACATGACTAGGAACCCTACAAAACTATTTTTTATCTGGAAGAGTTCTTGAAAAAACAAGAATGTATTTTGGAGAGAAGGGGATGGTCAGAAATTAAAGAGCGTACAAAGCGCTTCTCGAATCAATAAAAATCGTAAAGGCACTAAAATCCAAGGTGGATAAAAGGAGCTCGGCGATAAAAATGGAAGTTGCCCACCGTAACGACTCAGAAACTATAGACCCAGGTGAAACCACAGCAGCCCTCACACAATCGTCCATTTTTTACCAGTCTGTGAAGAGATGACGTGATGAAGTGTGAGATGTCGCATGTTAAATTAACATAGCACTTGTCAGACGCGGGTAAACCAAAGACTTTTGCATATCAAAGAGAGTCGTGTAAATATTTGATAAGGAAAATGTCCACCGAGAGCCGGGCGGGAACGAGAAGGGCAAGACTGAGTTGCGACATAAACGGAAAATGTGTTCGGCTACACGAAGTCCCAAGGGCCAGTGTATGGATGGAGATCTTTCATAGGCGGCGAGAGACCCTGGAAAGAAGACGCTCTTGTAGAACTCTGAGCAAAGGAGCTGCTGAATACGGAAAATATACTGTAGACATACCTGGAAGCGGTGATGATGGAGCAGAAAAATGCCAGCCTTAGCATAAATGCTGGATATAGGAGAAGATCGGAATGCACCATTGGATACACAGAGAGCCATGTTGAGGATAAGATCCTACATACAGATAGATGAGTGAGAAGCCGAGGAATACACCTCACTACCATAGTCCAACTTGGACTTGACGAGAGAGGTGTATAACCTCAAAAATGTGAGCCTATCGCACCCCCAATATGTATTGGAGATCATCTTTAGTAGGTCCATCTTGCGGAGACATCGTCGTCGCAGGTCACCGAGATTGGGACAGCAAGTTTGTTTGTGATCTAGGATCATCCCCAGGAACCGTATCTCTGAAGCAAATTCTAAGAGGTTTAACCAGTTGACCCCGCTTCCGGTGAAAGTGCATCGCCTTCGTCTTTATAAAGCACAGCGGTGGATGGTGTCAATCGCCAACTGGACGCGGCGTGCAGCGGGTACCGGGCGTGAGGCGGAGCAATAAAGAACGAGGTCGCCTACAAATAAGGTCTCAGACACCCCTTCGGACAGAGAGTAATACCAGGCTATTTATTGTAATGGCGAATAAAGTAACACTTAATACACTGCCTTGGGGAACACCCTCCCCCTGGACATAATCAGAATAAGTGTTACTAACTTTAACCCAGAAATTGCGAGTAGATACAAAATGTCCCCTCAATCCTCACTCATACAACTGGCGGACGACTGCATGGCGCCACGTGGTGTCATATGCTTTCTGAATATCCAAAAGCCATCGCATAGCAGCCACGAGCAAGTCTCACGGAGAGTACCTACCATACGTACAAGATCTGTCGTACTCTGCTTCATACGATAGCCACACTGGTAGGAAGTTAGGATGCCATGGTATTCCAGAAATCACTGCATGTGAGCATTCACCATTTTCTCTAACAACTTACTAAGAGAACTGGTAAGGGGTATTGGCCTATAATGGAAAGGAGAGATGCCGTCTCTACCTTGCTTTAGAAATGGTAGGACTAACGCTGTTCTCTGGTTGGATAGAAGCCCTCGAACCAAATCCACTTAAAAATATCTAGTAGGAGTGATTCCGTACGAGGATGGAAATGCCTGAAAAAGTGGAGGGGCACTGAGACAGCGATGAACGCATCTCGGCGGTAGTGAACAAAAAGTTGTAGGGGTCCTGTCCATCGGCCGAGAAACTCAGGGCTTCGCCCTCTAGGGCCGGGTTTGATACACCGAAACTCCGTGGGTAGCGCTCAACACTGCTAACATGGGCAAAAACGGAAGCCAATGTATCGACGACGCTGGCAGGATTGCAGATGATAGAACCATTCATCTCGATGCCAGGGCTGGAATGACCAGCATACCAACCCCTGATTTTGTTAATTATCTTCCACACCTGAGCTGAAGAGGTGGTGGAAAATAAAGAGAGACATATGCCCTCCAGGAGTCAATGCGGGCTGACGATTTCTTCTAGTTCGATTTCGGTCAATACAATTAGGAAGGGTTGGGTTCCGGCAGAACCGCGGATGAGCCTTTTTAAAGGCCTCCAGTACACAGGTGCAATCAGCATTCCAATATGGGAGTGATCTTCTGCCCTGGTAGGACTGAGCACGAGGAATTGCGCACTCGGCCGAACCAAACACTAAGCAGGAAAAGTAATGTATAGCTGCATCAATATCTACAAAATCTTCAATTTGTTTACTGGTGAAAGAAGAGTCATAGAACTTTGAACAGTAGGCCCTTAGAACATTTCAACTGGGAGAATATGAAGGGGACGGGCATAGGGTCGTGTGTTTCAAGATAATAGGAAAGTGGTCACTGCCATGCAGGTCATCTAAAACAGAACAATTGAAATCAGAGATACAGTCGGCGGAGCCAATAGATATATCCACACAACTGAAAGAATCATTATGAATGTGGTAAGACGTAACATAACCAGAGTTAAGAATACGAAAAGGATTAGTGGATCAAAGAGATTCAAGTAGACGGCCTGGACGGTTGCTCACTCTATCGCCCTATACGGAGTGTCTGCCATTAAAGTCGCCTAGAACTAGAAATGGGGTGGGATGTTAAGATAAAAGATCTAAAAACTGACCACTTGAAGCGGGCTCGCCCGGGGGAATATAAATTGAACAGAGTATAAATTATATTGGTAAGATGAAGACGGGCTGCGACACCTTAAAGAGGAGTCTGCAGAATTGAAGACGTGCAAAAGTAGTTAGTACTCATAGGAGCGAGACACCACCATGGGGTGGTAGAGTGTTAAAAACAGTAATCTAATGGAACTTGGGGGAAAAACGTTCCCCGAGTTTGGTTTCCTGCCAGCATATAACGGTTGTTATTTCGGATACTAGAGTAGAACTCCTCCCATTTGGGAAGGATCACCTGACAGTTCCGGTGAAGAATTTTTGCCATCACTCAGACCGGTGAGACCACGGTTAAGATAGTACGGGAGGTCGAAGGAGCCCTCCGAGAAGAACCCAGCACGGGCTTTATAGAAGGAGCCTCAACACGGCGAGGCAACCCCGATTTAGAGGGGCGGGGTTATTATTACCAGAGCTAATTTTGTTTCGGCCTACCAAATTAAGTGGGTCGTGATCTGGAAGAAAGGGTGGAGACAAGAGATATTTGGAGTTATCGTTACATCCCGGGCGGGAATGATCATCACTTCTAATGGAGGGTGTGCAAGCCACGTCTGAAAGGAGGTCGGTTCGTAGTTACAGAGTTTCAAAGTGACAGGACTAATAGTAAGGAGAGATAGCGCATAGTCGCGTTCGGAAAGAAGTGGTATGGATAAAGGAGACTTGAGACATCGTTACTTTCTGGGGGTGGGGGTATATCTCTATGGGTGAAGGATAGACGACCTCCACCTGAGGAGAGGTCCGAAGTTTCAGTTATAAGTGTCGAAGAAAGAGAGGAAAGGATAGGGTTTACTTCACCAAAGGTGGAGATTTGAGTTCTTATAGAGGCTAATTGCCCGCCCTTTTTGGAAGTTAACTTCCTCGAGGGCGAAGAGTCAGGAGAAGCCTTAGGCTCGGGCCAGGAGTACTCAGTCATGACTACGTCAGAGCGGAGCTCCTCAGTTGATTCAATATAGGCATAAATGGCGTCCAGTCGCCGGAATTGGGCACACTCTACCGGCGCGGGGCAATAAGGGGAGTAGAGGAAGTGGGTATACTAGGAGGCCAGACTTGGGTTGGGTAGAAGGCGAGGGTGATAAAACAGACAGATAAAACAATGCTGACGAAACAGATGAGGTAGTATACGGGATAGATGGGCAAGCGGAACGAGAGTCCGCTGCTATGCGTAGGACATCAGAGAACCTGAAGCTGGGGCGAGGTGAATTTTTCTCGGACGGACCTCCCGCATACCCACATTAGCAATCACGGACAAGTAAAACCACTTTTTTTTTTCAAAGAGAAATATCTGACACCGTGAAACTCTCCACAGTTGGTGCAGCGGCGGGGTTGGTCGCAAGAATGCTAGCGACCTCGAGTTATACACTGCAACTCGTCTAAGAGTCATAAGAGGACGTAAGTGCGCCGTGCAACCAAAATCTCTGTGGATAGAAGAGTAAGTTTGGAAAGGAGTAGAAGGGTACGTAATAAAGATAAATAATGATAGGCGGGTCTAATAACGAGTAGGGAGTGAGACCACCATTATTACCATACCCTTGTGCTAGGTGATCCCAGGATGGCACGCAGTCCACCAAGGCACTCCGTGAGGGGGGAAGAGTGCGCCTGGTACAAAAAAGCTAGTAGAATAAATAATATTACACAATACCATATATAATATATATATATATATATATATATATATATATATATATAAAATAGATAAGACTACTAAATGATAAAAAGGTAAAGTACTGTTGAGAGGGAGGAGGGAGAAGCGCACCAACACTTTGCCAGGCCCCATGATAAGAGCTTTCAAGTCGACCCAGTGAAAGGGCTTCCATAATTTGCACTCGGGAGGAGAGCACGGGCAACTCCTCCAGGTACTAAGTGTAACAGGCTACATAGAGTAACCCCCTGCGGAGGGCAAAAAAGATGGGAGACGATCCACGTGAACTTAAATTTGCGTGCTATTTGACTGACTTTTCTCGTCATCCTCGTCCGAATGAGTCATTTTCTTTCGCCTCCGAATCAGACGCGCTCGCAGGACGCAGCGCTATCTGATTGAGCGTTCCCTGTACCTTACCCGCATGGTCCCACAGACTTCTTGTAAGGTTGTTTTCGAATTTCCTAGTCCTTTAACACAAAAATGGAATAACTTGGCTAGGAAATATCGATAAAAGAATATTAATTTAAAATATAACGCGCTAGAAGAATGAAAACCTTGCTTCTATATCTTATAGCCCCTTTAACACTACATCACCTTGACTTCCAACCTTTTAGGGTTTTTGCCGCTTCGCAATTCTGATTTAAACTGGAGATAGGCTTGCGTTATCACTTCCACGTACAAGACGCAAACTACCTAAATCTATTTGCAGCCCCTTCAAGTGCCCTTTGGCAGGTTGTTGTCATAAGCCCAAATCTCCAAAAGACAAAGGGTGAGTGAACAAGTCTGCCGTCTGGACCTTCATGTTGTACTCCCATTTTGTTAAGCCTTTCTTACTAATATCATATTTTCACCGGCACCTCCAGTGCTTCATTGACCCATTCCTACGACGTCCCACCCACATGGTCTACAATTGGCAACCTTGATGCAGATAACATCTGGAGAATTGCGCGCTCCCCCTAGCCCAACACCCGCACTTTGCACTAAGGTCAACATTGGTTACAGAAGGATTAACATATATATATATATATATATATATATATATATATATATATATATATATATATATCTTACCTCTTCACTAACACGTTTCCTCCTTAAGGATCTATCCTTACGAAATTTCTGTAATACGCACTTGTTGGGCATGCGTTTTAAATTTGGGTGGGGGTGGGGGGCTGAAAAATTCCTTATTTATGGAACATCGCACCTAACATGGTTCCTTATGCTCATCTCTACTGGTTACTAGGTACCCTGCAGTTGATCTTGCTTAAGGTAGCTTCTATTTTCACCGCTGAGCTTTCAGCTATTCTAGCTTTTCATCTTCTTATTCCGACGTTGACCAATCTTATTTCTTATTCAGAATCAAACTACCTAAATCTATTTGCAGCCCCTTCAAGTGCCCTTTGGCAGGTTGTTGTCATAAGCCCAAATCTCCAAAAGACAAAGGGTGAGTGAACAAGTCTGCCGTCTGGACCTTCATGTTGTACTCCCATTTTGTTAAGCCTTTCTTACTAATATCATATTTTCACCGGCACCTCCAGTGCTTCATTGACCCATTCCTACGACGTCCCACCCACATGGTCTACAATTGGCAACCTTGATGCAGATAACATCTGGAGAATTGCGCGCTCCCCCTAGCCCAACACCCGCACTTTGCACTAAGGTCAACATTGGTTACAGAAGGATTAACTATATATATATATATATATATATATATATATATATATATATATATCTTACCTCTTCACTAACACGTTTCCTCCTTAAGGATCTATCCTTACGAAATTTCTGTAATACGCACTTGTTGGGCATGCGTTTTAAATTTGGGTGGGGGTGGGGGGCTGAAAAATTCCTTATTTATGGAACATCGCACCTAACATGGTTCCTTATGCTCATCTCTACTGGTTACTAGGTACCCTGCAGTTGATCTTGCTTAAGGTAGCTTCTATTTTCACCGCTGAGCTTTCAGCTATTCTAGCTTTTCATCTTCTTATTCCGACGTTGACCAATCTTATTTCTTATTCAGAATCAAACTTTGGCGCAGGCGATTCAGTCTAGGTTGGTTTGCAAAGGCGTAAATATTAAGGTTACCTTTTGTTGGACCCCTGGCAATGGCGGGGGAGGGCGGTCTGTAGAAATTAACGTATAAGCTCTAGTATAACGGACATATTCACAGTACTTGGGGTATACATGTAGTCTTTGGAAAATGGACTAGAGCAATGTGGGTTGGGCGATCGCTAGCATAGTGGATAAATCCAAACGAGCAAAGACGGGAACAAAAGCATCGTCACGAGCTGGCCGTCTATCGGCGAATCCGCTGTGCCTACCCCGCAAGTCATCACCCAATCGCAACACGGCTGCCATTCCCTTCCAATCATCACAGCACAACATATCCATTCTCTCCTTCATTCCGAAACCCTGCCGTTGGGGAGCGGACACAATGTGAACGGGTCGATGGCTGTGCACCAGTCGTGGGTGGCCTTTTTCGAGCTGGTGACTAAACCTTCCGTGGCATCGCCCGCAACCCAGACGAAAGGGGAACCCCCTCTTCTACCCGCCCTAAACGGGGATGATTGGACCGTAGCTGTCGGTCAAGAGGAGAGACGCTTGGAAAGAAAGTGGCGAAAATGGAAATGTCTATACGAAGTAAAGCTCTGGTAGTCTTAATCTAGTTTGACTACCGGGGGATGGGGCGGCACTGGGGCCTGGAAGGGCGTGCCGCTCCACCAGCTGTAACAATCAATGCCTGAGAAAGGAAACCACTTTCACTCGCTAGTGGCTGCAATGGTGTTACTAGATAACCCTCAGTATTCCTAATCGACGTTTTTGCCGGGAGGGCAGGCAACCCTGTAAATGTTAGTTGTAGTAATAGTGGCTCATGCTACCCCCCCCCCCCCCCGCAAAAAATGTGGGAAGACTATGTAAAGTTCCGCTCCATCGTTGTCCCCCACGAGCTTGTTTTTTTTTTCTAAAAAGACAAGAATTCGTGCCCGGCAGTCGCTTTCAGACGGTCAAAACCCACGATAGTGGGCGTCTGTCCACCCGTTAAGATCCTCGCGAGTGATCTTCGAGGTTGCCAACGGACACCTTTGGGGATTGCGCCAAAAGTACCCTCCTTGTATGGACCGTAAGGTCTTCTAGGGTACTTATTTTCCTTTCCTCCTTGTAGCTCTCAAGTCTGGTGGACATGGCGTTGGTTTTCTATCGTCGGTGTTGGGTTCAAGCCAGAGCGAGGTCGGACACAAAAGTCAGCGCACGAAAAGGTGGTCTGACTACCAATCAGTTCCGGAGTCCACAGGAGTCTTATCCCCATATTCTGACGGGAAGTACGATTGCACACCGAGGCTACACCTGACGCGGAGTCACCAAGGTTTTATGCTCGCTGAGTCGTGACAAAACAGAACACAGAAGTACACCCACCCCTCCCCACATGGAGATGCAAAAAAAAAAAAAGTCGATTTTTAAAAGAGGTGGGGCGCAACTTACCATTATCTCCTTACTTCAATTACCCTAATTTCTTTCACCACTAATAGAAGTAAAATTCTTTAAAATTCTGGCATTGGTTCTTTATTATCTCGAAGGCTGGAGGGTAGATCAAGTAAGGAGCCTGAAACCAGAATGTTCAACATTGGTAGACACATTCATTAAGTCGCTTGAAATAGTAATGTATCTCAGTCACCGAATTTTCTTGTGTAAAATACAATGAACCCTCAATGAATACATTTCTTCCAAATACCCTCGAGGTCGGAGAGAAGGTATGTTGACTCAAGCGAAAAAATTGAAATAAAAACACTCATGTTTGCCTCTATGGACAATACCCCCCTCCCCCCCAAGACAATCAAGTCTAAAGAAACTTAAACGGATGGTTCGTAATTTTTTATTGACCCAATTTCGATCATAAAACTGCTACTGATAGGGAAATTTAATATAATGCTTACGTTGATCAAACCATGAACTTTATGCCAGAACTCTCTTTCGCCCACATTAAATAATACAGTTGAGGTAAGAACAAGAAGAAAGTTGAACGGAGAGAGTCAGTAGATGCTCGTCACTTTAAACAGTTACAATGAGAAGACACTGACCAAGAACTGGGGTACAAATGTTGGCGGGAAAAGAACAGGCATGGACTTGGGAAAAGAACAGGCATGGACTTGGGAAAAAAATAAAAAATATGGGTCAAAGAGAAACGGGGGCTCATAATATGAGCCAAGTGGGTCACCTTGACTCCAGAGACAAAGCTAATAACTTAGTTTTACCTCGTAACTGAAAAAGCACCAAATCAAATGAAGTCGTACTGTTCGCGTCTCGTTCTCCTTTTCAGGTACACAAATTAATATTTGCATTCATTCTTATCGATGCAATAGGACTGTCAACCAGGTTTTTAATTACCATAATCATAATTATTATGCGTGCAATTTTCACTGGAATAAACTAAGATATCTACAAGTTGTTCTGTACTTGTACCATAAGCATCCACTCATAGAAATTTGAACTTTATTCACAGATTTAACCCTATGGAAAATGAGAAAGGAAATTCTATGTACAAATTTATACCATGTGGCGCAATTCTAAATCCTTTTTACAGCGAAAAAAATCTCTGTAATTGAAGAACATGACTGAATCTGCAAAATGAACAATTACCTTCACAAGTCATGGAAGATGCAACAAACTAAAACTTAACGAAATTAAAACAGATTCATCTGAATTGGCAACTCGCAGAATCTGTGATGACAAGCCGCAAACTCGATTCCACTGAACCTCACAAAGCGAGAAAAGTTTCTTTTACAAAGAAAAATATCACATTCAGTCGGGTTGCCTGAATTGTCTGAAACACGTTTTTGCTCACTTAACTGAGATTTCGGCGAGGTGGCGCCTGTCGGGACCCACTCGCCCGAATAAAAACGAAAAACACTTTTTTGGACTGTGGCCTGGCGTCGCGCGAGGGATCCCCGACGGCGGGGCTGGATAAGTCTAGTACCGGCGCTCCTCGCTCTTTGGTGCACCCGACGGGGTGAAAGGGGGAGGCATACCGGGCGGGAACCTGCCTCCTCATGAACCCTTGCTCCCGCCGGCAATACGGTCGAACGCCTCGGGATCGGCCATCGTCCTTAGCTCCGCTCTGCGCCCACACGGCGCAGACAGACATCATTCCGTCGCCTCCTCCTTGGACGACACTCGTCGGAAAGGTCTTCGCGCCGCCCGCTTCAGCTCGCACGTCGTCAGCGTCCGTCTCAGTTTCCTTCGAGGGGAAGGAAATATGGGTGATAAAGAAGGACGCGTTTCACAAACTCCTCCACCAACAACTAATGCACTAGGGAAATATCCTCGATAGATGCTCATTTTGCAACTTTCGGGAACGAAATATTACAACCAAATCTGGAAAACGCCACACACAATACTTTCAAGTATCAAGCATCGAGGACGAGAGAGTAAACAGAAAAAAAATGTCCAATCTTGCATTAACAGAACGTGGGGCTACAGTTTAGCCCCTGCATTCCAGATTCTAGATTTAGCAAAAGCCAAACACAGTCGCCGCCACCGTGATACCTTATTAGTAAGGGGTTTAACACCACTATGTGGGGCCGGAAGAATACGCCCCGTTACACTATCCACCAGAGGAAAACTATTCTTTGAGCAACTCTCCACAACCAGCCTTACATGCAGTCAAGGCAAATCACCCCCTCTCGCGCGGGCTCTTTTGCCTGGAGAGGAGGTACCCTCTAGAAAAACGTGCAGGCAAAACGACGCCGGAATTTCGGCGGAAATCTTTTCACTCCAAAACATACAACATTTAATCCCCTATGGTTCTGCCATCATCTTCCTTCCCTTTACCCTTATACAACGGGACTACTACTGCACTCCTCAACACCATGTGCCTTAAGAAGACAGCCGCCAGACCCATCCCATAACACAATCACCACCACTTTAAATCTCAGCGACTACCGGCAAAGCTAGCCTCATGCATGCTTTTCTCTCTTCCATACACTAATGCAGCACCCGGTTTACAGCCACGAAGCCAATCATATTTACATCCGCCTCGATCTTCCACACCCACAGCATACAACTCATCAAAGTGTTCTCGCCATCTACATTTGGCCTGTGTTGGGTAATAATTATGGAGTAAGTGGGGTTACTTGGGGTATGGGGCTGTCGAAGGCGATCTGCACGAGATCGTAAGAGGGTTAGATGGGAGGGTGATGGGGGGAAGGGATCTAAACTTACTTGGTGGCGTCAGAGGCGTAGAAGTAGACGTCGTCAGGTGCATCCATCCAGGAGATAATGCGCGGCCGCCCGGCCACGCGCGAAACCGTCGCAATCTTGGCTCTGCCCCCGCCAGAGTGGGTGGGAGGAACCGCAGCCGCGGGCGGGGGGGGATGCGGGACGAGGGGCTGGGGAGCGGGCGGGGTGGTATTGGTGGTGGGCAAACACATGGGTGCAGGCAGCGACTGCGGTTGCGGCTGGGGCGGAGTAGGCTGCAACTGAAGGGGGGGCGGAGGTGGGGGTGGGGGCGGCGTCGCAGCCTCGGGAGGGGTCACCATTGGGCCTCCATTCACCCCAAGACCCACAGGGGTCACCGTCAGTCCGGGTGGGGGGTTCACTCCTAACTGACTTAGGTGGTATGGATCGAGCGCCTCCGCAGCAGTGTCTTTGCACGGCTTCTTGTGAAGTGGCACTCCTGAAAAACGACAACACAAGCTCCGACTCGCGATCAGAGCTACCAGGGAAAGAGGACGACAAAAAAAAAGAGAGGGAGGAAGCGCTAACAAAGGTTGCCATAATATTCCAGTCCCAACATCGAGTGTCAGGCAGGAAATAGCTGGCAGCAGGGTATAATGGCCAGGGGACAAAGGGATGGGGGTATTCTAGGATTGGGAGGGAAAAGGGGGAACCTTAACCACCTCGGTCTACAATGGGGTGCCTCTCGCACATTTCTCCTCGTCACGGACATCGCGAGGACCCTCGTTAGGGCACCAGAGCCCGAATGAGGTTTAAGGGTCAACAGCTGATGGCTATTTATGGATTCCATTCCTCCAACAGATAGGAGAGCATCACCATGACCCCGCAAACGGGTTCCCCCACGCCGGGAAATCTGCCTTTGTTACAGAATGAATTGCGTTACCGCAAGGCGTCTCCTCTTCGGATTATTCTAATGGAAATGCCCTACAGGCTCCAATGGCCGCAGGAGGATACACGTTTATATATCTTCCACACATTTTCACTTATTCTATCATCACCACTTTAGTTTTCTCCTTATAAACTTCACACGAGATGTCCTCGTTGGTTTTCGCTTTAAAAACCTTTCCTGGGTAAGACCACAATAGTAGATTCATTTTTGTCACGCAGCGCTGAAGCGACCCTGACCCCTGCAGTATCGTCAGAGTAAGAGGGGTCGTTTCGATGCCAGTCTATGCTGAGGGCCTGGGGACATCATCAGCCCGGTGACTTCCCATCACCCCTAGATGCCAGGGAACCCAACAAAAGCTAGGCCCTACTTCACCCCGAGCCGCAGCAGACAAATGATATTGCCAAAGCTACAAATGAGATGCGAAAATTCGAATGAGGAAAATTAAGCAAATCTATGGGTCACTATAAAAGAAGGGGAGGGACCCCATCTTGGCCTGGGGATGCTGCGTAATCTTCGATAAATAGCAGTATATCACAAGCTTTTCTCTAAAGTAGGACTCAGTGACTGTAAGAGACTCACTGACTTTAAACTGGGGAAGCGACGAAGAGGCAGACTGCCCACATCAATTTTTGGCGTCATTCGTCCAAATAGGCATGGGTCGGGTGCGCCTTAAGAATGACCACAATACTCACACTAGTGTAAAGAAATTGTGGGCGGAGGAGTGACCACAAATAACCAAGGGTGGCATTCTTCAGTATATAGCACCCAATCAAAATGATGAGTGGCCTCGCTTTTAAGCAGGTGGGAAGGGCGGGTAACTTTAGCCGAGTTGAATCGCGCCGAACAACACATTTTGTGGGAAACTAGTAGAAGTTGAATTGCTATGCTCCAGTGCACCGTCTTGGGCAGAAACCATCGGAACCACTGGACGAGTGCTAAGTAAGTTTGGAAGAAGCCTGCCGCTTAAAGCCCAAAGATTTAGGGTGTGATTGGCTACTTCTTCGGTACAGAGACAATCAATGCGAGCCGAGAATGAACCGAGACCCGTCGTCGCTTCTGGCAGACGCCAGCCCAGCGGGTACAAGCATACCATCATGCCCTGTGCACGACGTAGAGATACTGGTGTGTCTCTGTCGTCCACTAACACTCTCAATCGGAGACGAGTAGAAAAAAAGTGTCAAAGGAAGCGCCGTGTGGTAGATCAAGTCTGCAATTTGCAGTATAAGTTGGGACTCAACTTCGCAACTGTAGCCAGACTTTGAATGAACGAAAAAAAAATGCAGTAGAATAATAATGGGGTATCCCTACTTGCTGAATCCTACGGAGAGGAGGAATTTCAATGGCGCTGGCATGAGGCAATCAAGCTGGGAATGTATCAAGCTACGAACGTGGGCATGAGGTTTAGAATCTACCACGTCGGGGCATCTGGAAGACACCAAGAGATCGAAAATTCGCCCCATATCTTTTAGAAGCACACCGAAATCACACGAGTGCTCATCATTCATCAACCCTCCCAAATACGTACCTCTCCCACCCCTTTTATGGCAACTTGGCCTTCCATAGCAATGGGGTGCTACGTGTGGTAACAACTCATCCAGTCAGGGTTCATGTATGGGCATTTTTTATTTAAAGCAAAAAGCAAGGAGGGCATCGCCCACAGAAGGTGCAAAAGATAACTGTAAAGAAAGCGGCGAAGATAAGAAGTGAAAATAGAAGGACGATATATTAGCGCATATCTTCCTGCATGCAGTGGAGCCGGAAGAGCCCCAACTGCGGGCGTTGGGGCCTGGAGGGTACACAAATCTCCAAATGGCAGGTGCAGCATGGTTGCCCATACTTTACCCGACACCCGCTTGCGTGTGTATAAAGGCCCCCAGCCCCCCCCCCCCCTCCATGCAGACCCATCACAATATGACCTCGGTCAGCCCCTTTTCTCACCGACCGACGCCCCTTTACACGGTGTTCCAGCGCCACGAACCCCCTGACACTCAACCTCGTATCCCCTTCAAGTCAATACTCCCTTATACGCCCATACCAGCTCACCGCACTGTCAACCTCGATCACACCTTTCTTCACACATCACTTCTTTAATTTTCTTACACTTTTGATTATCCACTCACTTCAATCTTCCTCGGGTCTTCTCATCCACACACACACCATCTCTCTCATGGCTTACACATCCTGCAGCATATTATTTCTCGCCGGGACTAGATCAATCATACTATTACATTTTCCCTCCGTTTTGCACAACCTGTGTGTTGTGCTAAAAAAAAAACGTGTTTGCCCACATACGTTCCCTTCAGTACAGAAACTAATCCAACCACTCTCTCACCTTTTATATTCTCTCTTGGTGTGCAAAATGCTCCAGTTATCTCATCTATTTGTCTAGCATTCCTATCACCTACAACCATCAGGCAATTCACGATTCCATCCACCACTTATCCCAAGTCATTTCACAACCCTCTTTTAACACCTCGCTTATATCACTACCGAGTCCATACATTACAACCATGCAACAGTTTTAACCCAACCACAGCCTCATGCTAGTCGCTGGCAAACATTATTTCACCCTCTTTATCAGTATGATTGACACGCAATCTCACACAAACTGTTGATTCCCTTTCGAGTTTGTCTCCCATAGTTTAGCTATCCGCAATATCCACTTTAATCGCATTTACGCCTACCTCCCTATTTCGCTCATATCCCCACCCTCACATACACACACGGATTAGTCGATTAGAAACACCGATTACAGCGAAGTTAAGCCACATTGGTTGTGGTTAGTGCTCCGATGGGATCATGATTCGGGTCGACTTCATGGCAGTTGCCATACACTGTGGATGCCAGTAGTTCGGATCCCCCATTAATCAGTAGGCCCCAACTGAGAAATAAAGGGCATATTACCCCACCCCCCACCGATTTCTTTTTCTTCCAGGCACCTACTCAGTTGCCACATCGAAGGAGATTACCCTCTGAAGGGGTCATTACCGCCACTGAAAATCGCACCCCAGCCAAAAGCAGAGCATCCAAAGAGGAATGGACTTTAAGGAAGCAAGAGCGGACGATAATAAGCGAGCGCCGATGTCCAAGAAATAAACTAACATTTGCCGAATTCTCAATCAAATTCAATACGCAGGGAACTAAGAGATATTGGGTGGAAATCAGCCGGGTGAAATGATCCCTCCACAGCTTGCATAAAGCAAGCACACTAGCAATTCGTCGTGAATCTGGCAAATTGCTACCTTAACGTGTAAGAGGTCCCCGTCTCTGGTAGTGCAGTCCACTTCGAGGGGCACACGAGCGGTCAACGAATTTTTGAATGTTGGTAGAGCACCATCGCGGCTACAGAATGTGGAGAAAGTAAAGGATTACGTAACGATACGGCGTCCAAGTTGACGCACCCCCTCCCCTCCATGAAGAAGGACATGAGGGCCATGGGCGAACCTACCCGGAATCACTTACACACGCTTTCACACACAGTTCTTCCATTAAGTAAGACATGAATAAATAATTTGGAATGGCTTTTCCCATCGATCTGCACTCATTTTGATTTCTTTTATTTTCTGGGCAGGGGGGAGGGGGAGTTAATGTGTGATCCAAACCCTGCGTATCTGTAGCATATGGCATCTACTGTAAAGTCAAACCCAAATCGGAAGTGAATGCTGAGACTAAGCACACCAGATGTGGCTTAACTTCACTAATCAGTGTTTCCAATCAGCTAATCCATCGCCAGGGATGGCACATAAGCTAGAGATAAGAACGATATTCGTGCTCTGAAATGAAATTGAGGCCTCGCCCGCCCTAATTCAGGGCAGTTGTAGGGCAGAACGGCATAACGCTCCTTTCTGTAACCGTCTTAACTCTCAGTCTACTCCAGCGGAAGCTGCGATCGGCGCCAGAACGATCGATGAGTGGAGAAATGTAAGCCAAGCAAGCCTGTCCTCCTCTCTCAGAAAAACTTTTGTCATTCCCTCTAATACGCAACACCGCGCCGTATTAAACACACTAGAGGTGGCGTCTGGGGGTGGGGATGGGAGGAAGGGCACCAAAACAAGGTTGAAAAGGAAAATGTTCACCTCTATGGAAGCGTCTGGACAAATCAAGACAGGAAAGGAAATCAAGACGAGAATAGATGGCCATTAAGGCGACATTAAGAGCCGCCACCCACAACTTTTCGACCTGAACCACAAGTAGCCACCCTCTAATATTAGGTCGTCACCCCAACATATGTAAATTACTTTCAATCTCAGCACCTAATACTGGAGCTATCGCTAGACTAGTGGATCCAGCGCGATTTTTGGCCACTGCGGGGGTAGGTAACTCCTACACGTAATCAACACAGGTAATCACAACTCCTCCGTCTTCACAGCACAATGTAACCACTCTCGCTTCAGTCCCGGAGCCCTGCGATGGAGGGTTACTCATCTCAACACACTCCTAATTCAAAACAGTTGTTTCCCCATCCACTCCCTGCTGGTTGGTGTTAAAAAACAAAATACTAGCTGGGCATCTCCTCACCCTCACAACCATTCACTTCTGATTCATTTTCGCCACTTAGCTCGCATCTTCTCATATACAAAAACTTTAACCTTACACAGCACAATCATGTTATGGCATTGGCCCATATTCATACCTCAAGGTCAAGCCAAGTGTTTGATAACTACCCTATTGCTCCCTTTCTTGGACGTAGGCTTAAAGATTCAAGGCAAGCTTTCATTATGTTCATAGCATAATGAGAAGAAATTCCCTGCAGGTATTTAACCTAACATGGCATTAATTCTAGGGGGTAGTATTGAAGCAGACTTTTATTGCAAAAAAAAAAGAAGATGAAAAATAGGATTGATTTAATTTTTCTTAAGCAACAACAAACAAAGGCACCACCCAAAAAAATGTTTGCAAAGATAACCATAGATGGTGAAGTTAGTCAAAGCAAAATTATGAAAGTACATAGGCTTGAGTTGCTTTAGCACATAAGGACACTCACCATCCATTCCATTCGTCTCTTCATAGGCTCTTCGCTTGAGGAGCGATGAAGAGGTGTTCATGGTGGGGATTTCGCGGTTCGGAACAGGTGTATAGAGTAAACTTCCATCTGAAAAAAGTCAAGAACTAAAGACAAATTCCTTCCAAAAAACTCACTCTCTTTTAACAAAAGCATATGTATTTGTGTTTGGAAGGGAAGTGAATGAAGGTAGCAGGAAAAGGGCGAGCTGGAAACCAGGAAGAGGAGACAAGGAGCAAAAGCAGACAAGCGAAGGACGCCCAACTCCCCTTAGAGCTTTCAACTGTCACACACAAACAGGACAAACAAACACACAAGGAATAGTTTCCTCTGATCTCTAAGCTGGGTAAACTCATCTACCTATAAGCAATCCGGATCCCACTATTTAACAGTACTATGTCAATGGATGGCAATATCTTAGGTCCACCCAACAGGACTCAGCAGGAAGAAGTGACTGGCTGGTACTTGCCTGCCTACTCTTATCAAAGGTAGCCTCAGAAAAATGGAGGATAATATATAATAGTATTAGATGGTAATGTTTAATACAGGAAAAGCATAAGAAAAATACATTCTTTTACAATTTTTGTTAGGAAGAATGACAGTACCATGGAGACAAGAGAGCAAGTTCCATTTCTCATAAGAAAGGTGGGTATTTCATCTCCATGACTGTGAACAAATAAAATAATTTTCTTATATGAGTGGGGAAACTATTTCCATTTATTTGGACTCAGCCATACCCTGTAAAGATAACAAAGATGAAAAAATTCTATTCACTTTCAAGACAAGCGACTGGGCAAAAGATTAAAAAGCGATAGTTGGAGAAGAGGGGCGAGCAATAATCACACATGCTTGTTTCAAAGCACCGCAAAGGAGAAAAAAAAGTTGATGGTGAGATAAAGAAACAGCATCACCACTAGATAGGAAGGCAAGAGAGGAGAGAGCGCCACCGCTCAAATACCTACCCGGCCCTTTGGGTGGCTTGGGGTACGCTATGTGCGATTGCTTCAGGATCCGGCTGGGTTCGGTGGGTAGCATCCATCCAGGACACAGGCGGTCATTTTGGCCCAATCTTATGGACACGTCCACTACCTTACCAAACCGCTTCCCACTCCTAGACTTTACGAGGGGTGACACATCTTCAAATGACCTTCCTCCGAGCCGAGCCATACCTGCAGCGAGACCGGCGTCATCAGCTTCATCTTCAACTGCCCCCGGTCCTCCTCTTCTGAGGACCCAACTATGCGCACAGAAAAGCCACTTTGGGGAAGGCCTTTGATTACTCACTCTCTTGGCGAATGTTGGTGGGATTGACAGGCCATGTAGGGTTCCGAGAGAGCTTCCTTGGCTGCACAATGTCACTGCACAGACGCCGCATGATGCGAGTGGCAAGGCTAGTGTGAAGCAGGAATGCATTTCTCGTCTTCATGACAGGTCTGGGGGACCCTGGACGGAGTGCAATGCCATGGGCCTGGGCAGCATGCCTCATCAATTGAGACCGCGTCTTGTACTCCCTACTGCAACCCCCAATGGAGCACCTGTGCACCCGTCCCCCGATGCTGCTGCCGATACCTGCCCCACTGCTCAGTCGTTCTATCGGCAGGAGAACCCCTTCCATTAGTAAGAATGCCGTGGCCCTGACCACGGCTCATCCTATTTCTAGAGTCCCAGAACCATAAGGAGAGGAAACATCACACCAAACAAGTTTTTCCTCTTTCACTCACTATCATTCTCCACTAGCAACTTGTCCTCCACCCAATGCAGATGAAGTGTGAGAATAACGTGTCAGAGAGTGAGTCAATGAAACAAATGAAAATAAGCAAAAGGGTGACACTGCCCTTACCACTGACCAACAAACTGGTAACTTTCCAGGTTACCAATATGTGGAAAATGATGGAAATATACATCAGAACAAGTATGGGCATTTTGACATGTTTTTTTTTTTCTCAAATCATAAGCAACACCTTTCATGCCTTTAAGTCAAATACACCATGACACAGTAGTCCAGTAAAGAATTTATGACAGCTAAGCAAACATTAATTTAAAATCTGTATAAATTCACCACTTTATTATAACCAAAAATATGTTTTAGTATTTTTAGAATAGCAAAGAAACTAAAGCATATACTCTCAGCATTAGATTTAGTGTGGTAAAGAGGATTATTGACTTGGCTAAGTGTTTGTTAAAAAAACAACAAAAAAAAAACTAGAAAGCAAATTGAAGGATGTAGAAAACCATCCGCAAAACTAATTTATACTAAGAGATGTTGGTGGAAAGAAATATTAGTTTCCTAATTAATTTTAAACAAGAATTTCACCACATCCCTTCACCAAAGGCAAGGAAAATATAACCATCTGAGTTATACTTTCCCCTAAACTTTTGTTTCACAGTAATTTATTGCAGTCATTAGGAATGAAGTTTTAATGGTGATGATGTAAGGCAAGCAATACACAATTTTAAGGAACTCCATAAAAGCAAAGGATATTAATGGCACAGGGTCTGGAGACCAAATTTTGCTGATAGCGAAGCAAAGCTATTGATGAAGTTACTCTAAAAGTTCTATTCACATATGTCTCTTTTTGTACCCTCCCACTTCAACAGATTGTAAGTTTTTCCCCTAAAAGGGGTTTCAAGTTCTCAGTGTAGTAGTTCATATATTCACCTCCCCTCACCCTTTGCCATGCCTAATCTCTTTCTTCTTTTCCAGGTTGTCAGAGTGGGAGTGAAGATGCGGATGGGGGGCTCAGTGGATCTCTGCAGATGGACATCCATTGCGCTCGGCATTCATGATCTTGTTTCCTCCACAGATATTGGTGAAATAGATTGTGAGGTGAAAGAGAACTAGTGCAAATAAGCTGGAGCTGGATAAGTAACCAGGTGAGAATTTAGTCAGTGTAAGTAGGTATGATTGTATGAGTTATTGGTAAGGATGTTTGAGTGTGGCAGTTAATCCATGATTGAAATGCCTTTTCTTTTTCAGCTCCTTGGGATCTGTGAGTTAAGCATGACAGTGGACCTTGAAAGACAAGTAGTGGAATGAACAAGGAGAAAAGTCCAGAGCTACCACATTCTCAGTCGGTTGAGTGCAAGAACCCTGACATCCTAAGTGGTAGTTTGGAACCATACACCTCCGAGTTACCTGGAAGTTGTGAACTCTCTACCAAATCCCCTGAACCGTACAGAAAGTGCATGAAAGAAAGTGGGCCTGCCTCACCTGGTTTATCCATTGGCCAGTTGTCCCTATTTTCAATCATTTATATATTTATATGTATAGTTTATTAAGTAGCAAATAAGATAAGAGAATGCTAGTCTGAAAGAGATGAAAGTGCAAATGGAAGAAAGGATTAGGGATGAGGTACAAATGAAGGAGAGACTGGTGAGAATAATGGAGAGGAAGGGAGAGCAAGGTGCAATTGGTGGTGGTACGGCCTCTACTTCATTAGACAGGTTTCAAATTGACTGTGACAAAGAGACTGCCAGACATGGATGAATCCCTGAAAGAGAAGAAACGTAGGAAGAAAATTACCAAGACCCAATGCCAGGATAGACATGAAAAGATAAAACTAATGAAAAGGATTGACTCCCTGTATTTTAGCTTGAATGAGAGTATGAATAGATGTGGTAAACATGGGATGAATGGTCATGTAACAAGGTTGTGTAGGACTACTAGGAAAAGGCTTGGGAATGAGTGCACAGGAATAGTGTAAGCAACAGGGAGAATATGACTCGGGGAAACTGAAAAATGAGAGGGTTCATTCTGATGAATTCTCAAGAGTGCAGATAATGAATGTGAGAGAGGGAATGTTGAGGAGTCACAGAATGAATTGGGGTAAGAAGGTGAATGTGTTAAGTGCGCTGATTGATTTCGGATGCAAGGTAAATGTAGTGTACTATGAAGCATTTAAAGGGTGAAATTAAGTGAAGTTAATGAGAAAGAGGGGAGGGTCACTTGTGGGTGTTCAAATAAATGAGGATGAATGTGTGGTAGATGGAAAAAACAAGAAGTATGATATCTTATGTGAAAACTTTTTGAGAGCAAATGGTATGGTGATACACAATATAGAAATGATTGAATGCAAGAAGAATGGAAGTTTGAAGTGTCAATGGTATGTGGGTCCAGATGGAAGTGTGAAAGTAAATATCATGGAAGATTTGGAAGTATACACAATGGATAGTGTGCCCTTGAAGCAGAATGAAACATTGTATGTTAGGATTGGATGAAATTCAGATGTTGAGATAAGTGAGGATGATGGGAATATGTTTCACAACTTGGGCTTTAGGTTGGCAAACATCACAGCTGCTTTTCAGTGTCCAATACATGATGAATTGAACATTTTTCTGTGGAAGGTATAAGTGTTTTTGGATGATAGTTTGGTGATGAGCGAGAACATGGAAGACATATGAATTGGGTGAATGATGTTTTGAGAAAGTTGGAAGAGGTTAGTTGTCTAATTATTGTATGGGTTGCCAGTGAAGTTGTTTTGGGAACAAAGTGAGTGCAGCTGGATTGCATAAATCTGAGAAGTTGAGGAAAAAGGCTAGTAATTTTCTTAAGCCAATCACAGTGAGAGTTGCATGGATTTCTTGGGTATGATGAAACCCTTGAGTGTATGGATTGGGAAAAATAAGACTATGGTGATTAAGTAGAATGACTCAATGAATGCAGCATTTGAGAAGTTGAAAGCTGGTGGTGAGAGATGTAGAATTTGCATATCTGGAGTATGAGCCAAATGAAGAAATTCTTGAAATATATACAGCATACATGGTCATTCAACGGGTGGATGTTTGATGCAAGATCAGGTTGTGGATAGGGTTGAAAGAAAATGAGTGGTTGCATATGTTTCAAAAGCATTTAGTGTGGCAGAGTTCATATTCAACAATCAAAAGACAGTGGGCTGCATTATGTTCCTGTGTCAAGTCATTACAGCAATTTTTGTATGGAGTACAATTTGTTGTGTGAATGGATCATCAGTCATTGGTGTATTTGTAACATATAAGGTTAGTGGATAGTAGACTTGCAAAGATGACAGAAGATTTGAGTGATTTGGATTTTATAGTTGAGTATTTGCCAAGTGAAGTTTAAATGAGAGACTGTAGGTATAAATCCTGAGTATTTTCCAGCAGGTGTAGTTATGGAAAGGAAATGCAAAGATGGAGGTGATTCTATGTTTTAAAGTGTGTTGTATGGCTTAAACTCGCATAGGTAGTCAAGCTTCGAATGAACAAAGCTATGATAGAAAAGTAAGGCAGTAGCTCCATCAGAAACCCTACTACTGAATGACACAGAAAGTAGAATGTTGATGGGACAGGTTGCAAATGAGCCTTTCAGGTGAGGCTTCGATTGAAAACAAGACCAAGGAAACTGCAAATCCACCACTTCCAGGCAAACCCTGTTTAGGAACAAGTCCGGGTGAGGGTGGAGTCATGGATAATGGCAGAAGTGCACTACCTTAGTTTTGGACAAGGAAAACAAACCTATGAACTTTGGCATAGCGAGAGACAAGGTTCAATGTCTGATGGAGTAGACACTCCAGGGTTGGTATCTGGGAAGCACCAAAAGAAATCAAAAGGTCATCTGCATAGAGCATAGTGAGAACATCTTTCAGAAGCACTAAGGTGATATGGTTGATGCTCAGGGCAAAGAGTGCAACACCGAGGACACACCACTGAAGAACAGCCTCTTCCTGCTCCATTGGGCCAGATAAGGCTACCCTCACCCATATGCTTAATCAACAATCCCACAGAAATAAAGATTGGGAGGCATCCCCTCAACCCATTATGGGGAGTTTTTCCATGCTAATGGATTGCCATGCGCTATCATTCCTTCGCAAGATTTTAAAACACCAAGGGTAGTTCTGTCTTCAAAGGAAGGCTTGGCAGAGAGAATTTTCCAGTCAGAGAAGAGGAACTTGTGGGAGACAGGTGGTCTCTGCTGTCTTGAGGAAAAAGATAAATCTAACATTTACTAATTTTTATATCAACTTGCACTTACAGGTAAAGAAAATTGGGAGGAAAACAACAGGATAAGAGTGATCTCTCCCCAGTTTGAGAAAAGCTAGTACAGTAGGCATTCGGCAGGAGTCTGGGAGGATACAGTTTGTCCAGATCCTGTTGAATAAATCTAACAGAGGTGATGCCTCGCTCACCTAGGTGTCGAAGTACGACATACAGAACATTGTCCCTTCCTGGGGCAGTTTCTGGTCACAGAGAGAGAGCAGAATGCAACTCACTCAATGTAAACCTGTCATTGAAGGGTTCTTCACTGTCATTGAAGGGTTCAGGAAGGGGCCTATGAGAAAGTGTACCCGAATCATTTTGACTCGCTTCCACACCTCTGCAAGAGGGGAATTCTTAATTAAGTGAAGAGTATGCCAGCTAAGAAGAGCAGGAAGGATGCTACAACATATATCAAAACCTAGACCTAGCTTGGCAAAATTCACTGACAGTAAAGTTGTTTGGGTGATACTTATAGCGCATGTAAGCATATTGCTTCTGTTTGAGGGCCATCTCATACTCAGCTAACCACCAAGGAACTGGACAGTGTGCAAAAAATGCCAGACATTCTAGGAATAGTAGTTAGGCTCACAGCAATGAGGTTTCTGGATAACTGAAGAGCCTCATCTAACAACCTAAACTGCTTGACTTAAATGCGGACCACACAACCTGTACCAAACACTAAATGAGCTGTTTTTCAAGCAGCAGTGGAACAGAAAAAATTTGAATGGGAAAGTGATCACTACTATGGTCATCAAGCACCTCACATATAAAATCAGGCTGTAGATCTGGAGAACAAGGATAGATCAAGGCAGGAAAATAAAGGGGTTATCAGAGATACGTCAAAATCCACATTTAGGAGACCTATCTCAATCAGGTCAGCAAGGACATGACCCCTGGGATTGATTTGGTATTTTCCTGAGCACTCCCTCTGGGGAGAATCCCCAAGCAGTAGAAAGAGCCTTGGTAACTGTGCCATTATGTGGCGGAAGTCCCCTGACAGTGGAATGTACACAGAAATTACAGTATACCTCCCAAGTGTAGCTGCACTGATACTGTGATACTGCCTCAAAGGAGGTATATCTAGCGTTTAGAAGAATGGAGACATCATGGCGGGTGTAAATTGCACACCCTCCTGCCCGAGACTCATCCAATGGTGGCAGAGTTTCAAAACTCATACTCAGTGGGCGGTTTCAGAGGCAGGGCTCACTCCTTTGGAGGTTCCACTATCTCCGAGCCCCCGAGTTGAGCTTTGGGT
The DNA here is from genome assembly GCA_963969495.1 of Ceratothoa steindachneri. Classification (NCBI taxonomy): domain Eukaryota; kingdom Metazoa; phylum Arthropoda; class Malacostraca; order Isopoda; family Cymothoidae; genus Ceratothoa; species Ceratothoa steindachneri. The sequence continues at coordinate 171,847,217 of OZ018324.1, forward strand.
GGGTGCATACGAGCCAAGGCTCTTTGAGGGATGCCATCCCTTCAGGAGGCAGCTTTAATAACCATGAAAGATAGCGTCCCAACCACTTTCAAGGTTCTTGCCTCCTGTGAGTCTAACGACTCAGTGAAGGCATGTGGTTATTTCACCTTACAGGAAATGGTGATGCTGGGGCATGAAGGAGGAGCCCTGGTTTTAGCCAAAGCTGGGTGTAAGACCTTTGTGCTGCCAGCTCTAGCAACACAAGGGTTCTGAATGGATGCAGAAATGAGATTCTCATAGGGTTGGGGGGACTAGGAGCAAAGGGTGCCTATTTTGAAAGTGAGGCATAAGACAGCCCAGGTAGCCCCAAAATTAGAGACGAACCTCAGCCTGAATGGCCAGGATTTCCTTATCAGAACATATGCAACACATTTGGCCATAGATGCTAGGGATTTATCATGCACATCCTTGAAACAACTTACAAACACCGGGTACTGCTTTACAAATCTACACATGAGTGATTTGTATGGCCTAAGTGTTAGCAGTAGCAGCACCTCCATGGAAGTAGCATGAAGGCCTTCATGCACCAATTCAAGGGGCCTGTCATGATCGAATCTGATGAAGAGTGTAGGGGTCTATCAGGAGGACCCTTCACTATTTTCTCAACAAATGATTGACTTTCACCACCCTGTGGTAGGCTGGCTCTAAGGCGATGTCTTCTAAGTAGTAGTTCATAGGGTCCCTCGCATAAACCTAATTCATGGATGACAAATGCATTGGACTCATCTAAGAAATGGGTCACCTTTGGTTCTCTACTAATCAAACTAGCTAATGCTCTCCTTTGGCCAACATGTTGCACTCTGTGGAGCGAATAATTTGAAGCCAGCAGGCTCAAAAACACAAAGTTGTCTCTGAATGAGGGGCCCCCACATAATTGCGGCTCCACACTCAATGCACATTGACTTCGGTGTTGGTCTGGGAACCCCCAACCAATGGGACCTCAGAGTCAGATGTGTCAGTCTCGGCCTGGTCACCTACTGAAATGGCAGTGGACATGTCCAGCCCAAGGAGCCAAACCCTTAGTCCTTTGTTTTTGTCTTGTTTTGTTTTTTGTTTTTTTAGAAGATGAGGGTGTGGAATGAACCCAATTCTCTCCAGCCCTGGAAGTAGCCAATAGGAGAGGCCTACTGGTGTCAGAAATCCTTCTTTGAAAAGGAGAAGATCTTAGCTGTCAAAGGGGCACCACTCTGAGGAAGTGGTCCCTAAAACTCTTTCTGAATCCTCAGGGGCCCCGAGCCCCTAAAATCAAACTAAATGGACAAAACCATAAAGAAAACCAATGCTTTCAAAGCATTATCAAAGCACATTAAGACAAGTCACACCTGCCGCACCATTTAAGAAATTAATCCACACTACCTTTAATGAGGTAGTACCAGCATGGCACCCCCCCACTTGACAAATCCCACGCAAACAAGCTCCAAGCTACAGAGTATCACAGGAGCAATTGAACCCTATGTACAAGCTGAAACAAAAAATACTCAACTCTCACTTGGACATGAAAGGAGACCCAACACCTCAGCAAAGCACTAAACCTATCCCACCCGAAACACCGCCTAACTATGAAACCCCACTCATGCTGGTACGGGAACAGGTAATGTGCTCAAAGATCACCCAGACTGAGACATTTAATAAGAATGTGGTGAGCAGTCCGGCGGACAACATAGTCATCGCAGTAAGGTACATGGTAATGATCCATCGAATGGGGGGTGCATCCTGCAAGTGTGCCCAATTCAAAGATGACAGAAAGCAACCTGAAGCCATTGCAGCATTGGAGGGTAGGTCCAAGGGAACAGTTCCGGCACAATCAAGAAGTCCAGGGGGTCTGACCTGATTTCTGCCATGTAGATTGTGTGAAGAGTAAAACGCTGGTCTTGTCCTTGCAAACTCTTTAGCACCCTCACTTTCCGCAATCCCTACATGTTCAGAAACTCAGCAGAAGATAATGTAGTCATCAAGCTCAGCTTGCGTCAACCCCACAAACTAATAAAACATCCACACCACCCACACCAATGATAGCCGAAATACTACTCTACCACCAACTACTATCTAGAATGCTCCCCTCCCTCCCCATAAACCAAAAAGAGAACTCACACATGCATTCAACCCCCACATCATCTGCAATTTCAAGGACTTGTGAATCCATCCTGGGGGATGTGTTGGCCTTCATAGGACCGCCGCCCACCTTGCAGAAGAGGTAGGGAATGTGTGTGTGTGTGTGTGTGTGTGTGTGTGTGTGTGTGTGTGTGTGTGTGTGTGTGTGTGTGTGTGTGTGTGTGTGTGTGTGTGTGTGTGGTCTGTAAAGTCCCTAAAACACCTGTCTAAAGAACCTTGCATATGACTCAATAAAATTCAATTTGACACACTACTTTCTCACAACACAGAAACAACATCTGCGGCAAAGTATGTATGTATATGTGTGTGTATGTGTGTATGTATGTATGTATGTATATATATATATATATATATATATATATATATATATATATATATATATATATATATATATATATATATATATATATATATATATATATATATATATATATATATATATATATATATATATATATATATATATACACACACACACACACACACACAGTGTTTTGGCAAAAAATTTAGGACCACTCCATTTAATTGGTTCTAAATTTTTGGCCAATGATCTTTGATCTTCGCGTCTGTTGAATAACCATGGTGCCAGATACATTTAAAAGTTATTGTACAGTTCCATTGGTGTATGTTATATGATGCCAGTTTGAAATTTCAGTTAACTCATCTGTCTTTGAGAGGAGATTTGTCTTTGTTTAGAAGCATTTTTCAAGATTTTTAAGGTTTTCAGTTTCTACTAATATAATTCGAGTATAATACCTGGCCCTTTTTTTTAAATGGGTAAAAGTAAGTCATTAACTGGTGAAATTAGGCAGAAGATTTCATTAATGCCAAAATCTGGTCGATCAAGAAACTCTATTGCTCAAGAACTTCAAATATCAAAAACTGCTGTGAACAATACCATCAAGAAGTATCGAGATCATGGTACTTTTGAAGATCTTCAAAGAAAAGGACGACCGAAAAAAACATCTTTCAAGGATGATTAACGCATAAGAAGATTTTGCATTGAAAATTCAACTGCTTATTAGGATATATTAAAAGAGAATTGGGTTTGGAGGTTTCTGAAAGAACCGTAGGGCACAGACTACAAAAAGAGCTTAAATTCAAAACCAAAAGACCTGTTTCAAAGCCTCTAATAAAACAAAGCCCAAGCACAGAAACGTCTTGATTTCTACAAGGGACAAAAACTGGACCAAAGAAATGTGGTCTCATGTAATGTGTAGCAATGAATCCACAATGAGGCAGTTCAATGATGTGACAAATTTTGTTAGACTGCCACCAGGAGCAAGTCCATATGATCCAAAGTACACTTGAAAGACAGTGAAGCATTCACCATCAATTATGGTGTGGGAATGTTTATCCGTAAAAGAGCTTAGTGGATTGCACTTCCTTCAAGAAGGGAAAATGATGAATACTGATATGTATTTAGCGATTCTTAAGGAAAAACTCGACCTCTTCATGGGACTTCATAAATGCCCCATCTTGCAACAAGATGGAGCACCATGTCACACATCAAAAAAAACTGTAGGATGGATTAAAAATCATTTTCAGCTATTAGAATGGCCTGGAAACTCTCCAGACCTAAATCGAATTGAAAACTTGTGGCAAATTATAAAACAAAAACTTGCCCAGAAGAGTGTCATCTTTAATGGAATTGCAAGAAACAATCAAGAAAGTTTGGATCCATAACATTTCGTCTGAAATGTGCAAGAATTTAGTATACAGCATGCAGAAACGAATTGCTGATGTTATAAAAAACAAAGGATACCCAATTAAATATTGAACGATTGTTATTTTTGCTTAAATAAAGTGAATGAACATTTTTAACAAATTTTCTTCCCTGGTCCTAAATACTTTGGCCGACACTGTATATACACTCACTGGGTCTTCCTTTGCAACAAAAAAAAGCAAGCATCACAGCATACAAACAATTCATCTGGAATACAACTATGCCTCCCCCAACCTCATATCAAACACTTGCCCTTGATCATCAGCGAACTTCAAAGCACACAAAATGAAGCCTTCCGTACAATTACAGGATGCTACCAATTTACCCCAATTAATCACCTACATGATGAAATAAAAACACCAAAAAATAACCTAAACATACTTGGGCCACAATTTATGTGCCTGTGCCAGAACACAACCTCACACTCATGCCAGTGTAGGAACAAGGACAACCCCCTTCCCCACACCTTTAAAATCTCCCAAACAACTTAGGATTATGGGGACACCCATTAGACAGACAAAAATGAAGAACATCTACCCAAACACACAAGTCGCCTTATCCAGGATCGAGTCTTGCCACCACCAACCTTACAGTACCACAAACACCTCATCCAACAGAGCAATCCACCTACACAAACTAACCAAAATGCAACCATAACACCTAATAGAACAGTGCCCCAAACACTGAAACACACCAACAAGCACAATATTCATCAGTCAGAGACTTGTCTGGTCGAGTACGTACAATAACAGATTTGCTAAAGGATGTAGACTGGTGAAAAGACGAGTCCTGGGTACAAAAAAAGTACATTTATGGATTTATAAGTAGACTTATGTTGATCTTGGTGGGTTTGGTTTTCCAATGGGCTGTGTTTTGGAGGGATGCAGAACTGGTGATGAAGATGTGATTTACTAAAAAATCCAGTAATTTTGTCTTCGGTGTGTGAATGTGTTGCACTATCTTATTACCAATGGCAGTGGGTGAAAATTTTGGAGGCAAAATTTCATCTTTTTTCCATTATTTTATTCATTAATATTCAAATGATTCATACACACACCCAACCCATACAGCATCAATAAAACCCATTCATTCACAAAAATTATAATAGCCCTGAATTCATGGTGGTGGTAGTTATAGTCTCTTGAGCAGTTGAGTTAACATACTAAAAATTCATTGAGCTCTCCGGCCATCCAAGTCTGTACTTCCTGGCCTGGCAAAAAAATATCAACCAAACTCATCAAGCTTTCAATGATGCACACAACCCACTTCTTGACCATTCCCATTTTTAATCTATTAAAAGAAAAGCAAAAAATTGGGTTGTAATGAGACGCTGGAAAATTAAGTAGTGAAATTAGAAGTGAAAATATATAGAATGAGCATAGTCCAGGTAACTAAAGGAAGGGTACTGAAGGCAATAGGGACATGTGGTGGTTTTCTGTGCATTGGGCAGGAGATCTGTGAGGTTGATAATGGCTAGTATTATACCTATACCAACGCTAGCTGTAAATTCTTGGGTTCATCAATGTATACTTGATTCTTTAAGGACTTTGCATCAACTCAACAACCAAGTGGGCACTTCTGCTTGCTCTGTTACATTAACCCACTAAATTGCTTCCAACTTGAGTTCACCCCCGCATTTATTTCTCCCATTTGAAAATAAACATTCAGCAATAACTACTGATCTGGTGATCATGAGCAGACCTCATCCTCCTCCCATCTACTTTTTCCAAGGAGTCTTGCATCCTTCTAGCACTACAGGATTTTCTCCGGTGAAGAGAAAGCAGAAGGGCAAGGAGACCAGGTCACACAAAAATTGTAGGGAGAAAACGGTAAAAGCAGCAGTGAACGAGGAAATTAAAATGAAGGAGGGCACATTAACACTCCAGCCTTCAGTTGCAGTAGTGGCCTTGCCTCTGCTACAATGTCCACTACGTTGCGTAGAAAGGATAGGTTGAAAAAGGTTGTTATAAGAGCCCCAGTTCTCCAAAATTAGTTTGGAACAACTTGGGACACTCAGATCGCAAAGACATGCTGCCCCTCAAGGCACCCTAGTTGGAATTCAGCAGGGTGCCATTATGACCCTTATTTCATGGTAGATTAACCCTAATTAGGGTTAATTAGGGGGTGAAGGTTGGGGATTATCAATAAGCTTAATTATATGAAAATGATCCTTATGTACGTGTAATAAGGTTTATAATACTGTAATCTGGCTAATATAAGTCCATCTGCTTCCATCATTGAGGTAAGGGACTCTCCCTCCTCCTCCTCCCCCACTTCTCCTGATATTCTCTCTTTATTCTTCCCTTTTATTCACTTCTCCCTCTTTTGCCTTACAGGAAGCTGAAAGATGAGGATGCAACACGAGTCATGTCATGAAAACTATTCTCACTAGGGACAGTGGTTGATGCACTTCTTGTCTAATCTAGCTCATACAAAAGGTGAATTCATACAGATCTTATTTTTATCACATATAAAGGCCTTCCTCTATGTCATGGGCTCTCTGGCATCACTGAATTTTATAGGCAATCTCTCCATGCTCTCCCCCAAGGCATTTGGGAAGAGAAAAAAAGCAGGAAGGAGGAATAGGACAACGCAAAAACTGACTTACCTTCTTCCCGAGCAATTTTCGATGGGAGTTTAAGGCCTCCAAACTTTTTCCAATATATCCAGCAGATGGAGCAGAGGCGACATTGAAGGGTAGCGGGGCCCCACGTGTACCATTGCGACGAAGACGTGCCTGTTCCGAAGAGAGGAGAATTATCAACTCAAGGCTTGATCAATCGACACTCGATACTTAGACCTATCACAGAAAGTAGTAGAAAAGGGGCAATGCTCTCATTGCCACTTTCAAAATATATGAATGAAATCAAAGACCTTTGGCGAGAAATGCTGTGATTGTATAACTACGAGTGATGGGGTCAAAAGAGGGCCTTACCAAAGCGCAATAATTATCAGCACACACAAGCAAAACCAAACAAAAAAGGAGAGCCACCTCCACACGGCACAAGATGCAACCTACATCAGTCAAATAAAATGGACAGCTTGTCCACAAGTCCCGAGTACAAAGAACAAAGGGTAGCGAGCCCTGATACCGGGACAGGTAACGCCGAAGTCTAGGGGACAACGTAGTTGTGGCAATAAAGGGCAGGCTAGTGTGCCCAAGTCGAAGACAGCATAACCAATCGGGGATAGTTCCTTGGAAACATTCTCAGTGCAATGGCACACAATTTTAAGTTCCCCTCAGCTGTCTCAATCTTCTTTGCCCTGATTCTGGTCATGTAGTCAGTGTGAGGAAGAACGAAACGCTGGTCTGGTCACATAGACCTCGCAGACTCTTTAGCACCTATATTCCAGGCAAACTTCAAACAGTGGAAAGTGTGTGGAAACCAACCCCCTCCTTGAACTTTGGAGCCATCCATATACAGTGGGAGGGATCCAGCGTGACACAGTGTGCTCCAAAATGGCTGAACGCAATACTCCCAATGCTATGGGAAGCTTTGGGAGCAGAGGAGTAACGAAAAATAGTCAGTCTGGGTGGAGACATGGGTGATGGCAAAGTGCATCACCTTAGTCTTCTTAGTCTTGGCAAGGAAAAGCGAAACCTGTTTGCTTCAGCATAGCGAAAGATGCAGTTAAATGCCTGTTTGAGTCGACACTAGAGTGAGACAATGACAGTCCACTTTCCCACGACACACCCTTTTCTTGCTCCATTGGGCAGAGAGGGCTTCTCCCCGCCCCCCTCCAAAACCATATGTGGAATCTACAATCTAACAAAAACTCAGAAATAATAATTGGGAGGCATCTCCTCGACCCTATCATGTTGAGTCTCCATGATACCATATCGGCATGTGGTATCATAGGCCTTCTCCAGATTGAAAAACACGGTGGTGTAGTGCTTCAATGAAGGAAGCCCTCACAAATGGCATTTTCGAGTTGGAGCAAAACATCCGATGTGGAATCGAACTTGCGGAAAAGACTGTGCAGACAAGTGGCCTCCGCGGTCCAGGAAATAGGCTAGTCTCTTAACATTTCCCAATTTCTCCTTCAATTTGTATATGCACGAGATTAGAGAGATCTCTACCCAATTTGTGAAAGTCAAACACATTAGTCATTCACCAGGAGTCTGGAAGGATACCTCTGTACAGGTCCTGATGAACAAATATAAGAGAAAGGCCATGCTTCGCTCAACTAGGCATCCAAGCATGGCACACAGGACATCAGCCCAACCAGATGTCATGTCCGCGCACAAAGCGAGAGCAGAATGCAACTCACTCAATGTAAAACTGTCATTGGATGCCTCATGTTCAAGGTTGCGGACCCATTCTCCTAGAAAACTGGAAGAGAATCCAGTGAGAAATTGTCCCCCCCGAATGCTTTTGATTGACTTACAGACCTCTGCTAGAGGTGTCCTCCCATTTAGTGAAGAAACGTTTGACCACCAGGAAGAGTGCGAGCGTGCATCGAAACATACTGAAATTCACCTACAGTGAAATGGTTCAGGGGGCGATTATAGCATATATAGGCATAATGCTTCTGTATAACACTCAACTGTCCACTACGGAAGTGGGCAGCATGCAAAACGGCAATATGGCCTATGAATAGTACTTAGGCCCACAGTGATGCGGTTGCCAGAGAAGAACTCAATGGCCTCATCCACTGCCCTAAACTCCTTGAATGGAACATAGATATCAGCATTTCCTAAAATACAGACCACAGCACCCAGGCCAAGCAACAGCGGGAAGGGGCAGGGTCTTTCAGGCAGCAGCAGTCGAGAAAATGATATTTGAGTGGGAAAGAGATCACTAGCATGGAGGTAATCGACCACCTACAAACCCCAAATCAGGCAGTGCATCGGGAAAGCACAGGGATAGATCAAGAGATGAAAATGAAGCGGTTCTTGGGCAGTGATGCATAAACTCATCCATATGAGTTTACTGCACTACCATGTGGCATAAGTTGCCCACGTCAAAGCCGGCTGGCGGTGGAATGTACGCAGAAATAACAGTATACCTCATATCTAGGTGCAGCTGAACCTGGAGAAAGGGACAAGACAAGCCACAGCAGCTCCTCCAATTTGGCCTGAAGTATGCAGCAATTCAAGTGAAGGAGTAAGACCATGCGTAGCTCGAAGATGCGGGGGCCCTCTTCGAAGAGAAGACTTTCACAGCAATGGCTGTACACTTCCTGGAGGCAGAACTGGGGTCGCTGTTGGCCGAACAAGGCAATGTCACCTTTGAGAACTTATCTGGGAAAATTGGGCTCGCCATGAGTCTTTTCCTACCTCCACCTCAAAACCTTGGGCAGGCAAGGCAGCTTGGAGGCAGGGGTCCCTCTATTGGAAGATCCACACTCTGAGCCACCTGGTCCAGCCTTGGGTAGGGGCGTAGGAGCTGAAGCTCCTTTGGTGATGTCCGCTTTTTAGGGTGCAGCTTTGGGAACCCTGGAAGCCTGCCTCAAGATCACCTTCGGGGGAGGGGGGGTTGCCTCCTGAGTCTAATGACTCGGAGGCACAGCCCTTCCGACTTATGGGAATTGGTCATGCTGGGGGAGGGGGCAGGATCAGAGGGTGGCTTTAAAATTTTGAGGCATAAGACCTTCCAAGCAGCAGTGGCCACACCAGGAGCAAGTCCTTAGCCTAGCAAAATGAGAGACAGTACGTAGTTTGAACAGGTAGGATTTCCTTCTCAAAGAGATACGCACCACATTGCTTTGAGGAAGTGGGGTGTGGTGTCCGCAAATGACACACTTGGACATACACGATAGGGCCTTTTCATGTATGGTCTTGTAGCAACTTGCACAGATTTCAGGTAACCCTGACTTTGCACGTCTACACGTGATATTCGTATGGCCAAGGCGGTGGCAGTAGTAGCAACACCTCACCAGTGGCACAAATGCATTCACGCCGTAGCCATACCAACTGGCAACTACCATGGTTAAGCTAATGCTCTCCTCTGATGGGTCATTTACCCTTAGCCAACATGGATCCATCAGTGGAGCAAATAACCAGAAAAAGTTTGAAGCTAGCAGGCTCGAAAACACCAGCTAGTCTCTAAATTAGGGGGCCTGACCTAATCAACCCTTCACTCAGCCCACTGGCAACTTTAATCTTAGTCATGGCCGGACATGCTAATCTTGGACTGGTCGCTTGCCAAAACAGTAGCGGACCCGTCCGTATGTGGGGCCCCCGCAGAGGGAGAAGAACCCTTAGTCTTGTCTTCTTCCTGTCCTTTTTTTAAGCCCCTCCTCTCCTCCTTGTAATTCCTAGAGGACCCGAGCCACGAGAAGAGAAGCTTGCACAGGGGCGGATCTAGGTTGAGCGTGGCAACAAGTCCAGGTTCACCCTCAAGGAAGATCCTACCATAGGCAGCTAGGTCGACTTCGGGACCATATTCATATCACAGAACATTTGTAGGCTCCATTTGGCAGCCATCTCCTCTCCCAAAGGATCACAGATCCCAATGGAGTAATTTGTCTGTTCGTGTTTCGTCAATGTCAACCCTTGAAGGCTTAAAATGTAGGAGTGCAGGAAATTGGGGGCACAGGCCAACGAGCCCTGTTCTCCCTTGCCCCTAAAAGGGGGTTGGCACTATCTCGACGTTCCCACTAAGAGCAGTAATTTTTTGCCCACCTGGTAGTCCCTTGTAATAAGAAAGGAACAAACACCACTGGTAGGGAAATGGAGTCACCCTAGGGCATCTTCAAAGAAGTGGGTGAAGGGGCTGCCAGTGCACCCTCCTCTCCTCTAGAAGAGCCTTGGAGGGGGCCCCAAAGAAAACACAGTGAGGCCAGCTCCTTTTCGTGGGTAGAGTTGCCCTAGAGCAGCTCCATAGATGAAAAAGGGGAATCCCCTTTGTTGCTTGGCGATGGTGAGAGGAGAGCCTCTCCACCAGTTGAAGGAGTACCTCAATTTTCTCATCCTCCCTGACACTTGGAGGCAAAGCTCCATGCTCTTTCCCATTATTGCCTTCCGTTGTAAGCATTTTATTTGAGCAAGAGAAAAAAATGTGTAGATGGAAACTAGATACTATTACCTCCCAATGATATGGGAGGATAAGAGAAAAGTCTCCACAAGATTGGTCCTGGTTCAGCATTGATGGTCTTTCCTAACCCAGCTGACATTCAGGCAAAACTATCCTGGAGCTTTAACCATAAAGGATGGTGCCGGCGTAGCCACCTTACATGTGTACTGTAAGAAGGTGAGCAGAGTCGATGGCCCAATATACTGCATACCTAATACGTGCCCTTGACAGCAGCCTTTCAGCCTTCTCAGAGGTAGGGAGGGACTTCCTGTTATACAAGACCACTTGACTAAGGCTCATAAGAGGATGAAAGTGAGGCAGGCAAACAGAACATCTGTAGATAGAAGAGCAGGTTTGGAAAGGGGTAGGTGAGTATGTAATAGAGACGTAGGGATAGGTGGACCCAGTAATGTGTAGGATGGATGATCACCTATTATTATCATCATACCCTAGTGCTAGGTGATCCCAGGATGGCTTACAGTTCACCGAGGCACCATGGCTACCAGACCAAACTCTGCCTAGGTGGAAACAGTCCTAGTGGTACAAAGTGCTTGTAGAAAAGGTTGAGGAGATAGCCTTAACAATAATGTTATAAATAGTACTACCTACCAATAATAATAATAAATCATTCTAATAATAATAATAATTAATAAATAATGAAAAATAATAAATCAAATAATAATACTGAACAATAAAAATACTAAAAAATAATAACAACTTTTAGTGTGTTCACATCAACCGGGAAATAGGGGCTTCCTAATTTTGCACTCAGGGATGGAGGATGCACAGCTCAAGAGAACCAGGCTACACAGGGTCATAGGAATTAACAAAGTCTGGCCTTTGTCATAAGAGAGGATTACAAATTTTTTTTTTTTTTAAAGAGCTGATCTGACGACTGCCTACTTGGGCATTAGTCACCCTATTAAAAATCGGTCTAGTACTACGCTACTTTAAAATCAAATTCAAAAGGATAAAAAACAACCCCCCCCCCCACACAAAAAAGGGAAAAGGAAGCAAGCAGTAAGCAAGCTCCTGCGTCGGGGGAAGGTCCCCTCGGCGCAGGAGCGTGCGACCTATAAGGGAAAAAAACAAAAGCAAAAGAATCTGGTTAAATAATAGGGAGAAGGCCGGCCTCCCCCAAAAAAGTCAACAAGTCCAGGGATTACAAGGATACAATTGGGATAATAACCCCAAAGATCTAACAGATGATGGGATCAAAGCCTACCGAAACTTTTGGGATCATAAGTTATGAGCAAAAGTCATTCAAACCAGATTTGAGGTGAGAGGATAGGAGAAAACCCATGAGCGGTATAAGATCTTTTATTAATAAAAGTCTTGCTGTTTCCAAGCTTCTTCAATGACAAGAAATTACCAAAACTGCCTGTTTAAATAGCCTTCTGAATGGACATCTAGGTCACTTTCATGTTGGTAATTTTCAGTGATTGTAAACTCTCTCATGGAATTTATTCGGAGTAAAGGAGGCAGGTAGATGGGGTGGGAAACAACATAATGTGCCACTTTCCCATAATGTCCAAGAAGCCTGAGTTACTGTTGAGGCATTCTGACGTGGCTAGGTAGGCGGCTTCCATTGCTGATCCGTTTCCTGGTACTGGTTGCAAGTAGAACCACTGTTGTCACTCACCAGTTGTTGAGGTGGTCTGCATCATGCAGGTGGTCAGTGAGCCTGTTACTAAGCCGCACTGAGAGAACATCTTGTCTGTGTTCATTTACCTTGGTTTTCACACCTATGTAGTTCAGGGCGAAGTAGGACAGAACCCACTCACCGACTTTAGTGGTCGAAGTCATCATTTTGCCCACTTTCACAACTAAGGGGCTGGTGAGATGGACCACAAACCATTTCAGACCCCCCACCAGCCCCTTAGCTGCTGAAGTGGGCAGAAGGATGCTCCATCCACCAAATTCACATGTCAAAGTCTGTAACATCAGCCAATTAGTTTTTTTTATACAGGTTCCCATCCAACTAATCCCACTAAGGGTTTAAGTCACCAAATTAAAGGAGTCTCTAAAAACTCCCTTGTCTCCATATTCAGGAGGGCAACAACCCTGCTCCAAGTACAATGGATAAGTCGTACACAGCCCAAAACTGGGACATTCACAAGAATGAGCCAGATAATCTGAGGGACCAAGCAGTTATGCAGTAAGGTGCAAGGGAGCGCTGGATCAGATGGTCCTCCACTCAAGACCACCCTGTGTTATACAGGATATCCTGTGGTGAGTGCATTTTGTCTTCTGTGTTCTGTAATTTACAGGGGCGTGAAAACCAAAGTAAAGGAGAAAAGTAATGAAACCTGCCTTAATAGCCACACCAGAATGCCTCAACACCAACTCAGGCTTCAACATTATTTGGAAAATAGCAGAGCAGATCATTTCTCACCACTTCCCTTTGCCTCATTTAACCTAAATAAATGCCATAGGGGCAGTTCACAATTTTTGAAAATATTTAAACTGGCATTCTGAAGAAGTTGGCGATAAGCAAAAAAAAATCAATGACCTTATACAAGCTCAGATTTTTTACAAACCTCCCCTCACATATAGAAATGTACCAACAACAAGGAGCTGAGATTCAAAAGATACGATGATGGGACTGACACCCACCTTGACAAGACTCGCAGGGCTTCCCAGACATCTGAACATCAGCGCCATTGCCATTCACTAACGCATTCTTTCCATTGGCAAGGATGGCTGGATTTGGCTTGTTACTGTAAATAAGAAAATGATGGATGTGGATATGGAGGAAGATATTCAGTCCATAATGCTAATTTATGTGACTGGCACAACCAATATGATGGCATTTTAACCAAGGAATTAGTTGCCAGCAGTCATGTAAATTGCGTGAAGGAATGACAACCTACAATCACTGCGACAGTGAGAATTTATGAGGAATGTAGGAGTAAACTATCAATTATATTGGGTCATTCAAGCTACATGATGCTCATGTGACCAATCATGGGTTAAACTGGTGTCCAACACAAGTTCTGAGTCGACTGCAAGAAAGAACTCTAAGATCTTACTAGTTAGGAATGTAGACTTGCTTCAGCTTTGACTCTGCCTCAACAGCCTTGACTCTCTTCTGCTGAACGTATCGGTCCGTTGTCTTCCACATGTAGTAGTACTCGATGATATTTTTCAGCGTCTTCCAAGGCAGCTTCAAACGAGAGGGAGAAAATTAGTTACGCCAATCACCAACTAAGAACAAAATGGCAAAATCGGTTACCGCAACGGGAAAGAGATTTGAATAAATAAAAAAATTAGTTTCAAAATGATGAATAGGATGGAGAAACCACACTACGTAAGGACATAGTCCACCTGGTCATATTGCAGGTTGTAACATCAACCAGAAGAGGCTCGATGTGACCATCGATGATGCCTGTCTAGAATGCAATACCATACCCAACACAAACACAATGGAAAAATACACTGCACATAACAAGGTCTGTGGGAAAATCCGGTACAGGCCATACTCCTCCTCAGGATCTCGGGGCTGCTCAAACAGAAGTTTGAGAATCAACATTATCAACGGGACCGACCACGAGTAACAAAAGACAGCTATAATGAGAAGACAGAAAACCGAGAATTTCTACACTGTAGAAGGTGACTATGAAGAGAAATAATCCTCTACACCAGCTCTCATTAGCTAATAAGATGCAATTTGAAGGTGGGAATGAAATTGATAGGGGTGACTTACGAAATCTTGGCGGATGTCATTGAAGTCCTTGCCGTACTTTTCCAAGGCTTCCTCGAAGAGGTTGGCCTCGGACGCCGACCACTCTTCCATCTCGTCGCGGCAGAGAACAGGCCCGGAGGAAGGCACCAAGGAGCACACTGCTTTGCTCAAGTCGTAATGATGCTTGTGGAGGGTGTCCATGGCATGGAACAGAGTTACATCTCGAGAGGCAGCAGCGGCACTCATGTGCAAAGATGGCTGCTTCACTGACGAAGAGCAGTCGAGGGCTCGCGCGAATGTCCCGACCGAACGAGAGATCACGAGGAACTGGTCAATCTGGCGGTCGGTCAGGCCGTGGGTCGGGGTCCACACCAGATGCTCCAATTCCTCCATTCGCCGACCATCATCTTCGCCTGAAAATGAGTTACTATACCGTTAGTCAAAGAGGGGGGAAGGGAAAGGTGACCCTATAGCCCAACTAGTCCTCTTCATGATATGCTACAAAATAGGTAACAAAACACAAATCCCTACTATAATTCAAGGCAGAAAAGTTATCCTAAACTGTAGGGCAGAAGTTTGTTCTTTACAACACCCATCAGGTGACAGCGACCAATGGCATCAGTCCCTGCAATTCAAATTTCATACAAAAAAAAAAGGGCAAGAGAAGTAAGTGCACCCCAGGGAAGAAGGGAGGCCAGTCTCCTCCAAAATGTTAGATAGTACATAAGTCACTCTGATGAACCCGTTCAGAGTACAATGAGACAAGTTTATAGCAACCTGGGTTGTGCCAGTACTGGGGCAGGTAATGTGCGCGAAGATCACCCAGACTAGGACATTTGAAAAGAATGTGTCAAATGGTCTGGGGTACAACGCAGTCATAGGAGTATGGTGCAGGCGAGCGCTCCATCAAATGACGGCACATCTCGCAAATGTGCCCACTTCAAAGTGACTTGAAGCCGATGCAGCATTTAGTAGTGGAGGAATGGGAAGAGACGAGACGTAATGTCACGCAAATTTAGGTTTCCCTCAGCTGTCTTTCATCTTCTTTGCCAGGTAGCCATGGCGTCATGGATACAGTGAAACAGCATCTTTTTTTATAATCAAATAAAGTGGAGGAACATCCTAAAAAGTCTGCATTTGCGTGTGCACGAACCAGTACCGAGTACAAGGGACAAGCGGTAGTGATCCCGCTCATCCCGATGCCGGGACCACTAGCGTGCACGAAGATCACCCAGACTGGGGCATTCAACAATAATGTGCTGAACAGACAGTCTGGGAAGAAAAACAGCCTTCACAGTATGGCGCAGGCGAGCGCACCATCAAGTGGCAGTGCGTCCTGTGAGTGTGTCCAATTCTAAGACGACAGAAATCAACCTGAAGCCGTCTCGGTATTGAGGGGGAAGGGCGGGGTCCATGGGAAAAGTCGCGGCGCAATGGCACCTAACTTTAAGTTCCTCTCGACTGTCTCCCATCTTCTTTGCCAAGCCACTCGGAGGGCAGCATGGATTCCTGCCATGTAATCGGTGTAAGAAGGAAGCGCTGGTTTGGTCACCCAGTCCTCGCGGACTCTTTGGCACCTTCATCGGCGTGCACATTCCTCGCAATTCCTACATGTCCAGGAACACCGCAGACAATAATCTCGACATCCGCAGAGCTCGCCAAAACCGTGGTGTCACGGATATAGCAAACCAGAGGATGCGGAGATCCCCATGCCCGAGAGCACTCAGGGCACTTTGTGAGTAGCTATAAATCACAATCCGGTTTCTGAACTGGGCACATCACGTTATCTCCCATACAAAGCAGTGTATTACAACCAGCTCAGCCGTAAGAACAGACACAACTTCTGATAGAGACCTGATCACTTCAAACATAGGTGATACGGCGTGGAAACCGGCCCCATCTTGGGACTTGGGAGTTATTCATATACACTGGCAGGGTTCCAGTCCTGCTACAGAAAGGCTGAATGCAGTACTCCCGGCGCTGTACAAGCTTTGGGAGCAGAGGCGTGGCGACAAATAGTCAAAGGTGATACCATCCAGGGTGGCGTCCTGGGCAGAACTAGGGGCCCCACAAGCCCAAGAGCTATACTGAGCTCTCAGAGTTTTCTAGCCCTAAACCCAGAGGACTTAAGGTACGACTGGCATCTCTCGGCGACATAGGCACCGTCGAGATCAGCTGTGGATGCACTGAGAGCTGTTGGCGACTGAGGGAGGAGCCTGGCTCACGCATACAGGTGAATAATGCACTGTTTAGGGCGCAGAGCGAGTGGCATCTCCCTAGCATTGACAAATAGGCTCTCAATGGGGAATGTGTGAAAGGTACCGATTGCCAGGCGAAGGCCAGTGTGGTTGATCGAGTCACCTTCCACAATATACGCTCGGCTGAGGATGCATAAAACTTGCATCCGTAGTCAAACTTCAAACAAACACCCTAAGGCTGAGCTTCCCAGATGAGGTGTCGGTCAAATACAAGACCAATGAAGCGGTACGAGTGCACCACTTTTAGGCGAACCCCATTTGGAAACAAGTCTGGGTCAGGGTGGAGCCATGGATGGCGGCAGAAGTAGACCACCTTAATCTTGGCCAAGGAAAACCACAAGTTCCCTAGCATAAACCACTCCTTTCACAAAATTCATGATAAGAGTGCAGCATCAGAAGGCTGCAATCCGAGAATGGGTCACATTCAGCTCTATCAAACTAGCTAATGCTCTTCTCTGATGGATCATGTTGCCTTTAGCCAACATGTGGCCACCAGTGAAGTAAATAACCAGAAAGCTTGAGGCAAGCAGGGTCGAAAATGGCTGGTAGTCTCTCAATGAGTGGCCTCAATGTAATCGATGCTCCTCTCAGCGCACTTGCAACTTTGATCTTGGTGTCTTCCGCACACACACACACACCAGGGGGCAACGCAGGGCCAGATGTGTAGATCTTGGACTAGTCACTTGCTGAAATGGCAGCAGACTCCTCCATCCCTGGAGGTCCCACAGAGGGAGACGAAACCTTGGTCCTCTTCCTCTTTTTAGGAGATGAGGGTGGGAATGAACCCCGCTTATCTCCACTGTCTGAGGGAGCCCCTAAATGGATGGACTGGCATCAGCAATAGCCTTCTCCGAGATGGAGAAGGTCTTTGCTGTCAAAGGGGAACCAGCCAGGAGAAGCACTCACTCTTCTTGATGGTGAGAGGGGAGCCCCTCTATGGGTTGAAGAGGAATATTATGTTACCTTGTCCTCCCCATCATCTAGGGAGGTAAGGCCATGCTTGGAGGTGGATCCCTATACTTAGTCCCACTATTTGCATCATTTGTCACTATATTTATAAAAAATGAATAAAAGGGCTCATGGAAAGGATATACTATGATCCTCCAATGATGGGCTCTGTCAACCCAGCCAGCCATTTAGATGAAATTGTCCTGGAACTTTAACTATAAAGGATGGTGCCAGGGTAGCCAGCCACCTTATATGCGCGGAAGGTGAGCAGAGTCGACGGCTCAACATACCCTGTACCTAACACTTTCCTTAGCCAGTGGGCTTTAGGCTCTCACAGCAGGTAGGGACCTCACTTTATACACTGCCACTCGACTAAGGCTTGTAAGAGGATGAAACTGCACTAAGGAACAACGACGTCTTTGGATAGAAGAGCAAGTTTGAAAAGGGGTAGGAGGGATGCAATAAAAAGAGATAGAGGTAGACAGGTCCACTAACGAGTAGGGTGGTAAACCCAGGAATGCATGCAGTCTAAGGCATGTCTAGTAAACCAAACTGTCCAGGTAAGAACAGTTCCTCCTGGTACCAAATGCAGGTAGACAAAGTTTGAGTCCATGTTGACCAAGTGCCCGGGCTTGCCTAATTTGCACTCAGGCCAAGAGGATATGCAGCTCCTTCGGGTTACCAAGTGAAACAGGCTACACAGGGTATCCAGCTGAGGGGAGCTCGGAAGGGGATTTATAGAGGGAGACATAGTCCAAAATTTTTAAGTTTTGAGATCCTACCAATCAAAGACACTTGCGACCACTTAAGAAAAAAGGAGGGGCTTGTGGGCTATATACTGTCTCCAGCCACTCCCCCATATTCCATCTTGGGTTTTCCAACCTTTTAGGGGTCCACTTTGGGTGCATTAATGATGGGTTTGCAAACCTACCTAGGACACTGAACCAGAATGACCAGAAGTTACGTAGCTGGTCCTTGCTCAAAGGTTGCAGTTTCCAACTGGGCAGGCAGAGAGGCAGGGCAAATGAGTCAGATATCCTTAATAGGATGTACTGATGCACAACAGGCCAGGAAGTGAACAAAGCAGTAAAGCTCACCTGCCACAAGCAGTAAGGCCTTATGCACCCGAGAATCGCCACAGGGTGTACAGCTCATTACATGGAGGGAAGTGGTAAGTAGGGCAAAACTAATATTCCAATTATTCATGCCCAAATGCCTACATCCACTAAGGTCTGCACTCACCTTCCTTTAATAAATTAGTAATATCGGATTGGTAGCGGGACCCAACACGAATTTCTCCCTTGTCTGCCAACAGAGTCTTCTGCTGCGGGTCATATACTAACGAATAGAAAAACATATCCTGAAAAACAGATCAGGATCAGTATTGTAATGCACAAAAATGCAAGGCTTTTCATGTATTTACAGGCCCTTGCTAATATGTGCATAAAGATCAAGAAAACAAAACCCATTGTTGCTTACTTCTTTACTGAGGTAGGAGAGAAGTGCCTCCGTCTCATTCAGGAGAGTGACGGTGCATTTGCCCCGGATGTGAGTTGCAGGGAGAGTCTCTATCTGGCGGGAGAGGAAGAGTTCTCGGTGGCGGAGCTGATGTCGCTCATCATACTTCAGGGCTTCCCCTGAGGGCGTCGTCGTCACAGCACCCCCTGCACCATTCTCGCATTCCTCAACTTCATCTTCCTCTAAGGCACCTGAAGACAAAGTGAAATTACAAGTTGACTACTTTTATCACGATTGTATTTTATGTAGTGTCATTATTTTTTGTTTTTGTCTGCTTTTCCCCATTTGTGGTAACAATGCAAAATCTATTACCTGGAACTGCCTAATGAAGCAAGAGAATTACAATTTATACAAAATGGTGGATTGGAAATGTTGGCAAGGTGTCTCTGGAAGAAGATGCTTTGATAAATTTCATGCACCAGCATGGACCTTGCATGAACTTCCACTGGCCATCTACACTTGACAAGTGTTGGATTCCAGAAATTCACATCCTCTGCATTGTTCTTGTAACAACAGCTTCGACGCTTGGAAGGAATTACAGTTTGCCTGACACTGTTATCCAATATGTGCAGGTAAAGTGTGCAGCTATGTAATAAGAAGAAATTGGCTATGGCTTGGGAACCATTAAGAAACCTACATTGGCTTGGGAACCAGCTAGAAAGCCACCTGAAGGCTTGGGAACCTCGGACAAGAAACTCACACATAGTTTGGGAAATTAGATAAGAAACCCACACATGGCTTGGTAACCAGCTAGAAACTTACTTGAAGGCTTGGGAACCTTGGAGAAGAAACCCACATGGGCTTGGGAACCAGCAAGAAACCCATCACTGGCACAGCATGGAGGACTGGAGAAGAGTGGTGAGTGTGAGGGCCTGTGGCTGGACCTGCATGGCCCCTAGGCAATGGGGATACCAATCTGTGACCAGCAGTCACAGAATTGGTAGTGGCACAGCCACCATGAACCAACACAGAATTAAAAGTACAAATCTTGGTGGTGTTGTCTGAGAGAGTACACATTTTTTACACGTCAAAAAGTTCCAGCCAAGCTCCGAAAGGCCAAAACTAGGGCAAATTTAAGTTAGCATTTAACCAAGAAGCAACTCAGTGTCAAAAAAGATATTTAAAAGTAAGCCACCTGGGTCAAAACCGATTTGATTTTTGAAATCCTTGCCATGTAGTCCAGACTAGTCATTTTCAGTACCTCAAAGCATATAGTAACTAAGTAAAGGCCCCCTAAAAATGCCTCCATGAAACTGCCAGTCCTGGTTCTGGTGTTTGGGGTCAAAAACAGGGGTACTGTATCTTGGAAACTATAGCAGCTACAGAGGTGAAATTTCGCGCAGGTCCATTTGGGCCAAGTACCAACTTATGTACCAAATTTCATCAAAATTCCAGATGGTGAGGTGGGGCCGATTCCTAAAATTGGACCATTTGATATGGAATGACCTTATATACTTTGTAAGGAGGCCATGTTTTTATAGGAAGTTATATTCAACAGCATAAAAGGTATGGTTCAGCTTCTTGAGAACTCTTTTATTTCCATAAGTGACTATTTCTTGAGGAGAAAGTTTATAAAATATCATTGTAATTTATTATTTCCCTGAGGTACCTTTAGACCATACTGGTAATCTTCTGGGACTACACTGATAAATATGAAGAAATTCAGCTATATAAATACTGTACTTGTAGACACTATGCAAGCTCTCAGAGGAGCAACACTGAATATATATTTTTTGATATTAAAATAGAAAAAAATAAATTTGAAATTAAAAAAAAATATGAACATAGTTTGACACCATATATTGTAGAAAAACGGCAAAGTTAACACCCCCCCCCCTTTCAGAAATAGTATCCAATGTCACGTCTATCTACCTAAAGTTGTGGTGCTTATTGCCATGACAGGAAATGAATGTTGGTAAAAGGACGTAGACCTCATAGTTTTTTCTTCATGGAGAAGGCACAGGAGTTCCTCTGAATTTCTTATTTCTTCTAAATTCATCATTTAAATATGAGTAAAGTTCTTTGCGGTTAATCTCTGCAATTAAATGATGCAGGGGAGGGGTGTAATCAACATTTTATAATTTTGCTGCAAGGTTTTGGGCAGTTTTTGATGGGCATTTCTTTTCATGGTGAGCCATAAGGAATTGTAAATATAGGACTATCTGATACTTAAGTAAAATTATAATAAAAATAATAAATCCCTTTGCTCAGTTTGGAGACTTGATTGTGATCTATACAACTCACAAAGCACTTTGAGTGCTCTTGGATCTTTGGAATAACACGCCCACTGGTTTGCATGAGCCAGGTGGCTGTTAGGATTCTTTTCTACTGGGCATCCTGTGAGTCTAAAGACTCTGTGGAAGTGTGTGGCTGTTTCACCTTGCGGAAAATGGTCAAGGTGGAGGAAGGGGGGAAAGCAAGGCTGGGTGTGAAACCATTGTGCCACCACCTCTACCGGGGGAATGCCTGGGGTGGGTAGAATCCACAAAAGGGTTCCAAATGGGTAAGAAAATGACTGTGCTCGTAGACTGGAGGGGCCAGGAGCAGAGGGTGTCTTTTTTTTAACATTGAGGCATAAGACAGCGAAGGCAGGGCCAGGTGCGCCAGACCAAGTCCTTTGCCTCGCGAAATGAGAGACTATCCTGGGCCTGAACAACAAGTATTTCCTTTTCCAGGAGATACGCACCACATTGCTTTGAAGAAGCAGGGTGCGGCCCTCTGCAATTGGCACATTTGGCCATACACAATTTGGACTTTTCATGTCCAGCCTTGTAGCAACTTATACAGACTTCGGCTAACCCTGACTTTGCACATCTACAGGTGATTTGTATGATGGAAGCAGTGACAGTAATAGCACTTCTGTGGCAGAGGCATGAATGCCTTCACATGGTAGCAATACCAACACACTTGACTCAGGGAGCCTGTCAGCCAAACATGATGAAAAGGGTAAGGAAGGGGGAGTCTCAAGGCCCCTCCCTGTTTTCTCATCACACATTCAACCTTGAATGCTCATTGATCGGCCAGCTCTAAGGTGATGTAATCTATGGAGTAGTCCACGAGTTCCCTTGCATAAACCACTACTTTCACCAAGTTGATAGCAGAGTGCAGCATCACACTCATCTGTGTGCCATCAAGTGTCTGAAGGGCACAAATCATGGCCGCCCTGGAGGGATCCAAAGAATTCATCATGAGGCTCATGTCCGAGAAATAGATCACCTTCAGCTGTCTACCAATCTGGCTAGCTAGTGGTCTCCTCTGATGGAACCCGTTGCCCTCAGCCAACATGCTGCCATCAGTGATGTGAATGACCAGAAAGCATTGGAAGACAGTGGGCTGGAAAAGGCCAGGTAGTCTCTCACTAAGGGTCCTGATGTAATAGAGGTTCCACTTGGTCCAATTTAGACTTTGGTCTTAGTTTCCCCACCCAGGGGAGCAGCCGGGCTGGATTTTCCGATATTGGCCTGGTCACTTGCCAAAATGGCAGCTGACCCATCCATCCCCAGAGCTTTCACAGAGGAACAGGTACCCTTAGTCTTTCTTTTTGGTTGATCAGGTGGAGAAAGCACTTTTCTCCACCACAGGAAGGAGCCCTTAAGCCAGATGGACCAGCCTCAGCAGGATCCTTCTCTGAAATGGAGGTCTTTGCTATCAAAGGGGCACCCAGCTGAGGGAGGTGGTCCCTCCTTCTTGAGTCTCCAGAAGCCTGAGCAGTCTGAGGAGAAGCTTGCACTGAGACGGATTCTGGTTCGGTGCTTGGCACCAACCCAGGTTCAACCACATGGAAGATCCTACCATCTGGGGTTGGGTCACCTCTGGGACCATGTCCATCTCAGGGGTGGGGGTGGGGACTCAATGATGCTATCCCCCGCCCCCCAAAAAACATCACAGATGCCATTTGAAGTATCTTTTGCCTTTGCCTTGTCATCTCTGGCCAACAAACCAGCCTCCATCAAGGAAGGGAGGGGAGGAATGGCAGGTAGCCTGACCTACTGCATGGTATAGAGAGGCAAGATACAAGCCCACTCAGTCACAGGTAGCTAACCCCCTCTAAAGGTGGGAGCTCATCTTGCAGATAGCCTAAGAAAGAGAGGACAAGGAGGGGTAGCTGGTCTAAGTGCACTAATTTGAGGTGTATATGTAACTCCCAAGGGAAATTAGTAAAGTAGGGAAATGTCTTGAATGTTGATAACTTTGCAAATGGGAATGGATGGAGGGGTGATTTAGGATCAGTGGGTTGAAGAAACAATGAAAAACTTCCAAATACTTACTCTGATGCTTGTCTGCGAGGAGTATGAGGGATGAGGAGACATCTCTTCTTCTATAAAAACACATCACCTTTGCCTCTACGTTTCCACTCGGTGTCTGGTGCAAATGGAAAACAAGCAAGGTTTTATTATGAATCATCAGGACAAAAGTCATATAATAAAGGTAAAGACTAACAGCAGCGGCAGTGAGTGGTCCTAACCCTGTAGGTCCTTTCATAGAGAGGTTTGTACAAAGAACACTAACCCTTAACATTGGGAGGAAATTCCTTGGGATGAAATTGGATCAGCAAATGAAAAATAGAAAAGTTTGCATAATTAAGCATGAGTTAAGAAGACAAAGAAGCAATAAGAAAAAGATAATCATTTAGGTACATTGTTATCGGGGTCATTAGCTATAATTAACACCCCTCCCAAATTTATGCCCTTAATGCTATTTAATCATCATCATCATCATTTGTAGATATAAAACTTGGTAGATCAAGACAGCATGATTAGACAACTTGCATCACTTGGGGGAAAAGATCTCCCATAACCCACGGCAATTCCATTGAAGGAATATGCCCTCCAGGCCTAGCTCGGAGGAGACGCGGGGGCCATCCTCGAACTGAAGACCCTCACGGGAATGGCCGTACACTTCCCGGAGGCAGAATCCCGGGCGCTATTGGCTGGACAAAGCGCTGAAGGCGCTGTCGCCTTCGAGGACTTATTGGGGGAGGTTGGGCTCACCATGCGAGTCTTTTCCTCCCTCCGCCTCGAAACCTTAGGCGGGCGTGGGTGAAGCTCTTTTGTTGCTGTCCTCCTTTCAGGGAACAGCTTTAGGAACCCCAGAAGATGGCCTAGCGACCATCTTCAGGGGTATTGCCTCCTGTGAGTCTTAACGACTCGGTGGAGGCGCGTGGCCGTTTCGCCTTAGGGAAACGGTCACGCTGGGGGAAGAGGGAGGAGCCCTGGTTTAGCCGGGGCAGGGTATGAACCCTTTTTTGCCGCAAGCTTTACCAGGGAAGCGCCCGGGTTGGGTAGAGCACGCAGAAGGGCTCCGAATGGGCATGGAAACAACCATGCTCGTTGGCCTGGATGGGCCAGGAGCAGAGGGTGCCTTTCTAACTATTGAGGCATATGACGTCCCAGGCAGAGACGGGCGCACCAGGACCAAGTCCTTTGCCTCGCAGAATGAGAGTCGATCCTGGGCCTGAACGGCCAGGATTTCTTTCTCAAGGAGATATGCACCACATTGCTTCGAAGAAGCAGGGTGCGGCTCTCCGCAATTGACACACTTGGCCACACACAATTTGGACTTATCGTGTGCGACCTTGGAGCAATTTACACAGAATTCGGGTGACCCTGACTTTGCATGTCTACATGAGCGATTCGTATGGCCAAAGCGGTGACAGTAATAGCACCGCCACGGCAGTGGCACGAATGCCTTCACGCGGTAGTGGTACCAACCGGCACGCACCGACTCAGGGAGCTTGTCACAGTCAAACATGATGAAAAGTGTAGGGGTGGGTGTTGAGGCCCCTCCCTGTTTTCTCATCACACGTTCGACCTTGACCGCCCCATGGTCAGCCAGCTCTAGGGTGATGTCCTCAATGGAGTAGTCAACGAGGTTCCTCGCATAAACTACTCCTTTCACAAAGTTCATGGTAGAGTGCGGCGTCACACTCACCGGGGTGCCATGAAGTGTCCGAAGAGCACTTATCTTGGCCGCCTCGGCGGGATTCGCCGCATTCGCCAGAAGGCTCCCATCTGAGAAACGGGTTACCTTCGGCTCTCTACCAATTGCACTAGCTAATCCTCTCCTCTGATGGATCATGTTGCCCTTGGACAACATGCTGCCATCAGTGGAGCGAATAACCAGGAGGTGTTTGAAGCCAGCGGGCTCGAAAATGCCAGGTAACCTCTGAATGAGGGGCCCCGATGTCATCGAGGCTCTGCCCTGTGCACTTTTGGTCTTTGTCATGGTCAGGAGCTCCGTACCCGGGGGGGCAGAGGGGCCGGATGTGCCGATCTTGGCTTGGTCGCTTACCAAAGTGGCAGCAGACACATCCGTCCCTGTAGCCTCTGCGGATGGAGAGGAGCCCCGAATCTTCTTTGTCTTTTTGGTCTTTTTCATCCTTTTCTTTTTTGGAGAGGAGGGCGGGGAATGAACCCGCTTCTCACCCCCGCCGGTAGAAGCCCCCAGGCCAGATGGACCGGCCTCAGCCAGGTCCTTCTCCGAAATGGAGAAGGTCCTGGTGGTCGCAGGGGCATCATCCGGAGGAGATCCCTTCCCTCCTTGTACTGCCTGAGAATCCCCAGCCGTTTGAGGAGGACCTTGCATAGGGGCGGATTCGGATTCGGTGCTTGGTGCCGAGCCCGGATTCCCCCCCATGGAAGGCCCTACCATCTGAGGCTGGTTTTCCTCAAGGACCATGTCTATCACAGGAGGGGCCTCCAGTTGGCCATCCCCTCCCAGGACATCGCAGGTCCCCTTGGCAGCGTCATAAGTCTTTAGTGGGGAGGCACAGGCCTTGACCCCAGGAAGGTTTAATATTCTTGCCAGCAGGTCTTTTGAGGGAAGCGACCAAAGGGGCCTGGCTTCCCTCTCCCCCCTAAGGGGGTTTGCCCTACCAAGCCGCTTGCACGAGGGGCGGTCAGCAATGGGCTGCCTGCTGACTTTCTTGGGAGTCCCCTTAGAAAGCAAAGGAGGGATTGCCGCTGGAGATAGGGAGGTGCCCGAAAGGACCTTCAGAGAAGGGGGTGAGGGGGAGTCCGCTACACCCGTAGGCGTAGGAGAGGAGTAAGCCTCCTCTCCGGTTAAAGAGGTATGGAGGGTCCCCTGCGCAAGCACAGGGGGGGAAACCGCCATCTTTTCTGTGGAGCTGCACGAGGGCGGCTCCGTTGTTTTAGGGGGAATTAAGTGAAGATGTTGTTTTTTTTTTTGCATCATTGGGCATGGTGACCCTCTTTGTTTTACAGGACGCAATCGCTCACCACCTCTTGCAGTAGCCCGCACTGCAAGAGGTGCTTACAGGCCCGGCAGAGCCAGGCGCCGCCATTTGGGACCACCCCTCCCGCCTGGAGGCCTGGCAGTCCTTCGGCATGGCGGCTCCACCTTGCACACGGGTAAAAAAGATAGATTTTGAAGACGAGAGGAAAAGGGATGTGAGGAAGGTATGGGTGGGGATGAAGCAGGTTGTTAAAAGCCAACCACCCCAGACCCCAGCACAGGGGTTAGGGGACATTGTCCCCTCCCCCCTTAGCCCCAATTCGGGACGATTGGCTGAGAAGAAGGTCAGCATCTACCCTGTGAAATTAGAGGCTGACCAGAGAAAGTTGTGGGAGAGGTTGTATGAAAAGCAACGAGGTAGGAGAGAAATACAGGCTATCTGAAGGAAGGAAGAGAGGCTAAGCTGGGGCCGGACGGAGCGCTGGATCCCGTCAGCACGGTGGCCAGGATGGCAAATCGCCGCGCCCTTTACGGGGCCTTACGAGGACAATGTTTATAGTTGAACTTGTCCCCAAAATATACATTTTAGTCCACCATTAACATAAATTTTAATGGAACTAAAGAAAACTGATTTCAAATGATAACTAAATCATATGTACATCTTTTGCTCATGAATTGAGTTCAATTGCTTAATTTTTAGTAATTCTATAGCCATTTATATAAAATCATGTTACAAGTGGGGGTCTAAAAGAACCCCCTGTATTTCAAAAATGGAGTTGTAGGTTATTATGATTTTTGCAGGAATAAAGCGTTTTTAGTGAGCTTTATTTTCATATATGATAATCTAACATAACATAAAGTTAAAAAATTGAATGTGGTATCCCATAACTTTGGTAACTATATCCGTATAAATGAATGGTGTTACTTGCTTTTATATTCAAGTTAGGCCACAAATTACACAGTTCACTCTGTAAAGGCTGTAATTTGTGAGAATCTGCATCACCTAACAATCCCATTGATTGCATGTGCATAATTAAGCTCATTATTTAAGCCACCTACTCTAATAGTGGTGCTTCCCTAAACAGTCTGTCTAAGCAGATGACCTATCCATCATCTCCAATGAACCTGCTTGGCAAAGAAGATGGGGGATGGCCAATCGGGATCTAAAGTTCCGTGCTAATGCACCCACAACTTTGCCTCGCTCTCCCCGAATCCTCAATGGATTCATGTTGTGTTTTGCCTCCATATCAAGCACATTTATGGGATGCAGCCCCATTTGATGGAGCACTTGCCTGAACCTTATTGTGAGCACTGTTTGGTATGCCACATTGCCAGGCACATTCTTGTTCAATGTCTCAGTCTGGGGATCTGTGCTATTGTTCATCAAACCTACCAACCAAAATTGGGCTGTACATCCAGAGAGTGGAGATATAGATCAAGGTAGGAAAATGAAGAGGTTCTGGAGGAATGATGTATAAACTCATCCACATTTATGACATCTCCAGCTCTTGATAAGGTCAACAAGGACCTGACCCCTGGGATTGACCAAGCACTCTCCCCAAAAGAGATATCTAACATTCAGATCGCTGAGAAATATAAAGTGCCACAATGCAGCTTAAGTCCCTTGGGTGGAAGTTGGATAACAGTGGAATATATGCAGAAATAAAAGTATACCTCCTATCTGGGTGCAGCTGCACTGCTACTGAAAGAAAAACAAATGCAAGAATGGAGACATCATGCCAGATTAAAATGGCGCAGCCTCCTGCCCATCTCCCATCCTGTGGTGGTGGGGTTGCAAAACACTAATACCCTGGAAGGGTGGGCAGAAAGCACGTGACCAGCATGGTACCTTATAAAAAGATACAGGCCTAATTGGGGAAGAGGAGATGAGCCTCTACAGCTCCACCAACTTGGCCGGGAGTCCTTGCCAATTCCATTGAAGGAATATGCCCTCCAGGCCTCGCTCAGAGGAGATGCAGTTGGCTTCTTTGAAAAGAAGACTGTCAGGGGAATGGTCATATGCTTCCAGGAGGTAGAAATTTGGGTGCTGAAGGCTCTGTCAGCTTTGAGGACTTAATGGGGGAGGTTTGGCTCGCTATTAAGTCTTTTCCTGCCTCTGCCTCAACAGCTTTGGTGGGTGGGGCAGGGTGGCTTTGGAGGCAGGGGTTTCTCCTTTGGAAGATCTAATGTCTCCAAGCCACCCAATCTAGTCTTGGGTGGAGTAGTAGGAGCCTAAGCTCATTTGGTGTTGTCCTTTTTGGGGAACAGCTTTAAGAATCCCAGGAGACAGCTTCATAACCTCCTGTGAGTCTAATGACTCTGTGGAGGTCGGCAGCTGGGTATAAGGCCTTTGTGCCACCAGCTCTACTAAGGGAGCACCTGAGGTGAGTAGAACCCACAAAGGCTTCTGAATGGGTGCACAAACAAGCATGCTCATAGGTCTGGAGAAGGGGTTGCCTTTTAAAAAATTAAGGCTTAAGACATCTTGGGCAATGCTGGATGTGCGGGTGTGGCACAACCAGGTCTTTAGCCTAGCAATATGGGAGACAATCTGTAGCATGAAAGGCCAGGCTTTTCTTGTACAGGAGATACACACCAAAATACATGGAAAAAGCAAAATGTCATTCTCTGCAACTGACCATACATGCCACAGCAGTGGCATGAATACTTTCATGTGCTAGAGATACCAACAGGCACCACCAACTCAAGGATCCTGTCTCGGAAGAATGTGACTAAGAGTGCAGTGGTGAGTTTCAAGGCCCTTCCCTGTTTTCTCATCACAAGTTGACTTTGAGCACTCTATGGTCACCGGCTCTAAGGTGATGTCATCTATGAAGTAGTACACAAGTGGTTTAGGAAGTGAACTCCTTTGGCAAAGTACATAGTATAGTGTGGCATCAGACTAACCAGCGAGCCATTATGTGTCCAAAGGGCACTGAATAATCCTAGCTAGCTAATGCTCTCCTTTGATGGATCATGTTCCCCTTGGCCAAAATGCTACCATCTGGGAGCGAATAACCAGAAAGCATTTGAGCCAGCAAGCTTGAAAATGCCAGGTAGTCTCTGAATGAGGGTGCCAAAGCTAAGAGGATTTTAGGGCCAGACATGTCAATCTTGACCTGGTCACTTGACAAAATAACAGCAGACCTGTCCATCCTTCAAGCTCCCATGTAGGGAGAAGAACCTTTAGTCCACTTTGTCTTCCTCTTCTTTTCTTTTTAAGAGAGGATGGTAGGGAATGAACCCACTTCTCTCCACCACCGGAAGGGGTCCCTAGGTTGGATGGACGGGCCTCAGCACAATCCTTCTTCAAAATGGAGGTTTTAGCTGTCAAAGGGGAACCAGCCAGGGAA
This sequence comes from Ceratothoa steindachneri, assembly GCA_963969495.1. Lineage (NCBI taxonomy): Eukaryota > Metazoa > Arthropoda > Malacostraca > Isopoda > Cymothoidae > Ceratothoa > Ceratothoa steindachneri. The sequence goes on from OZ018324.1 coordinate 171,877,069, forward strand.
GAAGGTCCCTCCTCCTCTTGTGAGTTCCTAGGGAACTGAGCCATCTCAGGAGAAGCTTGCACAGGGGTTGAATCAGGTTTGGTGTTAGGCACCAAGCATAGATTCTACCCCATAGAAGATCCTGCCATCTGGTGCTGGGACACCTCCAGGACCATGTCCATCTCAGAGGAGCCTCCATATGCTTCCCACCCAAGGAGCATCACAGAGGAACTTTTTGTTGTCATCTTTGGCCAGCTAGCAACATCCATTGGGGAAGAGAGGGAGCAGGCACACCAACCCCGTGCAAACTGCAAATGGTGGAGTGTAGGGGGCACAGACATGGGGACCCTGCTATCCCTTTACCCCCCTAAGAGGCTTGGCCCTATTGAGCCCTCTCACTAAGCAGTCAATTTCAGGCAACCTGCCTGCTCTCTTGGTGATAGTAAAGGATGGACTACTGCTGGTAAGGAGATAGAGTTGCCCAAGGTGCCTCCAGAGTGTGAGTGAGGAATCCACTGCAGGCATCGGCTTAAGAGATCAGTAAGAAAGCACCGGGGGGGGGGGGGTGCAACCTTTTTTCAGAGGGGGAGCTGCACTAAAGTTGCTCCAAAAGAGGTGAGCCCTTCCACCAGTCAGTGGGCTGTCTTATGTTACCTCATCCTCCCAAACACCAAGAGAGGGCAAGGCCAAACTTGGAGGCGGATACCCACTTTTTTTGTTGTATTATTTAATACCATAATTTAGAGAGAAAAGAGGATACATGGAAAGTAGTTACTATAATCCCTAATGAGTTCGGAGGTTAATAGAAAGTCTCCATAGGATCCGAAAATTCCAGAAAGTGATCATTTACACATAATCAGTTCTTATCCAGCATTGATGGGCTTTGCCAAGCTGGACTGCCACTCAGGCAAGATTGTCCTGGAGCTTTAACCATAAAGGATGGTGCCAGTGTAGCCACCTTGTGTGTACTGGAAGGTGCGCAGAGTCAACAGCCCAACACACCCTGTACCTAATACTTGCCCTAGCCAGCAGGCTTACACCCTCACAGCAGATAGGCACCTCACATATACACTGCCATTCGACTAAGGCTTATAAGAGGATGTAAGTGCACAGGGCAACAAGAACCTCTGTGGAAAGAAAAAAACAAGTATGGAAAGGGCTGGGAGGGTATTATTAGAGAGAAGTAAAGATAGGCGGATCCACTAAGGCACCATGGCTACTAGACCAAACTGTCCAGGTGGCAAGAATCCTCCTGATACAAAGTGCAGTTTGAAAAGGTTGAAGGGATAGCCATAATAATATTGTTAAATAATAATAATAATAATATCACATACTAATAATATAATTAATATATATTACCCAGTAATAGTAATATATAATTATATTAAATACTAATAAATAATAACAAGAATGATAGTATTATTAAAAAAGGTAAAGTAGTGCTGAGACAGGGTGAGGGAAAATGCACGCTGAGATGAGGTGAGGGGAAAATGCACCAATAACTTTCCTAGACCCCATCAGAGCATTCAAATCGATCCAGTGACTTAGCTTCCCTAATTTACACTCAGGCCAGAAGGATATGCAGCCACTCCAGTCCCAAATGTAAAAGGGTACACCCACCCCATCCCCACCCCCTGCAAATAATTGGAAAATCAATGTCTCTCGAACATCAAGAATGAAATGAATACACTAACCAACCCAGTACCTTATTTAGTTCTTCTATTCTTCTAATTTGATATGGTGATGTCGATGATGTCTCAAAATATACATAATCTGCAACAAAGATAATTAAATTTTAATTCAATACTCAACTTGCCAAGAGGTTAAACTAATTTTTTTTTAAATAAGAAAATTAACAAACTTATGGGAGCTAATTACAGAAAACAATGGAATAATATCATCAGGGTTTTAAATACTCAAGTGACCTTGGAATATAGCAATGTGTTTTCTTATACACATATCTTCAACAGAAAACTTTGAAAAGGGGTTAATGAAGTTATGGGAAAAAAAGTGTTGGAAGGTCTATTGAGGATATTAGATAGAATAACAATAAATATTCATTATCAATGGAGTTTAAATAACCATGCCTTCTTTTCAACAATATCCAACATAATAGATGCAGCTTGAATTGAATGTAACTAGTGGGTAATCATACTCTAAGGACAAGCCCTAGAGTATGATCACCTACTAGTTACATTCGATCCAAGCTGGATCAGTACATTAATGATTTGAGAATAATTTGATGAGCAATACTTTACCAAATATGGTGGCAAAAGTCAAAACCACAACTTTTTGATTTTCTTTAGACATTTCAAAATGTCCAAACAAACCACCTTTCTAATCAATTCCTTCAAATTAAAGGTTTCTTAAAGGTATTCAAATGCTTAAAAATTTAATCTGAATGTTCAGTAAACCAATTATAACAATGGGCTACTTACTAATTAAATATTAGATAGTACTTAAGGAAGACTTGAAATAAGGCAGGTATACTACCCAAGTATCCAGTTCATTATTGAGTTAAATAAAACATAGACATTCCATTATCAATGAATCTCCAAAAATCTATTATTGTCATGGATAATAAATAGGTGTTAGTGATGAGGATAAATGAATTGGCATTATTATTTCATTCTTTTTTTTCTTTGCTACCTGTTTTTAGCAGGAAATAAAAGATTTTTCACTTTCAGAAATTTTAAGATGAAATGCTCAGATAATATTCATAATGCCATATTGGTAGCTATAGACATTAGGGGGGGGGGCTGAATTGAGGCAAATTAAAAGGGTACAACTGATTCATCTTGACCTTGGGCACTAGTATAGACAGTCACTTGTACTTGATCCTAAATTTATTTTTTATTTTATAATGAGGTTTTTAGAGCATTGTTCCTGAACCAACAACTTGAATGCTTGGAAGGAATTAGTTTGCCTGATACTGTTATCCAATATGTGCAGGTAAAGTTTGAAGCTATGTAATAAGAAGAAATTTGCTATGGCTTAGGAACCAGTAAGAAACTCACACTTGGCTTGGGAACTTTGAAGAAGAAACCCACCACTGGCACAGCATGGAGGACTAGAGAAAAGGCGGGTGGGGGGGCCTGTGGCTGGACCTGCACAGCCATTGGCATGGCCCCTAGGCGATGGGGATACCATTCTGTAACCAGCTGTCACAGAATTGGTAGTGCTACAGCCACCATGGACCAACGCAGGATTAAAAGTAAAAATCTTGGTAGTATGTTGTCAGAGAGTACACATTTTTTACACATCAAAAAGTTACAGCCAAGCCCTAAAAGGACAAAACTAGGGCAATTAGCATTTGACCAAGAAGCAACTCACTCTCAAAAGATATTTTGGTCTCCAAAGTTATTTGACATGCTCTTTCCAATGAGACAAAAAAATAAGAGGATCAAAAACTGGCAGGATGGTCAAATAACTGATTGAACATGAGCAATTTTTGGCATTTTTCTGTTTATGACCAACTTTGATAGGGTCTAATGTAGCGATTATTATACCTAGAAACTTCCAATTCAGCACACAGACTAAAAAGTTAGATGCCACTCCAGGAAAAAAATTTGCTATCATATAACGGCAATGTTCAGGAGATAGAGGTTCATGAGTGCAGCACTGGTTGGTGTTACAGGTAATTTTTTTTGCATTTTAAATCTCAGTTTGTGAGAAAACTAAGCCACCTGGGTCAAAACCGATTTGATTTTTTAAACCCTTGCAAAGAAGTAGTCCAGATTAGTCATTTTCAGCACATCAAAGCATATAGCAACTGATTGAATGTCCCTTAAAAATGCCTCTATGAAACTGCCAGTCAGGGTTGCGGTGTTTATGGTCAAAAACAGGGGTACTGTATCTTGAAAACTATAGCAGCTACAGAGGTGAAATTTTGCACAGGTTCATTTGGGCCAAGTACCAACTTGTGTATCAAATTTCATCAAAATCCGAGATGGTGTGGTGGGGCCGATTCCTAAAATTGGACCACTTGATATAGAAAGACCCCATAAATAATAAATACACCCATTTTAATATAATTTCATGGAAAACAAAAATCACAAGGGCCAATCAAAGGTGATCCGCATCTATCAAAACCCACCCACAAAATGCATCCATAGGATTGTGTTAGATCATGCATCTATAATATACAATTTAAAGTTGTTTTTTTTATTTTAAGAGCTCATCTGGCAACTGCCTACTTGGGCATTGGTTGCTGTATTAAAAACTGGGTAGTAGTAGACTAATTTAAAATAAGATTCAAAAAAAAAAAAAAACACTAAAAATAGAAAAAGTAAAAAGGCAACAAGTAGGAACCAAGCTCCGGCATTGGGGGGAGGTCGACCTCCCCCCCGGCGCAGGAACGTGACATACTAAAATAACAAACTAGTTAAATAAAGGGGAGGCCAGCCTCCTCCAAAAAGTCTAAAGGCCACAGGTCGGTGTGAATGAACCCATCCTGAGTACAAGGGACAGGCGGTAGCAACCACGCCCATCCCAGTACCAAGCCCGGGTACCATGCATCAAGATCACCCAGACTGGGACATTCGACAAGAATGTGCCAAACAGTCTGGGAGACAACGCAGTCGTTACAATAGGGCGCAGGTGAGCGCTCCATCAAATGGCAATGCGTCACACGAGTGTGACCGATTCGGAGATGACAGAAAGCAACCTGAAGCTGTCGCCGCATTGGGGGATAGGTCCATGGGAACAATCACAGCGCAATGGCATACAACTTTAAGTTCCTCTGGACCGTCTCCCATCTTCTTTGCCAAGCAGTCCAAAGAGCTGCCTGTATTCCTGCCATATAGTTGCTGTGTGGAAGAGTAAAACACTGGTCCAATCGCTCGGTCCTCACAGACTCTTTGGTACCCTCATTCCCCGCAATTCCTACATGTCCAGGAACGCAGCAGAAGATAATCTTGAAATCCACCCAGCTCACTAAAACCGTGGCATCACGGATATTGCGAACCAGAGAGTGCGTAGATTCCAATGCACCGAGAGCACTCAGGGTGCCTTGTGAGTCGCTATAAATCACGATCTGGTCTCCAAACCGGGCACATCGCGTAATCTTTTGCACCGAGTGGTGTATTGCTACCAACTCAGCCGTGAAGACAGATGCAGTGCCTGGCAAAGCCCCGCTGACTACAAACAGAGAGGATATACAATTTAAACAATCCATAGGATTGTGTCAGATTATAATGCATCTACTATTTACAATTTGAACCATCCACAGGAATGTGTCAAAAACAAAAGTCATAATCATCAAGGCTCAACAAAATTCTTATCACCTATAATATACAATAATAAAAAACTGCATCCACAGGAATGAGTCCAGAATACCCACCCACCCACCAAAAAAAAGTAACCCTCTCTCCCCATATAATCATCTAATCTGGGTTTAAAAACATTCAAGTTTGGACCATCTACTGTCTCCGGTATCCTGCTATTTCAGTAATATACCACTCTATTGGTGAATAAATATTTTCTAACATCCAACCTGTACCTCTATTTTTTAATTTTTAAGTTGTGAACCCTAGTCCTATTACTACCTGGGTAGTCAATTCAACCAGTCATTTTTGCTACTGACTCAGATTTTCTTCCAAATTACTGTACTTATAGACAGACCTTAATGATACAAATTCAATGATATATGTCTCACCTCTGTGGATCAAATGATTTCTAAGATATGACCCGTCAAAGTTGGGTCAAAAAGGTAATTTTGGCAAAAAGTGAAAAAGTTCAAAGTCAAATATCTTGGAGACTATTTCAGTTACAGAGCTCATTCTGATACCATTTTAAAGCTAATAAGATTCCCTACAACTTTTATTAATGCATATATTTCCTTATATGGTCAAACAAAAAGTTGACCTTTGACCTTGAAAAGGTCACTCGACTTAATCCATTTTTTGGTAACTTTCCCTAAAAATTTGTACATACGTATAGCAGTGTTCATAAAGAATTTTCTTAAGAAATGTTTATTTTAGGAGCTACAGATTTTTATGTGAGCACAACTAGCCAAAAAAAGTGACAATTTTGGTGTTTAACATGTACTGTATATTGTAATTACCATGGGCATAGCCAACCCTCCAGTTTTGGGGGGGATACCATTCAGGGGAGAGCAAAGTGCAGTCACAGTGAAGTCCTAAATGAGTGCCTGCAAGACTAAAAGTATGATTTTGAAACTGAAAGAAAAAACATAAAATGCTAAATTTTATAGACATTCACACAAAGTAAGAAAAGGGTAACAAATCTTTGTTGTTGTTTTTTACTTTCAAATGTAAAATATTCTCCATGAACAGGATGGGGGGATGTCTCCCACAAACTCCCCCCTCCCCCCATCTAAGCCTAGCTATGGTAATTACCATAGACCTATACAAGTGACCTCTATTTTAAGTTTTATTTTCATGAATGATATAAACTTTGTTAATCACATTGATATCTAGTAAAATTTTAATCTAAATACTAAGAAAATTATGTTTGGTAATTATTAGGAAACAATAATATATAATTTATAACATTCTCCATATTCTTACAGGAATTACTCCTATAATATATAAAATAAATTTGAATTAACAAGACAAAATATAGATAAGTTCAGTAACTGTTGTGCTCCAATAATACTAGTCGAAACATGAAGACTTGTCAATGGAATGCCCAGGATAGTAAACTTTGTCTACAGCTCTACTCTCTCTCAGTCAATGTGAGAGTGTGACCTAGTAAGGGGCATCACCATCTTAGCTTGTTAAGACCTCTTTGTATTCAGTTTTTTCTTCTTACCTTTATACCTTAAACTATTTCCAGTTAAATTTAATATTTTTCATATTTACGTTATATTACAAATTATATACATTTAATCCTAACATTCTGCTAATCAAATATGTGTTGCCTTGTGATTAATAATTATGCCTGGTGAAATGATATCACTATTGTACACATGAGTAACTTTATTTTCCCAATTCCTGGCCTTTCTTTTCAATCTAGTTATTCATTATAGTTTAATTAAATTACATCTAAAGTTAATCTGAAAAATTGATAATTTTTTATCCTGGACTACTCAAACATAATTAGCTAGGAATCAGAAGGTGAATAAAAGTTTGTAATATTATGCAATGGGATTAGTGCATGAGCAACTAAACTATATTATACATATTTCTTCACACTAATGTGGCCTTTTTTTATTTTTTGCCAGGTACCCTGGAACTAGGCTCATTGAATGTAGGGCGTTATTGCTGTGACCCTTTTCAAAGACACAAGAAAAGAATTACTAAAGGACTTCATTTTGTACCTGAAGAATTAATAGAAAGCAATCTTGCTTACAATCTGATGGCACAGCATAAACTATGTCCTACCTGTCGCAATTTATTGTTAAAGGCTTCATCTTCACACACTAGATCTCAAAAGCTCACTCCATCACAATGTGATATTGAATTAGAAAAGAAGTATGAACTTCAAAACCTCAATACATCTTTGGTCACAATAGCAGAGTCCCCATTGCAAAAAGCTAAAGCATCACAAAGCAAGCCGTACGCAAAGAAGAAATTCATTCAAGTAAGCAGCAATTTGAAAAGAAAATTTGAAAGAGTAGATAGTACAGAAATTTCATCTGGAAATGACTCAGACGTTAATACAGAAAGAGAAATTATTCAACAGCTAAAACATAAATTTGATAATGAAGAGACAAGAAGAAGTGAAAAATTGACCATCCTCTCTGCCCTACCCAAAACCTGGACCAGACAAAAAATAATGAACACTTAATTGCTCACAATACAGGGTTTGGCAAGCAAAACATTTGGCAAAAGAGAAGGGGGGTACTATTTACACCAAATCCAAAGTTGGGGAAATGGCTGGATAGGGACATTGCTACTAAAGTTAGAGATTTCTATAAATCACCAGACATCAGTAGAGAACTGCCAGGTTTAAAAGACTACGTCTCAGTAAAAGGAGCTGATGGCTGTCGTGAAAGAAAGCAAAAATTTCATGTACTTAGCAATCTGAAAGAGGTATATGAAGACTTCAAAGGCAAGTATCCAGAACTAAAGATTGGATTCTCAAGAATGTGTTTTGCCAGGAGCCAGTGGCAGACATTCTGTGTTTGTGTGTGTGTGTACTAAACATAAAAATGTGAAACTAAGTATGGCAGCTGTTGAATCTGTTTCAGCATCAAGAAACACACAACACTTCTGATGATACCCTAAAAACTAATCATATTTCAAATTATAGACATTGCCTCGCCCTTCTCCAGTGCAAACCAACGAGAAAAGTGCTATTTTGGTGAATGTGAACAATGCCCCCCACAAGGAAGAATTTTTGGATTTTTAGATAAATTGTTTGACAGAAAGGGACAATGAGATTGAGTTTAGGCAGTGGGTTACAACAGACATCAACTTTAGAATATAAAAAATTAACAGCAGAAGATTTTATTCCATATTTCCATGAATAATTAACATCTCTTGCAACATGATTTCATTGCCAAAGCTCAAAGTAGTTTTTTACAAGAAAAGAAACAAGAACTAAATGAAGGTGAATTTGTAATTGTGGGGGACTTTTCAGAGAATTATTCTCTTATTGTGCAAGATGGAGCCCAGTCATTTCATTGGAATAATTGCAAAGTATCACTACATCCATTTGTTTTTTACTACTGTAAAAACTGAGTTAGAACTTCATTAACCTTTGCTATCACAAGAATGATTTTGATATTGAAGCAGAATGGCATTTCTTTGCAATGAGCCATGGTAAAGGACCCTGCGATGGTATCAGTGAAACTGTGAAGAGGCTAGCTGCCAGAACAAGCTTTCAGAGAACAGGAGTTAATGCTGAACCTATTCTAGACCCTAAGGCACTCTTCAATTTTGCAGTAAAAGCTTTTTCCTTCAATTACCTTCACCTTCACAACAGCAGAAGAACATGAAGCTCACCGACAGAAGTTGGTGAAGCGCTTTGACAATGCAAGAACCATTCCAGGTAACCTGGTCACCTAGCCATTTAGTTATTAAAGTCAGATAGTCACTTAGTGAACTACTACAACTAATAAGTAATTTTTCTTGCCCCTGTAAGAGAAAAGGTATAAGTGGGAAGTGCCACTCTAATGATGAACAAAGAAAGATAGATTTATAATTTAGGGATTGATAAGATTTAAGATGTTCTTGTTTAATAATCTTCTTTCTTAAATTTAATAACTTAAATTCTTAAATAATAACTTAGCAAACTTCTTAAATAATAACTTAGCAAACTGAAAGCTTAGAATATAATTATGTATCTAATGTATACATATTTTCTTTATTAGGAACACAGAAGATCTATTGTGTCAAGGGTGTCAGTGAGGAAGTCTTGGAAGTAAGTGCATATTCGACTTCAACGATCACAAGATTGGAAAGATCCTCTATTCTTCAAAGCAGCACAATTCCATTGGCATCTATAAAAGGGTTCTGTTTAGCTATCTATGATGAATACTGGTATCTCGCATGTCCTGGAGGTCAAGCACGAGAGCAATGAAGTTCGGTTGACCTTCCTTCACCCACACAGCCCTGCCAACTCGTTTGTGTATCCTGCACCACCTGATGAACTTCTTCTTGATGTTACTGATGTATTAACGATTGTTAGCCCAACAACCATTATGGGCCGAACCTATACATTGAAAAAATTGGAAATGAAGAAAGCTACCCCTATGACAAATGCCCGCAAATAAAGTAATATTGAAAAATATATATATAGTATACTGGTATATATTTTCAGTGTATTCAAACCATGATTTGAACCTTCAAGACACATTTCAGATTATAGTTTTATCGCATTTTATGTTCATATATATAGTAAATTGTTTATCATCCAATTTCAATGTGTCATCCTAAATACTATTTTAATATAATATGCATATAGAGCAGTATTTTATTAAAGCATACATTAGATATTTATAAAAAAGCAAGGGTACTGGTATAATTACCATACATGGTGATTACAATAGTGTATTTAACAGTACATGTCAAACACCAAAATCGTCACTTTTTCAGCTAAGTTGTGCTCACATAAAAATCTGTAGCTCCTAAAATAAACATTTCTCAAAGAAAATTCTTTATGAACACTCTGCTATACATATGTACAAATTTTTAGTGAAAGTTACAAAAAAGTTGATTTCTAGTCAAGTGACCTTTTCAAGGTCAAAGGTCAAATTAAAGGTCAACTTTTTTTTTACCTTGTAAGGAAATATATGCATTAATAAAAATGTAGGAAATCTTATTAGCTTTAAAATGGTATCAGAATAAGCTCTGTAGGCGCAATAGTCTCTGAGATATTTAACTTTAAACTTTTTCACTTTTTGCAAAAATGACCTTTTTTACCCAACTTTGAGGGGTCATATCTCAGAAACCATTTGACCTACAGAGGTGAGACACATACCATTGAATTTGTCTCATTAAGGTCTACAAGTACAGTACTTTACAAGAAAATCCGAGTCAGTGGCAAAAAAATTGCCAAATCTTGGTTGAATTGGCATGGAATGACCCACCTTCCAACTCAAATAAGTTGCTAAAATCCAACTTATCTATCCCATTACAGATTTTAAAAGTTCAATCATATCTCCCCTCATACACCTTTCAAATGAGAACATATTCGGGTGTCCTACTTGTTTGGTGATTTTGAATTCAAGGACTTTTCAAGGTTTTCTAGGACTTAAAAAATAATCAAGGATGGGTTTTAGCCCTTTTTTTTCTTTAAATTAAAAAAGTGCCCTAAAAATTATGGGACATTGATGAAGGTGAGGTATTTAAGGGAAAAATGGGTTATAAGCAAAGCATAACCAAAATCAACTCACTAGTACAAAAAAAAACAAGAACAAGGTATCCAAGCGACAGTCACAGAAGTATAGCGAGCATCCATCATAAAATAGAATGCATCCAAAGCATACATATATTCACTCACATTAGTGACTAGATTAATTTAAATATTACTATTTTCCTAATAGACATTAAAAAATATATAAATAGTGAATTGAAAAATCATTTGAATAATCACTCAATGATTTATTTTTTAAATTCAAGGACCATCTACCTTTTTCATCATCAAATTCAAGGACTTTTCAAGGATTTCAAGGGCAAAAAATAAATTCAAGGGCTTTTCAAGGATTTCAAGGGCAGTAGACACCCTGATATTTAATACCCTCAGTCTATCTTCATAATCAAGATGTTTCAGGAAAGGTATTATTTTGTTGCCCTCCTTTGTACTGACTCTAGGAGGTTGATATCGTGTTTAAAATGTGGTGACCATGTTTGTATACAGTACTTTAAATGTTGTCTGAGATATGAGTTGTAGAGTTTAAGGATAACCTCTTTACTTCTGTAACTAACATTCCTTGATGTACCCTAGCACCCTATTTGCTCTATTTTTTGCCTCAATACCCTGTTTTGAAAACTTCAGCGACCTATCTACCACTACGCTTAAGTCCTTCTCATCCTCAACTGAATTTAGCCAATGCACATCCATTTGATATCTAAATTCCCTATTATCCCTTCCCATGTTAATAACTTTGCATTTTTTAAGTTAAAAGTCATCTGCCACTTATGAGCCCAAGCTAACTTATTTAAGTCACTCTACACTTTAAAGCTACCCTCAACTTCTTTGACTACAGCTGCCAATTTAGTATCATCAGCAAAAAATAACACTGATATTTACATAAATAGCCTACCAGAGATAATTTATATAAACTATGAATAATAAAGGGGACGAGAACTTATCCCTCAGGTACGCCACTGATAACATCACTCCACTGTGACCTCACTCCATTCATTACAACTCTCTGTTTCCTGTCTTTCAGCCATTCATAACATAACAATATAATTTTACAGATGACAAAGCCACAAGGGCCTATCAAAGGTCATCTGCATCTGTCAAAACCCACCCACAAAATGCATCCATAGGATTGTGTCCAATCATGCATCTACAATATACAATTCGAACCATACACAGGAATGTGTCAAAAACAAAGAGCATCACCATCAAGATTCGTCAAACTCCAAATCAATTGTAATATACAATAATAAAAACTGCATCCACAGGAATGAGTCCAGAATACCCCATAAAGTTAACCCTCCCTCCCCATATAATCATCTAACCTGCATTTGAATACATTCAAGTTTGGACTGTCTACCCTCTCAGATGGCAAACTATTCCAGTAATCTACCACTCTATTATTAATTTTTAAGTGGTGCCTCTGGTCCTATTACTACCTTCCAACATAAATAAATTGCTAAAATTCAACTTTTAAAAAGCTCAATCATATCTCTTCTCACACACCTTTCAAATGAGAACATATTTAGTACCTTCAGTCTATCTTCATATTCAAGGTGCTTGAGGGAAGGTATTATTTTTGTTGCCCTCCTTTGTACTGACTCTAGCAGGTTGATGTCATGTCTAAAATGTGGTGATCATGCTTGTATACAGTACTCTAAATGTGGCCTAACACACAAGTTGTAGAGTTTAAGGATAACCTCTTTACTCTTGTAGCTAACATTCCTCTTAATGTATCCTAGAACCCTATTTGCTCTATTTTTTGCCTCAATACACTGCTTTGAAAACTTCAGTGACCTATCTACTACTACGCTTAAGTCCTTCTCATCCTCAACTGAATTCAGCCAATACCCATCCATTTCATAGCTAAATTCCCTATTATCGCTTCCCATGTTAAGAACTTTGCATTTTTTAAGGTTAAAAGTCATTTGCCACTTCTGAGCCCAAGCTAATAACTTATTTAAGTCACTCTGCACTTTAAAGCTACCCTCAACTTCTTTGACTAGAGCTGCCAATTTAGTGTCATCAGCAAAAATTGACACTGCTATTTACGTAAATAGCCTCCCAGAGATAATTTATATTAACTATGAATAATAAAGGGGCCTAGAACGGATCCCTGAGATACACCATTGATAACGTCCCTCCACTGTGACCTCACCCCATTCAGCACAACTCTCTGTTTCCTGTCTTTCAGCCATCCAGTTATCCAATTCAAAACTTTACCACATATCCCATGCATTTTTAATTTATGAACTAGTCTCCTATGTGGAACCTTATCAAAAGCTTTACTAAAATCTAAGTAAATTACATCAACATTCTCTCCCTTATTTAAGTGTTTAGTAACATAATCCATAAAATCCAGTAAATTTGTTAAACACTATCTACATCTTCTAAACCCATGTTGAGCATCATTTATTAACCTACCATAATCTAGATGGTCAGAAATCCACTTCTTAACTATCTTCAAGGATTTTACAAACAATAGAAGTTAAGCTTACTAGCCTAAAGTTATTTGAGTCCTCTTTACTTCCCCTTTTTAAATATTGGCACTACATTCACTAATTTCCAATCATTAGGTATTTCTCCAAACTCTAGTGTTCTAGTGTATATCTCCTCAAGAGCTACTGCATTACTATCTACACCTTCTTTGAGTAAACTAGAATGAATGTTGTCTGAGCCAGATGACTTACTAGTATTTAACTCCAATATAAGCCCTTTAATTATTTCTCGGTTCACATTAACGCTATTCAACACTACTTCCCTTGGCCTAGAATTATCATCAATTAATCTATCTTGATTTTCTTGTGTAAATACTGAAGAAAAATGATCATTAAGAACCTCTACTATTTCCTCATCATTCTTTCAAAACCCCTTCATATCTAATAGGCCCTATTTTATCACTGTTAGATTTGTTATTAATTTTATAATAGCTAAAAAATTTTCTTGGATCTTTATTATTATTTTGAGCTAAAGTAATTTCTGCCACCCTTTTGCTCTTCTTAATAATCTTATTTAGCTCATTTCTGGTTGACCTATTATGATTTAAATTCTAATTTAAATTCTCAAAAATACTTTCTCTCTGTAATCTCTGGTATGCCCTTTTCAGTAATACTTCAGATTTGGGGCACAAGGTAGGTGGCACTGTTAGTAGGCTACAATTTTGGGCTACAATATATCTTTTATGATGTCAGACGGTAGCTTCAGATGTGACCAATCACGGTGTTATATTTTTTTTTGTTGTTTTGGGGATTTGTAACTTTTAGTCTGTATTATTTACTAAATATCTGCGCCTCTGCTCGTTTATAGTTTTTTCTAAGTTAGGTAAGGTTTCTTTTATTGTTTTGTTGTTTTTCTGTATATTTTGTTTCGCAGTGAACGATAACAGCCTCTTACTGGCAACGCCGTAGCTATAAATAGCACCCGCTTAGCATTTGTTTCTCTTTCATTATGCCTTTTTTGTGCTCTAGTTGTGCTTCTTCGTTATTCGAATTTGGGTTTATTTTGCATGACCGCAAAAAACTTTTAGATTATTTAGAGGCGCATAAACAAATCAAGAAACCTATAAAAGTAAGTATTGCTTGTCATTAGGTTAGGTTTTTCTGCCAGTAAAAAGCTGTTGGGGAAACAAAAACAGTAAATTCCAGGGGACTGCTCCTGGAAAAGATATCACTGCGGGGGGACCACCCTGCAATGATCCTAAGTTTCAATCAATTGGGGGTGGTCCGCCCCCCAGTATATACTCATATACAAAAATATATAACACCGTAATTATTCACATCTGACGCTACCGTTTGATGTCATAAGACATATATTGTAGCCCAAAATTGTAGCCTATGAACAGCGCCACCTACCGTGCGCCGCAAAACTGAAGTGTTACCCCTTTTTCTTCTCAGAAATTTTCCTAGCTATCTTGTGATTCCACCACAACGGCTTCCTACATTTCTTCCTAATAACCTTCATTGGAATACACTGCTCCTGGACTATGTTTAATATAGTCTTAAAAGTGTCCACATCTCATAAGTATTCTTCCCCCTGAAACCTATATCCCACCTAACCTGATTTAGCAAGTTTTGAAATTTATTGTAATCTCCCCGATAAAAATTTGGAGTTTTTGTGGAGTTTGTTGATGTTCTACCTTTGGCTATTCCTAAGTTAAAATGAACCATCTGATGATCACTATTTCCCAAGGCTTCCCCAACAGTCACTTCATGAACCAAGTGATCATCATTTGAAAGAAGCAGATCTAAGATATTGGCACCCCTTGTTGGATTATTAACAAATTGAGTCAAAAAATTATCCTCAAGGGATTCTATAAACTTACAACTTGCTCTATCCTTTCCTATCATATTTTCCCAGTCCATACAATTTAAATTAAAGTCACCATGAATAACTGTATCTACTTCACATCCTTTCCTTATTTCGTTGATCGTTAGCTCATCAATACAGTCAGTCTGTCCAGATGATCTGTAAAAGGCTCCCAAGTGTATTATCCTATTTTTACTGAGCCTAATATCAATCCACAGTGACTCAACTTCTTGCTTTATAGAATTATTTACATTTGAGGAAATGCTATTTCTGATATAATAAACCCACCACCCATCCTATCTCTCCTTTGACTAATGTACATATAACTCTGTATGTAGTTCAAATTCACTCACGTTGTCATTAAATTTAGAATCATTAACCCAGGATTCTATTACATATATTATATATCTTCACTAATAATATAACCAAATAACTCGTCCTTCTTATTTCTAAGACTACGAGCATTGGTATAGACAACTCAGCCCTACTATCCCTGAAGCACCTCTTTTAGAATGTATACCTTCCGCTCTATCTCCTCTGCATCTCTTTTCTTTCCATGCCCAATCCTGTACTCTTATATTTCCTTGACAACTACAGTAACTAGTTTCCCGCTTGCAAAGACCCACAATACATCAACCCCAGCCCAGCTTAGATGGAGTTCATTGAATGCATACAATGCCTTATTCCCATAAACCCATTCCAAACATCTATCACTAAATGTAAGTATGCATGATCTGGTACAATCCTATGGATGCATTTGATGGGTGGGTTGCGACAGATGCAGATGACCTTTGACAGGCCGTTCTGTCTTTTGTCATTTGTAAAATTATGTTAAACCTTAAGTATATTTTATTTACCCAGATCTTTTCTTAGTTTTCAATGGGGGCAATAAAATATTTACCTAATTTGAGCCATAGATCATAAATGGAACAATGTTGAAAATAAACTGTCATGCCATAAAGTTCCATACTAAATATCAAATTCAACTTCAAGTCAGAAGAGAATAAATACACAATGCACCAGGAGATGACAGGCATATGAGATTTAATTGGCGTCTAAAGTATTAGTAGTAACGCAGTTGGCGGATTCGAGTTGGATCGTTATAAATTAATTTGCACAAATTTTTACAACTTACCACTTAAACAGCGTAGCAAAATTTTAAATGACATTAATACCAGTTAAGGAGAAACTTAATTTAAAAAAAAAACACCGGTGTAAACTGAATCAGGCCAATGAGCAGAAATTAGGCCTAAGCCTACTAAAAATCTAAAAAGTTTGCACTCAATTTTCACAAGAAGAAAAACTTACCACCAACTCTATACATATTATTAGTCATTATGAAACATTGATATGACGTACTACATACGATAATTCAAATTTTAAGCGTAAAGATAATACTATCCATATAATTTCATAACAATAAACGTGATAAGTCCCACTGACAATTCGCCATTTTCTCACTAATCTGAAGACGCGTTCCAATAATGGAAATGAAAAACGTATATATATACATATGTATGTGTATATGGTTTGTAAAATAATTGAAGCAAGGACGAAAATAATAATAATCTAGGAAATTAAAACGTATTGGTAGTAAAAAGTTGAATGTTTTCATTTCCAAATTCAGAAAAGAGGGGGACAAAAATGAAGGGAATTAACTATTTTCATAATTTGCATTCACCACCTCGGGGAGATGAATGATGTATTTGACAGTTTTCCTGAAACTTTGATTTCTGTATTTTTTACATCATTCGATGGCACACTTGCCAAAAATATATTTCTAGTTATTTAATAGAATAATAAGTTTTCAAGTCATTCGCAAGAATATATAGAAAGTTATCTAAATATTTATTATTTTGATAAAAAATATATATTGCATTTGCTAATTTTCGAAGAGAAACCGTGTAATCCAACGGGAAACCAATTGGCGAAACCCTTGAAGGAAGGTCAAGCTGTATTTTAATTTAATGTTTGTGTTAATTATACTAACTTTTCGTGAAAGTAGACAAGATATTTTCCGCATTCACTATATGACGAATTGAATACACCGGACTCAGAATTTTAGTTGATGATGGCAAAGTTTGAAATCTAGTTCTTCCAAACATATAGTTAACATATATTTTCATCCTAATCACTCTTTAGTTCATTCATCTGTTTCCCCTCTACTCTCTCATTGACTGAAAACACCCTAGTTGGTTAACCTGTAAATTCATTATAACCAACGAGGGTATTTTAACTGAATGGGAGCGTAGAGGAAAAGACGGGTGAAATAATGATTAAATAAGCTGAAACTAGATTTTAACAATATAGCTTTGAATATATATATATATATATATATATATATATATATATATATATATATATATATATATATATATATATATATATATATATATATATATATATATACATATATATATATATATATATATATATATATATATATATATATATATATATATATATATATATATATATATATATATATATAATATATATATATATATATATATATATATATATATATATATATATATATATATATATATACATATATATATATATATATATATATACATATATATATATATATATATATATATATATATATATATATATATATATATATATATATATATATATATGTGTGTGTTTGTGTGTATGTGTGTGTGTGAAAAAAAATCACAAAGTGAACGTGAGTCAACGCTTTTACTACATATGTACAATCTTAACCATAGCATTAACTGGAACAGTGCCAAACCAGTCATAAAATGCAGTAATTATATTTCGAGAAATATATTAGAATGTATCTCCATAAATGCGTTCCCAAATTTCAATCTTATTCCTGGTTTGTTCATGCTAGGCCCCATTATCACTACATACATGAAATCTCAAATAAAGTTGTTTCAGGATTTTGTACCCCCTGATTAAGGTTCAGAGGTGTGTAATCTAATCCCCGCTTCCACTATTTAAAGCAATGTATGTCCAGCCTCCTGTCTATTCCATAAACAGGTCTTTAAGAATAAAGATGAAAGCGCTCGGAATCGTTTTTCACTTTTCTTTTGTGGGTATATATATATATATATATATATATATATATATATATATATATATATATATATATATATATATATATATATATATATATATATATATATCGGGACTATGAAAGAGAGAGAAATTGATAGGGAATTTAAAGGACAAAGGAGAGCTGAGGTAAACACGCGGCGAATATACAATGCATAAATCTTTCATGAACGCGAAAGAATGATGAAGTGAATCCAGCAAACCTCAAGAAACAGAAAAACAGGATAATTTTCTTCGGAGATGTTAATTTCCTAATTCGCAAAAATTCCGTAGAGGGGTGAGATTCGAACCGTGCACACTGAGGCAGCAAGCAACCGCTTTGATATCAATTAAACCGTCCCTTAGACAACTCGGCTACGCGGAAGACAAAAATCTTCCGATACGTTTCGCAAGGTCGATTGGAACTATGAAAGAGATATATATATATATATATATATATATATATATATATATATATATATATATATATATATATATATATATTGCTTCCCTCATCTTATAGACGACGAGTAGCACTCTCTATCCCCCAACTTTCCAGCACAGCACTACTATGCTAACGCAATGATCAGAAATTTTTGCTTCCGGAGAAAACATCTGGGACAGATCCCTCACGCAAAGTGAACCTAATATAGAGCCATAAACATTTCCTTTGAAGGAGCCAGAAAAGGGAGACAAGAAAGAATGTTCGAACCAGCTCTGTGAACACAAACAGCGACCAACTTTCGTCGTAAGTATTCGCAGGAGCACACTTTTTCTTTTACAATAGGGTCACTAAGGCCTGCCCATTAATTCATCGAGTGAATTGAATTCTGCCTCGTTCTTTCGAAATATAAAAAAGTTAGCTCGTTATACTTTACTCTTTAATCGTCAGTCATTACTACCTACTCATCATTACAATGCCTGACACTGCATGGGTATATTCATTAAAGTATCGACCGATTTCAACAAAATTTTCCATTCGGGCCGCAGCACAGCTTCTATCCATATTCCATTCCTTATCGTGCATTAGTTGGACTTCAAGATTCTTAAACTGGTTGAATTGTCAAGTCGATACTGTTAGATCATTTATAAAGTAGTGTTAAATTGTTTATAAAATGACCATATTCATCATTATTATTAAACTGATGTTGCAAAAATTTAATTTATCTCTGCTAGTTTAGAAAAATGGGAAGTTCGATTGCTTTTATAGCATATAAGCAGTAAAGCACTTGGTCTAAAATAAAAAAAAAATGGTGGAAAGGGATTTATTGTCACAAAAGCTACACAAATTCAACTCCCATCTCTCGAGCAGTAGCTTCTGTCAACTACAAAGTGGTGAACCCGGAGTGATGCCAAAGTTTCCATGCAGCATTCACTCGGAGTTATACTCGAACTTCCCACGCTGCATTCACCCGGAGTGACGATCTACTTCCCTCACGCAGAATTTTTTAGCAACGACAACTCTACGTAACTTTATTGCAACAAGTATGGCTGACCACAACACGTCCATCATGGTGAGGGCAAAGTGAATTATTTCCTTCACGAGTTGCAGCCTGACTCGGTTAACTCGTGGTTCACCAAATCAAGCTTCTCTTATCCTTGGAGGGATGAACAAGTGACACTAAAAACTCAAGTCACTGGTGCTGGCACTGTCACGCGCTATAATTGATGAAATTCTGTTCCTTCTAAGAGATAACACAAACTTGAGCTATCAAACCCTTCGAGCTGCCATTTTGGAAAAGTTCATCCCACTCACAGCTCAAAAATGGAACTTTTGGTTGGTTTCCCTGAGGATTTCATAAAGAAATTGAATGACAGAGTAAGGGATAGTATGAACCCAGACTGTATTTTGGAGTCCTTAATTCGGTGCCTTCTCTCTCACATTCAAGAAGCACTTGATATTTGAGGACCGGCGACCTCACTTGAGCTACTCGCTAAGGCTTCCTTACGAGCTCTCAATCGTAACCCTCAGACAAGGGTGACTTCCATCGCAAAGAACCCTCACAACAGCTCCACGAACAGGTGGAGGCAGCATTGGTCCCCATCAAGGAAGAGCTCACCACTCTCTCGTGAAGGATGGCTACTCTCGAGAAATCGAAAGATTACTTCAGAGGACGCTCAGCATCACGTGCGTGTAACTCTCCCCTAGATCTCACAAATCACTTTCTGGATCGTGCAACTCTCCCACTCTTCAGAATGGCATCTGCTAAAACCACCGGTAATACGGTAGCCAGGCAGTGATGTGTACCTAGCTGCAAGGAAAATGGTACATCATGAAACTTTTCAGTGAAATGGAAATGAAGAACGTCCATTACTCACTAATGCTGCCTCACGAGCTCTCAATCGTAACCCTCAGACAAGGGTGACTTCCATCGAAAGAACCCTCACAATGGCTCCGCGAGCAGGTGGAGGCAGCATTGCTCCCCTTCAAGGAAGAGCTCACAACTCTCTCGTGAAGGATGGCTATTCTCGAGAAGTCGAGAGATTACTTCAAAGGACGCTCAGAATCACGCGCGCGCAACTCTCCCACTAGATCGCACAAATCTCTGTCTGGATTGCATAAATCTCGCTGGATCGCATATCTCTCCCGCTGGATCGCGCAACTCTCCCACTCTTCAGAATGGCATCTGCTAGTACGGCAATACGGTAGCCAGGCACAGTGTTGTGTACCTGGTTGCAAGGAGAATGGTACATCAGGAAACTTTTAAATGAAATGGAAATGAAGAACGTCGCATGTGTTTTTCCTCACTATCCGGGGTTGCGCTTTATCGATCCCACCACCGGAAGAAGGTTACCTGTCGACACAGGTTCAGTGATATCAATTCCCCCTGCTACATACGACGATCCTTAGCAAGAGAGCAACATTTCCCTTTCAGAATGCAGCGGGATCCACAATTGATACCTTTGGTGAACGTACACTTAATCTATACTTGCGTTAAGATTTAATCCAACCTGGATTATATTTAGTGTGCTATGCAAAAAATGCGATCATAGGTACTGATTTTTTTTACCAAATTACAATCTTGTAATTGACTTAAAACATTCACGCTTGGTATACGAAGCTAACAATCCATCAATAATTGGTATAAACGAACGTGTTATTTCTCCATCGTATTTTTTTTTTCAATTCCAACCAGCACTTCACGGGTTTTTTTTTCTATTACTATGCAAAGCTATAATTATGACAGAGTACATGTATACATAGTTTCGACACGCACGAAAGCTATAGAGTAATGAGGCGTGTTTATATTTAGGGCTCTTTTTCTTTCGCTATAATACGCCGCTGCAATATAAGGACTACAATGGGATTAAAAAATATAGGAATGATGGGTTTCTGGCAAACGTGACTCCTCTCCCGCAAGTCTGGATTCCAAAAACTGAACTGCGTACTCCAAATGAGGTCGAACCAAAGATTTGTACAGGGAAATTACTATATTTTCCGATTTGTAGGCAAAATTTCTATATATGAAACCGATCACTCTGTTTCTAAACCTTGCCGTCGCGCTTGATCACCAGGAAAGGGCCAGCATATGGCGCTTTCAGTGGTTTGCGCACGTGGTCTATTCGGACTCACACATGAGTCACCTCACGAAGATCTTTGGGTACGAAAGGCTTGGGCACGGAGTGCAAGTGCCCTAGGGATGTTTGTGTGAAATCGACTTGTGCCATGGTTGAGGCTAATTCTATAATAAACTTTGAATCGGTCTTCGATGGCGACGATGAAACTAATGGTCTCCGGCACAAAAGTGTAGTTCCTGTGACTGCCGTGAAAGGCGAAAATCCCGAGTCATTAAGCAAGGAGCGAACGCCCCAAAAAACAATTGGAAATGGTATCAGCCAACCTCATCGACGGGCCATTATGGAGCACTTCAAAGTTTTATGGCCCTTTTCACCATCCCGTTTGTGTACGGGCGGTAGGCCGTGGTGAGGAGACGATGAAAACCAATGAGGGCAGACAGTTCCTTAAATAGCTTGGATTCGAATTGGGCGCCTCTGTCGGTCATAACGTAAAGCGAGACTCCAAATCTGGAAATCCACCCGTCTAGGAAAGCCAACGCGACCGTTGCGCCACTTATGTCTAGAATCGGTAGCGCTTCGATCCATCTTGTAGCTCAGTCAATTCACGATGGTAAATACCGATTTTGCGACATGCAGGATTGTCCAGGCAGCGTACACGGTGGAAGTGGTCCAACTATATCAATACGCACTGTTTCGAACCTTGAAGATGGAATATCAATGAGCAGGGTTGGGGATTTGGTATAGCGACTGATCTTAGAAGATTGATTGGCATGAGAGGCACTCCCTTGTCCAGGAGCGAATATCCCTGTTCATATTGGGCCAGAAATATCGAGATATAATAAGACGAAGTGATGCCTTGACTCCAGGGTGTGGAAAATTATGCAATTGCCTATAAATAGTCCTCCTGCACGCTATAAGGACGAACGGCCGTGATTATTTTGATGTTACTTCACAGCATACATGAGTTTCACCGGAAAAAGGGAAGGATTTGAATCGCGAGCGGAACTCTTTTATCTCCTCGTCATCATGTTGTGCTGCCGCTGAAGCTTAGAGATCAAATGAGTCCACTTGGACCGAATTGACTTTCCTCGATAGGCGATCAGCGACTACGTCGTCCTGACCACGCACGTAGGTGATGTCGCTGATATACTCCAAAATAGCCGTCCAATAGCGTTGCTCTCTGTCCGTTTTTGCATCTAATAGCGACGAAAAAGCCGATACTAATGTCTTGTGGTCCCTGCATAAGGTAGCATGTCGACATTCAATCATGTGCCTGAGGTGGATAACAGCAAGATACCCCGCTAGGAGCTCTCTGTCGTAGGTCAAGTGTGCTTGCTGTGTCCGGCTTAGCTTGCTCGAAAAGAATCCACCGTCCGTGGGGATCCGTTTACCATTTGGTGCAGGGCAGCACTTACCGCGTATTGGGAGCAATCCGTCACCAGCTGGTATGACGAATCATTGGGCAGTGGGTGACAGAGCTTGACAGAGTTGATAAGAGCTGATTTAGTATTCTCAAATTCTCCTCGTGCCTCGTTGTTCCATACGAGCTCACGAGCATTAGGTTGCAGGCGTGCAAGCTCAGTCAACGGAGCTGCAAATGCTGCAAAGTTAGGAAGCATCCTTCGGTTGTATCCCAACATGCCTAAATATCGTCGTAGTTCCTTGTAGTCCTTCGGTAAGGGCATGTTTCCAATCTGCCTTGTTTTCTTGGCTGGTGGGCAAATTCCTTCAAAAGGAAAGGTGATGCCCTAAAAAATCAATCTCCTCTTTTGCCAGTTCGCATTTCTCCAGAGATATCCTCAGACCGTTTTCGACCAGAATTTTGAAAACTTGGTCTAAATGCCTCAAGTGGTCTTCCATATTGTCCGAAAATATCAGGATGTCGTCTATGTAAACATAAACGAACCCTAGTCCCCCAAACAGGTTATCCATGCGTCGTTGGAATGTGCAACTTGCATTCCGGAGGCCGAATAGAAGCTTCACGTGCTCTCATAAGCCAAACAACTTTATCACCGTAGTTTTCTCTATTTCCGCCGGGTTCATAGGGATTTGATAACAAGCAAGAACGAAATCCAACATTGAAAAAACCTTTCGCCATGGAGGTGGTTTGCCCCACTTTGAATTCGTGGGAATGGATATCTCTTGGGCTTTGGGATCGCATTTAGCTCTCTGAAATCACCGACCACCCTGTACTCACCCGGAGACTTCTTCGGTAGCAAGTGAATCGGCGACACCTATGGTGATTTTTACGGTCGCATGGATCCCTCCTTCAATAGTAATTCGAAAGTTGCTTTGGCAACCTGCAGCTGCATTGAAAGAGGTCTCAGCCACGCGAATGTCACTGGAGCACTATCTGTCTCAAATGTGCACGTCACTAAGTTCGGCTAAAATGGGAAGAGATTAGAGGGCGCGGGACTGTACAGAGCCTCATATTTCTCCAATATGGGTTCACAATGAGGTGGTAGGGGCCGTAGGTCATTAATAATTAAAGCTACCGCAGGCTCTCGTGATAATTTAATTTCTGATACGAGTTTGGTTTGTTCGTCGATAAGTGTGCCGCGCGCACAGTCCACCAAGAGGTTAAAATGCCTTAAAAAGTCAATTCCTAATAACGGTGAAGTGGTTTTCGCGACCACAAATGACCACCCAAATAATCGGCAAAGACTAGTGATAACTATATCCTGTGTACCTCACCGTGCACTTTTATTTTTATACCATTAGCTGTTGTAATATTTCCACTTGACTCGCGCAATTCATCCGAATTTACCAATTTAGTCGGAATTGTCGACACACTCGCCCCCTTATCAATTAGAAACTCACATTTATTTTTATTAACTTTAGCGGCGACGGTGAAAACAGATGGTATAACAGTGGCCGCGCTTGCAAGGGCACGCCCTGCTAGTTTTCCGTTGGGGCTGGCGAAGATGGCCTGGAGCAAGGTTGCATTTGCACCTGTTCTCTTCTCTTTGTCCACCTGCACCATGGTTTGCAGAATTTCGCATCCCCACCAGAGTACAAATGCGGACGGCCGACTACAGGTCTTTGATTCGTGTGAAAGGTTCGCAATCCTACCGGTAAATTATGGGCACTGTGATCATTATTTCGCTCCACAAAATTGGGACGGTTCTCATTAGGGTACGCACCCATGGGCACCGACCGTGCATTTCCCGCCGAATGCACATTATTTATATCATCATCACTTGTACTGTTATTAACATTAAGTATATACGCATCGGACATGGAAGCGGCACCGCGTTCTATTAATTCACTCTAGGTATTTACATTAAGGCACTGCGCTCTATAGAATGTCATTAGTTCATCTGCTAGTCTTCCTAATCGTGCCAAGGTTAGTTCCTTTTGTGTGGCATTATAGGCGCGATGTTGACCGCCAGAGATTGAATAAACTTGTGTTTCACAAACTCCTCACTAACTCCTACCTGTAGGGCAATTCTTCTTAGTTCCTTTAAATTAGTAGAGAGTCGACCTGTGAGAGTGGAAGATGCAATAAACTTCTCAAAAATATCGGGTTTAAATTTCTCAAAGAGACCTTAAAAGTTGGTAATTTTGGCCAGCGGAAGTCGGTCGACGTTCTCGAAAGGAAGTGCAGCCAGTACATGAAAGAACTTAGTTTTCTCATTCTTTATTCTTGCAATGAGAAACTGGGCCTCCACAATCGGGAACCAACCTACAATTGCCTTCTTTATTCCTGAAATGTGAAACTGGGCCTCCGCAATCCGGAACCAACCTTCAACTGCTGTTTCATTCAAGATGGGTGGCTTTATGGTGATAGGGTTTATGAACTCCGTCTCTCCTTATCCTGCCTGTCGATGGTTTGATGCATCCATTTCTTCGTCACCAGTTTATGGGTCGTGGGAAGGTCCTGTTCGAATTTGAATTCGAATTATTGTAAGTGTATATGTGTGTTGAGGAAAAAAAAAGGAAATGTGGGTAGATAGATGAAAATGGATAATTGGCGAAAAGAGAAAGTAGTGTAGAAGATTTTCAAAGAGATGCAAGAACCTGGTGATCAGGCATATTGCCTTAATTATTTTCCTTTGTCGTGTGTTTCCTTTGTTGCTTTCGTTATAGTCTGTATTATTTTGGCGTTTAAGTCATTTGTCTTCAATAACATATTGTTCATGTGAATGTAGTGCGCATTTACTGTTGTTTTAATAGCTACTGTGCTTAACTATTGTGCTTAGTTTTTTTGTCTTTGTTTATTTTGTAGCAAGTGTATTTTGTGTTTATTGTTTCTTCTTTTGAAGCATTCTTTAGGGTAGCTTAGTCTTAATTGGTAAATCTCTTTGTCATAGTCGATCATTTTCTATTATCCGGGTATAGGTTTTCATAATCGGTTTGGTAAATACAATCCTTTTTATGCGTAGAACGGCACTTAAGCTCCAACGGCCAACAGTCTGGCGGAGCTTGGAAAACTGGTGTGACTTGTAGCTCTTCTATTTTGGTTAATCATTCAAAAGATTTCTTCGTTCAATTCTCGATTAACCAGCTCTTGCATATTCCTTATCCGTTCTTCAATGACAACGTTAATGGGACTTAACCCCACCTCCCGGTGCAGCTCTTCTTGGCGTCTTTTTTCCATCTTACGTATACCCGTTATTATGTATACGCATTTATTCTGTACCGCTTGCAGTTTGCTCTTTTGTGTCTTCGAGACACAAGAGAGGACTGAAGCGGGGTAGAGTAACGTAGATCTTTAAAGTGCATTGACGATCTTTTTCTTGCTACTCTCGAGAAGATTTCTAAACAAATATAGAGTCTTGACTGCAGCTGAGGCTTTACAAATCCGATCTGGGAGGTGCTTGCTGTACCCGGATCAAGTAATTTTCATTCCGAGTACATTGCACTCCGTGGTGTAGGGATAGCGCCTATCCCGCACCCTGACATTAAAAACTAGTCTCCTTTCAATTGGGACTACCTTGAATTTCTCCTGGTTAGTTTTTATCTTCCACTGGGCCTCGTAGATGTTTAAGCTTTCAATTTCGGCTGTTATCATTCGCGCTTGCATAGGTGCATTCTTCTATGGACATGTGATTATCTGGCTTAAATCATCGGCGAATTGAATGTTGAGGCAAGTGGGGTTCGCAGGTGCTGGGACATTTGCGATATAAATCAAGTAGAAAGTGTGGGACATACCCCCCCCCCCCCCCGCGCCCTACGAGAGGCCCGCAGTGAGCGTAAACTTCGGTCCGTCCGTGTACCTTAAACTGATATTTGCTGCCCTCTCCATGACATAGTCACAGAGAGTTCTATCTGAGTTTTCACTTAAGCTCAGACGCAAGATCTTAGGCTGCATTCCCCGTTGCCACACTTTATCAAACATCTTTGATACATCCCGGCAAACAATATCCACATAACTCCTTTCCTGTTTGGCTTGTGCAAGCTTTTCCGTGATAACATTTATCTCCATCTCCATACTTCGCTTTTTTCTAAACCCAAATTGGTATGGGTTGTAGAGCGAGTTCTATTTTAGGTGAGACACCAGTCTTCTGTTGAGGATCTTCTCGAAGAGCTTCCCACCAAATTCTAGAAGTAAAATTCGCCGGTAGCTCTCTCTCTCTCTCTCTCTCTCTCTCTCTCTCTCTCTCTCTCTCTCTCTCTCTCTCTCTCTCTCTCTCTCTCAACCTCGGGTCCTTTCCGTGCTTAGGCAAGAAAATCATTTTTGCCGTTTTGAAAGCATCGAGCAAGTATCCTTTTTTTAGAGAAGCGTTAAAAATTCTCCTCATTTCTTCGATGACATTGGCTAGTCCTTTTTCGAAGTTTAGTTTCGTCAGCCCCGATTGTCCCGAGGCTTTCTGACGAAATAAGCGGAGCACGCCGATTAGTTCTTAATCGGTAATCTCGGCGTCTCTGTCGCGCTGTCTATCCATGTGGTGGTGGGGGTGCGTCCTATGTATTCGATCGTTAAGTTCGTCGATGATATTGGTTTCAAACTCTATATCGTATTCTTTGTTTTCCTCTTCAGTTATGCTGAATATTCTTTCCCAATAACTTCAGAATACCTCTTCATTTTTTTCTTCTTCCGTTTCGAAGTCTCCATCTTCCTTATGTATTTCAATTTTCTTCTTTCCTCCAGTCAATCCTTTGAGACATCTGATTTTATTCCAGAATTCTTTGGGAGATGTCTCGTGATCTAGACTATCGATCACATCGTCCCATCGTCTCCACTGTTGTTCGAGGATCAACTGGTTGATCTCTTCTTTGATCTCTTTACTTCGTTGTAATGAGTCAATGGAGGCGTTCCTGATGTTTATCTCTACAGTAATTTCAGTTTACGGTATAGTTCCTTAAGGACCATCCTAGAGAGAGATGTTTATGGAAATGACAAGCAATTAACAACAAAATGACATAATAGAAGCCACTCAAGATATCGTAGAGAATGTTTTTGCTGATTGCATATCAATTTTGACATCATCAGTAGAAAGCAGATTGTTAAAATTATTCAGAAGAGTTCCATTGTTTAGGAGCTCTTGAACAGTTCTTTTCCTCAGCGAGAAAACCCCCACCCGACCTGTGGGTTACCCTTGATTGGGATAGGTATACGGGAGCACAATCCCGAATGAAAAAGCTGTGAGTGGGGTCCCACATTGGGTGGCTTTCGACAAACAGGATGTCCGGCAGACCTCTGCAACCTCTTACAGTCGATGGTCGTCCTGATTAACTCTTGCCACCATCAATTGTGTAGAGGCTAAGCTGGGGGAATACGCCCAGCGGAAGCCATTTTCCACATTAATCCACTCACACACTATCCTTGCATTAACCCTATATCATATTACCCATAAATTCATCTCCATTTTCATCGAGTGAAGCTTGAGTCGTCTTCGTATTCGAAGAGCAGCTATAAAAAATAGTTCCTTCATGTACTCAGTCCATCTATACTTTGAGATGGTCTTGTACACGGACTTAGGGACACAAGCTCCATCCGCGTTGAGTGTCTCGTTGATCTCCTCGAGAATTTCCTCGTCCAAGTTAGGCGGATGATAGGCCTCGATAAGGCGCGCGTACCGTTCCCAGTCTGCTCTTTGGTAGTTCTTCTTAACCGCAGCCAGGACTTATATAGGTTTCTTATTGATGATAAGTAGGATCTCTATATGATCACTACATGGTACCTGGACTGGTTCTATGTGGTAATTAAACGGCAGCTGACGATTAGTCAGACATATGTCTGGTTTCGTTGGCACTTCCTCCTCTGACATAGAAACGCAGCATGCGCTTCAGATTCGGCGTCTCGAGGAAAAAATCATAGAGCTAGCCTCTAAACAAGAGGCCCAGTCAGCTCAAGCTCGAGACGAAAGTCCCACTGAATTGGGTGGTTCCGCCGATGGGACTCCAGCTCAAGGAGGTGAAACTGCATTGGCAGTCCCACTTTAGCCATGCGGAGAAGCCAATGAGAAAAAGAAGAAAAACGACCCTAATGCAGCTCCCCCCAGTGTAGAGGATTCGAGCGTTACTGGTGCGCAAGGGAAAGTGGAAAGAGAAGAAAAGAAAAGAGAAACGGAAGAAGAGAAAACAAAGGAAGACAAGAAAAATAAGAAGAAGAAAAACAAGAAGAAGAAGAAGAAAAAAAAGAAAAATGTAGAGATACAAGAGGAAAGCGGCAAGTCGCTTCCGAAAGGAAAGACTAAGTCGTCTGCAGACAAATGTGCAAGAGTCACCCTAATTGGTGATTCTCAAGCACGGGGTCTGCAGTCCTGCTAGCGGCCCGCCTTCGCACTAGTGTGAAGGTAAGCTGCCTGCCAGGATGTGGTTACCACCACATCAGAGTAGAGGCTGAGAAATCACAGATTTCTGAGAGCTCAGTTGTTGTTCTGATGGTCAGTAGAAACGACCTCTACCTGAGAGGAGGTATGGTAGGCCCTACAGATAAAATCCTCCACACGGTCAAAGGTGCCGTGGACGACTGTGGGCTGAAAACTTGAAAGCGGGTGGTAGTCGAGATGCTCCCGAGGAGAGGTCCAACACGAACCGCTCACTCGATGAATGTCTCTTCAAACCGGCGCCTGGCAGATTCGTGTACGGCAGAAAGGGGCTTTTTTGTGGACCCAAACCGCACCTTTTATGGTAGAAATGATCTCTACCAAAGGGATGGGGTACATCTTTCCTTTAAAGGAAAGGCCTTTCTGATGAACATCATCCAGGATGTCGTAGAGAGGACCCAAAGGAGTATCTGGCCCAGAGTGAGGGCGGACGTACGCCAGTACACCCGTGTCACTCCAGGAACGACCTTCTCAGAGGTCGCAAAGAGGGGTGCCTCGCCAACAAACAAGCCGGGAAACGGAAGAGCGTAGGGATTCCTACAGTCGGGGACTCCCTGAAAGTTCTTCTGTTCAATGCGAGGTCAATCAGGAACAAGTTTCCTGAGCTTCGTAGGCCTCGTAGCGACGGAAGAACCCGAAATGGTAGCCATAACAGAATCGTGGATAAAAACCTCAAACCGAGACTTTGAAGGCGAATTCACGGTTCCTGGCTACCAACTCTTCCACAAAGATAGGCCAGACAGAGAGCGTGGCGTTGTAATGTTGTATGTCGAGGATACAATCAAATCTACGACCTCCAACATTATATCTGATCACGAGCTCCTAGGCGTTGACTTAGAGATAGGTCCTGTCAGATACAGGACCCTGCTGCTTTACAGACGTCCTTCCAACCCGTTGAGAAGGACAGGGAACTGTACCTGCTGCTGGGTGAGCTTGTTCAAGGCAGAGTGTGCATGGTTATGGGCGACTTCAACAGACAAGTTGACTGGGAAACCAGAGCAGCCTGTGGCGAGAGCGCGATACTCCTGGAGTTCGCCAACAACAAGTTCCTCACTCAATGGGTCAGAGAACCGACGAGAGGAGACAATATCCTCGACTTGGTCTTCACCTCTGAGGATTATATCGTTGAGGATGTCTGTGTAGGCGAAGAGCTCGTTGGCAGTGATCACCAGCTAGTTAGATTTAGCGTCAAGATCCCGAAGGTAAAGTCTGTTGCCAGTCAATCAAGGAAACCTGACTTGAGGTGAGCAGACTTTGCAAGCCTTCGTGCTG